>CM027471.1:46030110-46630110 GCA_015776775.1 Magallana hongkongensis | reverse complement strand
CAGTTATTAAAATTGTGAAATGGCTGGCGGCTGCCAAAGGGTTCTCCTGTTTACGAATAACTCTTCCTACAATTTCAAGATAGGATGTTGCTGTTTTGCAGATCAATTGTGCATCTTTAGAGATGTGCACATTCATTTGATTATTTTGGTAGAAATACCAGCTGTTGAAATTAATCATTTTTAAACATAATATTTCAAATAGGATACCCATATAATTTGGTTACCCCTTCTACAGTTTACAAGATAGGGAGTTGTTTTGCATATCAATTATACATATACAGTACATATATCAAACATACATGTATATGTACATATATCAAAAATGTGTGTTACTTGGATTTTGTTTTCTAATCATTTTTTTTTAAATCTCCCGTTGAACTTAGATATTTTTAGGTAAAATATTACATATAGAGTACCCCATTTCTCTGGATAGGTAATGTTTTTCAATACAGGTTTGAATTATGGATTTTGGATACCGTTCACACAAAAGAAAACGCCGTTTGCTGCCATATTGACAGCTTTTCTCTTTGTATTCATGATCGATGAAAGGTATTTTTAAAATTTATTTATACTAGAAAATTATTTCAAAATTCCTTATCCTTAAGATATTTCACTACACCAGGACTTATTTTTTTTTCAGATTGAGAGTCACGAGATGGTGAATCAAATGTGTACTTTAAGTGTTTGTATGAATCGATTTGGTTTCATATTGATCATCTTCATCATCATCATCATCATCATCATCATCATTTTGATAGTTCATTTTATCAGGCATGTGGACGTATATCACAGGTTCCAATCCGTCTGGGGCCTACTGTTATATTTATAATACATGTATTTAATTTTTAAAATTCATTGATTTTTGCCTTGTGTTTTCTTTCCGTATGATAAAGGTGGCTATAATCCTTATCTTTATTAGAAATGGGAGATTTGACAAATAAAATAAGCTTTGTGCACGAATTATATTTGTTGCACATACAAAATACATTATCAGACATTGAGGGAGCATTAGATTGAAAATTGAATATGTATTATCATTAATATACATCAATGTAAATCAAATGATGTAATGACATAATGGTAGCCTGTATATTAATATTCACCGTTCTCGTCCTGCAATTTTCTTTTCCTTAAGTTATATCGCCTCTTAGTTTGAGCCTCATTATCATCATCTACAGGAGCACTGCTTGTAGCTGCTTTTCTTGTAACAATCTTCTCAACTTTATCTATTACATAATGAGAATTAATGATTTAAGCAGAACAACTGGGTATTTAATAAAGAAAAACAACAGGAATTTTGTCAGTTGTGCGAATTCTAAATGTTAACAAATGGGAGATTTGACAAATAAAATATGCTCAATGTAAATCAAATGATGTGATAACATAATGGTAGCCTATAAATTAATATTCACCGTTCTCGTCTTGCCATTTTCTTTTCCTGAGATTATATCGCCTCTTAGTTTGAGCCTCATTATCATCATGTACAGGAGCACTGCTTGTAGCTGCTTTTCTTGTAACAATCTTCTCAACTTTATCTATTACATAATGAGAATTAATAATTTAAGCAGAACAACTGGGTATTTAATTAAGAAAAACAACAGGAATTTTGTCAATTGTCCGAATTATAAATGTTAACTTAATGATGATTTCAATGCAGTATTTTAATCCGAGAAATGCAATGTTCAAAGAATATAAAATGTATAACATTAGGTTTACAGCAGAGTGTGTACCCAAATTAAGCTATAGTACATGCTTCGTGAAAGGTAAGACTCATGGAGTTTTTTTAATTAACAAATAATGTAATAGTACATACGAGGATCAATAAAAAAATACGAAGACTTTTGTCATAGCTATGTTACTTAACGTCATATCATTACTAAATTTGGAAGACATAATTTAGCAATAGTTTCAAACAATTTGCAAGAAAAAAAGTTAATAAATTCCTTTATTTCTAAGAATTATTTAGAATCAAATCCTGCAAAAATGAGGTCACGGCGCACGGTCAACATTTGTGTTATGTCAACAATAAACCATATAATGTTTAAAGTAATATCTCTATAAATTGGGCTTAAAACCAAATAATATTGAAACCTCACATTAAGTATAGTCATGGAATTCCATGTTCCAAATAATGACGGGATATATTGTTTTGTCGAACAGATATTTGTAACTAAAGACAGGTAGTCCTCTTTAGAATTGACTCAAAACATCGAAAAAAATATGATAGACAGCCACATTGTCTTCGTATTTTTTGATTGACCCTCGTATAACTCTAAAAGATTACCTTTAAACTGTGCAATTCCCATGTTTTCTCTTCAGATTGTCTTATAGTACTGTTAAAGTGTAATATGTATAGATCAACAAGATTTCTGCAACATCACTTGGTAACCTTAAAACAAGCCAGACAATACAAAGAATTTGTCATTATTAAAGGAAACAGTCAAAGCTACAAACGACTCACTGAAGTATTTAAAGAATACCAAATTAAAGATATCGTTTGATAACAGATTTTTTATCTGTGATTGGAAATATTATGGAAGAGATTAATTCCGCATAAATGAAGCAATTTGACTGTTTTATTTTAGTTTTATTTTAGTATTTTGAAACAGCAGTCAATTTATCTTGTGTATATCGCAAAACTTTAATTATTTGTTTTTCATAATTCAGTTGGACCGAGTAAGCAGGGGCACGAATTGATATTTATGAAATATTTATTTACTTTGCGCATAGGTAAAAAAGGGATACACACAAAATTCAGGAGTATTCAAATAGCGTATAATATAATATTCCAGTCTATAAAAATATATCAAATATGTATCTTAGTTCTGCATTCAAAAATAATAAAACACCACATATAGATCTCTATATACACATTTGAGGCGTCAGATGTTACCAATGACTACACTAATCTCATCTGGGATTAAACGTTACCCATGCTATGATCATTAACAATTTATATAGTACAGATATGTGTGATAATTGCTTTTAAAAATGATGAAATTGTGGAAGCTCCAACAAATTGAAAAATAGTTTACATACTGTCAACCTGATAAAGTACAGGGCTGTACGTCAAACAAACTCATTCACGGTTACACATGATTTCACTATCTGATCGTTTCGGTCCTGATTATTCTCAAAATTAAAACAGAAACGTCATAAAGAGAACAACTACATTATAAACAGTTTTAGTTCACATTCTAAAAGGAGGTTTTGACAATGCGTCCGATCGCTCTAAAGTAATCAATCGACTGCCAACTTCGCGCCTGATTGAGTTACTTAGCTATAGTATAATTAAAATTGACGTCCGAGTTTATAAATGAAAATTTGAACCCCCGTTGTGAACTCGTACGGCACTTGTGATTTAGACCCGAATTTTTCAATTTAGTTTATAATGGGTAAGAGTGTGACTAAAAAGAGAAAATGAATAAATAAAACAATTTATAAAAAATTAAAAATAAAGAAATGATAAAAACAGTTATTAACAAATAAAAGGTAGTAAAGGGGACTGATAACTAAAAGAGGCGCAGCTGACATACCTGATAAAAAAAAAAACTATAAGGGTGTCAGGTGATGTAAGGCTAAGCCTATGAGACGTTCATTTTAGTGAAGTCCATTTGTTTTTATGTTCTTATTCGTTTCACTCGATCAAACGAACATAAAATATTTATGAAATAAACACAAACTCGTGAGTAGGATGTGAAGCGCTCTGAAAGTGCAGTTTTAATTAATTTCAATGTAACAAATTTTTTTTTTTTTTTTTTTTTTTTTTTTTTTTAAACCAAATCTTCCACATCTACAAAATAAAATTGCAAATTTTAGACAGTGGATACATCTATATATTATACAATATGAAGCAAAGGGCGGGTGGGTGGGACTTAAATGACTGCACGAAAAAGAGCCTTCGAATGGCTTTACTAGTACACAATAACTTTCACGGTCATTCATAGCCCGTGCTATGAATATCAATATTGTCACCTGACTAGGTGACAATAATAACAACCAATAGATGTAAAGAATAAACAAACACTACCACGTGTTTAAGTAACATTAATTGTACCATAGCTTGGCGAGTTTTCTATTGTTAAAAGTGTGGGTTATATGTACATACCCAACACTTTTTTTTATAACTCCGCCCACTATCTCGAGAAAAAACAACATCAACAAGTTGTTTTTAGCGCGTCCATAATATTCCACAGTAAGAGCTTCCTCCAGATCTAAATTGCCAAAACTCAAAACGGATAAATGACTCGACTAACTTACATGTAGTTCGTCGAATAAATCTCATTTTTAGCTCGAGACAAAACATTATCGGCAATGGCTTTGTCAGAAAGACTCCATCTTAATATTCCTCTCCATGTGGTTGAACAAGCAGAGAAACGCGTGTTAAATGAAATAGGGGTATCCCGTTTAAAGGTTTTATATAAAGTCAATCACGTGATAGGAAAGCGTTTGAATAGAAAACTTGTTTTGTGGACAGAGTGAATAGCGGTGGCCAATCGAATTCGACATTAACCATTCACGGTTTCGCCGCATGCATTTCTCAAATAATTTTTTTTTGCTTATTGATTGATTTTGATCAAAATATATATGTACATGTTTTTTTCAGCCACTTTCAAAAACATACATCGATACAGAGTATCAAATACGATTTTTAAAAACTAATAACCTTCATCAATTTAGATTTAATTTTAATTGTTTAAACAAAAGCATTGCACAATTTACGGTTCGTACATATGAAATTGTGTTAATAAGTTTACTTCTTTGAAGCAAATATCGATACTATAAGTCGGAAAATGAATGATTATGAAATAAAAATATAACAATGAGAAGTCGATATATTCATTAGGGCTATAATTTTTTTTTTTAATGAAGAATAATTAATCTTTGTCGGGGATAGAAAGTCATTTTGGAAATTCACGCAGTACAATGTACATATATAAAGACCAACGCATTGGCACCGTATTGTTTAGAGGCAAATGCACTCCAAATATTACTATGATAATAAGATATTATGAATAATCGTAAACTATGGTACAAGTAACTTATCCCATATAATATTGTTGATTATGTGCAGATACCCGCTGGGCGTGGTCATAACGACACTCGGGAGCTACGCTCCCTCGTGTCATTATGACCACGCCCATCGGGTATCTGCACATAACCAACAATATTATATGGGGTAACTACTACTAAATACATGTTCACGCCATCGAGTCTGAATGATTTGAGTCTGTGCATCCAGAACTTTTCTTTGCTTTTCTTCTCCGCGTCTGTCCAATGAGTATTATGGTCAATAACGAATACTGTCATGTCTTCCCATTTGTGACCACCCGTATTAAAATATTCCCAGAAGGGCTCCTTGATTTTTTTTTTTGGTCTTTATGGTAGAGGAGTGGTTATTGATCCTTCTGCGGATGTCACCTGTTTCATCGACGTACTTTTCAGCTGATGAGATAGATGCAGTTGTCTGTGCGGCAAGACGTGTCGCCAAATATCATGTATGGGGCTTTTAAAACTGTCCGCGTTGGCGCTGTGTTTGCACAAAAGGCATCTGGCTTTGGAACATGTTTTAAAACCACCATTTGGCAACGGGTTGTCTAATCTCGCCCTCACTACCATGTCCTTTAAGTTCCTCGGGCGTTTAAACGCAGCCACTGGCGGATCCTTGAAAAGATCTGCCTTTTTTGCGTTAGTGTAAAGAATGTGCAGATTACTTCTTAGGATGCTCTTAAGGTTCTTAAGGGCGGGATGATAGGTAGTGACAAGTGGAACCCTGCTTTTGTCTGTTTTCTCTTGTATTCCAAAAGGGTATTCCTGTCTTTATTACTAAAAATCTTATTAATTGCAAATTGCATTGTATGGGTTTTATAGCCTCGATTACACAGATGATATTTTAATATTCTGCTATGTTCTCAAAGATTTCATTAGAGGAACAGATCCGTCTAATTCGGGTTGTTCATTCCTCTAAAAGTATGGGAGGGTGACAACTTCATGGCTTGAGATAAAGGTGAGAATCTGTGGGTTTCGTATGGAGACTGAATTTTATTTCACCATCTTCCAGGGTTGAGGTAGTATCTAAAAATACATTTTTGGAACTAGATATGTCCACTGTGAATTTAATCGAATTGTGGAAGAAGTTGGCAAAGGTAATAAAGTCATTAAGGCAGTCTCGGTTTTCAACCCATTTCCTCTCAATATCGTCTATGAACCGCAACCAGCTTAAAGGTTTGAAAGGAGCTCTGAGAAGCAGGTTGCGTTCCAATCTTCCCATAAATATATTGGAGTAAGAGGGAGCCATTTAGGTGCCCATAGCTGTGCCACTTATTTGTATGTAATGTTAGCCATTAAACATGAAGTTGTTCAGTTCATGTTCAAGGAGCTTGAGTAGAGATATTCGGTTGACGGCTGCTGAATCGTTCTACTGTCCAATACCTCCCCGCAGGCCTGGATACCTTCATCGTGCGGAATATTCGAGTACAAGGACGTGACGTCATTTTTTTTAGCCATTTTAGTGCTTTTTATACTCAGGTTACTGGCTTGGTATCTATATATTAGATCCGACACTTTAAAGATGCCTAGTGCTGTTGATTCTATTCAGTGATATATATATATATATATATATATATATATATATATATATATATATATATATATATATATATATATATATATATATATATATATATATATATATATATATAAATCACAAAAGTATTTTCTCAGTGTCCGGTAAAAATATTTATGTTAGTTCTGAATTTAAGAAATTCAAGGGTGAAAGCGAAATATCTTGGAAGTCTAAAGGGAACAAAATACAATACGGTTTCATCGCAGAGATGCTGGAGACGTTGAGTTCTATATTACTACTGGGCAATAGACAACGGAAAACTAGATTACGCTAAAGAATTAATCCAAAATTTGTTTATCAGATATACAAAGACAATAGAGTCCCCCCCCCCCCCCCTTGGGATTGGGAGCATGTAATAAATACCACAGTCCACTTCCTCTCATAGGCTTCGTGGAGACTAGTGAAATATGTAATATTAATTGTATGTGTTGTTTTTACATTCAACATATAACTGAACTATGTTTAGTTCGCTAGCGATTGCGAGCTAAACGTTACTTTAAAAACTATCAGGTTTTATATTTCATTACATTACAAGTTTACAACATTTCACAGAAAACGTTATGAATTGAGGACAGTGCATAAGGATATCTAGTTCACTTTCACCTATCAAACATATTATACTTACAACTGAGACTGAGACTTAAAAAAGAACCATCTTTGGTAGGACCAGTAACTGGTGTAGGACCTCTAGCCTCAGTAGGATCTCTGTCCTCAGAAGAACCCGTATCCTCCGTAGGGCATCTATCCTCAGTAATATCTCTATACTCAGGAGGGTCTCTATCCCCAGGAAGATCTCTATCCTTGGGAGGATCTCTATCCTCAGGAGGATCTTTATTCTGAGGAGGATCTCTATCCGCGGCAGGAACTTCGTCAGAAGCATGGCCGTAATATCCGCCATCACTTTCATCATCGGCAATGACGCCGGGAGTAGACCGTTCATTGTATAGTAAAACACGCTTATAACGAAGTCCTAGGGACGGGCAATTTAACTTCGTTATATCCGTGAAGTTTACCACATGAAATAGAGTCTAGGGGAATTAGATTCACTTCGCTGTAAGCGTCAATTCATTAAAAGCGTGTTCACTATAACCGTGTTTTACTGTACCAGCAATCTAATATACATGTTATATAAAATTTATATCGAGATATCGCTTACTTGATAAAAACAAAATATATAAAGATATCAGTCATCAAGAAATATTGACATCAATTTGGAGTATCGGAAATCAACCAATAGCGGTAACTGATTTAGCAATAAAGAAAATTCGTGTCAAATATAGCAGTGGTGTAAGTTAAAGAACAGCGTATCTTTATAGAATAAAAAGAAATACCAATGAAGTAGTGAACATAACAGTCGGAAATACATGCATTATAATGTAACAATACAGAGCTGATAAGATATATAAGACATAGTACATTTAAAAAACCTTGGAAATTAGCGATGTAGCATCAAACAACATGTTAAGATACGATTTAGTCAGTCATTAGTCAAATACCAAATTGAAACACCAGAGAAGAATGGTACATCGATGATTTAATAATATAAAAGTGATTAAGAGAGGTAAAACAGCATTGAACATCTTGAACATCAATGAACATTGATATCAGTGATTTAGAAATATTTTTAGTCATATAGGTTGCAAAATTATCTTTTGTGAGTCTCTGCATGTTTAAAAAATGTGTTTATACATTTTACATATTGGGGCCCATCCTTCGCTCTTTTAGTGCCTTGATCAATCATTGACTTTGTTCGGTTCCACAGCCAGGGTACCGTGTAGGTGGCTCCCATCTCCAGGGCCATCTGTTTACATTTGAAAGAAAAAAAAACCACGCAAATTGTAGAAAGACCGACAAATTACCTTATTAAAACAAATAAATTGGCAAAGTGAGACCAAGGCGCCAGAATTAATGAAAAGAACCCAGATCGTGTGACGCCCGTCCAGTTGTACTCACGCTATGGAGATTCTCTGTTCCCGGACATGGTACCGTTTTATCTTCTCCACTCTATTCAGGAACGTCTCCCTTCTGATGAAGTAAAAAATAGAGATCGAAAATTGTGTTGCTTTTTTTAAAATACACTTTAATTATGAAATTTATCTCAAAAGACAATGCATATTATTCTGTAAAGTTTTTGTGGATGTTACTTTTAGTGGATAAAACTGAGGGGGACAATAAACTTGCTGTCATCCAAATAGTCAGTAAATAGGTATTTTACATGTAATTATTACTTCTAATTATTATTACAAGGTTATTTTTGCTCCCGTGTTTTTTTGCCCTTCTACACTTGCAAACGGTTTCGTTCCGTCTTAAATTCGCCAAGACGAACTTGTGTACTAAAGAATTAGCTTGGAACATTGGAATTCGTCCAGTCTTAAATTCGCCCGCAGACAACGTGGGCGAAAGGGGCGAAAATAAAAAGGGGCGAATATTTCCCTGTATACCGAAGAAAACTTTATTTGTTGGCGATCCAGAATTTCCTTATGATAAACGAATTAGAGTTATCAGACATAAAATTTAACGCAGCGATCGGATTATGTCAGAGGTGTTCCGAGTTTAAAAAGGAGGGAAATCGTATGCTGCCGGTGAATACTTTCGATGACTATTCACCATGGGCAGATAGCATGGAAACTATTTCACGGTTAGATAGAATAGCATGTTTATTCATTTTAATTTTACATAGAAAATATTCACAGAGATATAATAAAGTAAACTATACATTGGTAAGTTTCTGACATTTGGTGGTGCAACAAGCACACAGTACGGAAGGTCAACCCTTTGAAAAGCAGTGTAGAGAAAATCAGCCAGGCCAGGAGGGCTCTAAAAGCTTTTCATAATAACTCTTTTCGGAGCAATAGTTTGTTATTAATAATAACACAAAACGAGCTTATCAAGCTAACTTTAAAACTGAAATCCATTTTAAATCTGACGGTTGATTGAGAGATATTAGCTTTAAAAATTGATTTTTACGGAAATTTTGATTACGCATTCTTGGTTAAAAAAATAGTTGTTAGTTCAGATTTAAGTTGACTTGAGCCTAAAATAATTTTAAAATTGTTAAGTCGAACTTGAACCAATTTGGATTTTTTTGTTAGGTCATTCTTAAAATAGTTAAGGTTTTTGTTAATTAGTACTTAAAATAATTTTGATTTTGTTATGTCGTACCAAGAATTATTCGATTTTCTTTGCAACTTTTTCTTTTAGTCACTCTTGTTCTTGGTGTTTAAAAAAATCTGCTTCTGACAGCAATTTCCAACTTTACTTTTGCCATTAACGGAAGACCAACTCGTTGCTTTGCAACGAGCTTTGTTCTAGTTAAGTTTTAATTATCGTACAAATAAACTTAAAACTTAATACTAAAGTATATAATAAAATCTTTAATAAACTTAAAAATCTGGTCATGGTCAATTGAATAGAACAGGCAGCTATCTTGGCCATGATATAAATTGCCTTAGGGTTGTAATTAAGGTTTTGGCCAAATATATAATATATCTAGGTATTCAATTGGTTTTTAGTTTTGTCTTCTTTGATTTTATTGGTTGTTGATATTTCCCTCCTAATTCTTGGAGCTGGTTTGATATATTTCTTTGTCATATCAAAGAGAGTTGAAGTTTTTCGTAATCTGAAAGCTGACTTTTAAAACGTAACAAACGCTACTTCTTGGTAAGTTAACATTACTAATTCTAATAATTTTGATTAATAGTTATACATGTCATTAACAGTGAATTCTACAATTTTGCCAAAAACAATAGCTCATGCACAGTAAGAGTGAATGATTTTGTGAGATATCAACTTTTTAATAGATAAGAATAACATGAATATGTTCACTGTTTATATCCTTTTATATTGTGAACATAAGTACAAGTTTATCAATGTAAACTTAACAATAATTTGTAGTTGCCATACCAGATAGTATACACCATAGCGTTATGATACTGTACAAGAGCGCATTCCCATAGAATGGTATGTTTAACTGTGTTTTATGATTTAGAATAATATAGTAATGTCTTTATCTGTTTATAGACATTACATATGAATATCATTGTAAACCTTTTTTTAGATACATGAATATATACATAACGTAATTCATACATTACATTAATGTAAAGAGTTGTTCCCCTTTAACGCAACTTGCTCCTATTGTAATATTTTTATGTCGTATATTTATATTATTGTTATTCATTGTAGGGCTATTCATTTGTTTACTATCTATCCCAATAAATACTGGAGATGCCCAGAACCCGAACTGGCGTTTTTTTTTATTTCTTCAACTTTCAACAAATATACCCCCTGTTACAAATGTTTCAGTCTTCCGCTCGGGAGCGGAAGACCTTAATAAGACATTAGGCCCCCCCCGAATTATGATTTTTGCGATTTTGGAAAGAATTTTTCCTGTTTGTCAAGACCCCCCCCCCCCATACTTTAAAAAACGAAGCTACGTGTTTGTTCGTAATAAATATTTAAAAAATCATTCAGTGATGATGAAAATTTCGGCAGAGACAAAAACAATTGAATAAAGTAGTCCTGCAAATTTCGTGCAGAACAAATGAGTATTTCCTAAGAAATATAACAAAACCCGGTTTTCAGTTTTGAAAATCTCGACCCGGCTTTTCGCAACTTTTCTCTGAGTTTTTCCCCACGAAAATCTTACGCGGATTCGGCAAAATACAATTTTTTACTGGTTCCCTTACGCTGGTTGATGGTAGATGATCGTGATCATTCCGGAACACCTTGGGCCTTTTTGTGTGAAAGGCCCGAGGTGTTCCGGGTGGATCGTGATCAACGTCCACTTTCTATGCATATCACTAGACAACTTTTTACTCGTGCAGTGGGGGGATTAATCAGGATGTGTGAAGAAATCAGTCCCAATATTGCGAAAGAGATATCTAACAATGTGGACAACTTTTTATTTGACTGTGATGGTAATATTCTCTATAAGTCTATTGGCATCCAAACACAATCAAACTGTCAAATGTTTTTATTAAATTTGTCGAACTTAAGAGAATTTTCTTATCGTGTTGACTTTTCATTCTAGGTGTGTTATGGAATGCTAATGAAGTTATTCCCGGAAGCCTAGAAACTGTGAAAGGCCTCAAAGCTTTGGTAAGACAGGGACCTGGAATAATACACCTGGAAAAAGTCACTCAAATTAACAGTGAATTATTTGATTATGAAAGATATAATAAATAAGCCCGATGTCAAACAGGCGAGAAATTTGCAGATTTGGGATAAAAAATAAATATTTTAAAAAAATCAATTCAGTATGTAACAGCGAAAGCCCCTGCAGGATTCGAACTCGGGATGTATGGATCACAAGTTCGACACTCTATCCACTCGGCTATGGAGTAATTTACATTGCTGTCAATAAAATCCTTTTAATAAAACGAAATGTCGTTTTGATGAGATGTCAGCCATTTTATGACGATGTGTTATTCCACCTTATTAATGTCGGGTTTATTGAGGACCACCTATCAATCTTCAATTTCCAAAAGATACAAATTGGAATGCAGGTTCACAAAGTCAGAATATCAGCCATACGGGGTTATTAGTGAATTAAGTATCACTGACATGGAATGAAATAAATGGGTGCTGGTCACTTCGCCCCAAAGCCATATCGCCTCATGCACAAGGGCCTCAGATTTTGTTTTCAACATCCCAGTGGTTTTTCATGAGTGCCCCAAATATCAGAGACAAGCGTCCATATTTCTGAAGGCTTTTGATCTATCCAACTCTCACAAGAAATTCTAAAACTTTAAATAAATCAGACAGTCCCATTTAAGGGGGCTTGTGGAAAGTATCAGAATTCAGCTTCCCAGTTCCAACTTCAGGTCACTTGATCATGAAATGTAATTGATGTACTTGTAAAATGTAATTGGAGCACTAAATGAAAAAAATTATGGGCACTTGTGCATTAGGGACTTTGCCTCTGGGGCAATTACACAGTTTCAAACTCAAATAAATTTCCAAGTAACTGAATTTATATTAAAACTAAAAAAATGAGTTTCCGGCAAGAAGTTTAATAAATATATGATTGTCTTTGCATGATTGTATTTAAGTCAGTGCTTAACATAGGAGAGTTGTGATAATTCATATTATGGTTCAAACTCTGACAGGAATGAATTTCTCATTACAGGGGAAGAGGGTATTTTACATCACAAACAACAGCACAAAAACTCGGGCTGAGTATGCTGAGAAGTGTGTCAAGCTCGGATTTCCTGCATCAGAGGTGAGAGGAAGGCAGATTTTCCTGTTTTATAAGTGTATTTAGAACGTGTGCTATGAATTTGTATAATTAAACTTCTGTTGAAATTTTTACAGAGTTTGACAGTCTTCAATATTTACATTGTTTTTGCTAATAATCAACAATCAAAGTTTTTAGTTTGAAAATGGTCATATGAAATTGTAAATTGTTTTATTTAAATATTATTTATGAAGGAGGAGATTGTGTGTACAAGTTACATTTCGGCCCTGTACCTACATAATATGAACTTCCAAGGAAAGATTTATGTTGTTGGCAATCCCAGCATGGGGGAAGAGTTGGATAGGTTTGGCTTGAAGCACACAGGAATTGGTGTGAGTATGAAAAATAAGACTGAGTTTGTTTATGTTGGGTAATGCTGAAGACAGGTATATAATTTAGGAAACTATGATCCTTTGATAAGAAATATTATTCTGAGAAAAATTTAGATTTTAAATCATGCACAAATAGTAAACAATATAGAATTATCTGATATTGTGTGTTTTTTTAGTTTTTATGGAATATCATTGAGCGATACAATTGATTTCTCTTGTAAATCAGCATTATTTGATTCGCCAGAATAAGCTACAATGATAAGTAACTCCTCTCTTTCCTTTAATTCTCAGTCATTGGGCTCAGAGCTTAACATACTCAGTCCCTCTGGTGTTATCTGGACTGTGTTTTACCAAAGAACTAATGAAAAGTTACAAATCTTTTCAGTCTAATGGAATGATGCCCGATGCACAGAATTTTTTCAAAAATATTTAATTCTCCTTAAATGTTTTACTGGTATCAAGTTAAAACATAATTCTTTGAAATAATTATGATGCATACATTTTTATAAGCTAGCTTACCATGTTAAGTGAAGTTTTTTTGTTTTTTTTTTGGGGGGGGGGGGGGGGTGGTACACTGTAGGAAAACATTTATAATACAGTTTTATCAAATGTATATATTCACATTGATTCGACATTTTTTAGCTTTTAAAAATGACCAAGCTGTCATGAAAAGAATTGCAGATGATGATAATTTTAGTTTTCACAAATGTATGTTTGGACTCTATAATTTGTATGTATAGTTTTTTTTCCATATTGTGTAACTGTATGTTTAGGGACTTTATTCTCTTGAAGCCAGACCCTCCCGACGATAACCAAGCAGGGCTACAAGTTGTGTCAGGATTGACCCTTGACCCTGAGGTCAGTACTATGTCAAACTGTTAAACCTGTTACTATTTTTACTTGTACACATTGTAACCTATATGATTTACATGCACACTGGGATCACAATCATTTAGGTATTAAATCAGAAGTTTTTTCTTGAATACTAACAATTTTATCATGAATGACAAGTTATTACTTGTCAAGGCCATTTGGAAAATTCCATCCCACCCTTGATTGAAATGGTTGATATGTGATTGGATCTTATTAAACAGCACATTCCTCGTCACTACTTATGATGTCAATCAAGTTATGCTGTAATTGTATTTAATTTAACTTGTACCATATATATATTTGCCATTAATTGATTGTCAGCAAGGCCCCATTTTAAAAATACCCCTCACAAACCTATTTGTTTGCCCTCTCATTTACAACTGACAAAAATTAGACACAGATTCTAAGTCTTAAATTTACAATATTTGGTCAGGATATGGAGTTTTAAATTTCTTCAGACTCTGAGGTTAAATATACATATACCAAGTAATCAATCTTGATCATGGTAATACTATCTTTATTTCAATGCTTAAAACATGTTCATTGAAACTCTTAATATTTAAATCTAAATTCAAGAGATGAAATTTTACATGTACATATTAATTGTGTTATTGTGTTTCTGCTCTCTAATCAGTGTTTATGGTAAAACTATTTTCCATCTATTTCTAACTGTAGGAAAACAAACGATGCAAATGAATCTGTGGGTTTTTTTTTTATCTCAAATGTATGATGATAAATTTCAAAGATCTTGAAGATCTGAAAACAATAGGCGTTGCATAAATACATGTACTTATATATGTTGAACTACATGAACATGATCTTTGAAAGTTTACAGAAAAGTTTGAGTTGCAATTTGGTAATGTTATAGACAAGTTATCTATCCATTGAAATGATCTATGGTACATGTACATATAAGCTATAAAAAAAGGCTGGTCTCTGATATAAACTACTTCTGTTTTCAGATAAACTGTGTCTTGGTTGGATTTGACAAATATATTTCTTATCCCAAAATGATGAAAGCTGCGTCATATGCCAGACAGAAGGATTGTATCTTTCTAGCCACCAATGAAGATACCCATCTCCCTATGGATGTGCCTTTTGTTATTCCAGGTAAGTGACCGAAGTCTGTTGCTGATGGGGGATGTAAATAATAACTACAAAGTATGTACATGTACACAAATTTACTTTGTGTATGTATTATTTGTATGTCAGTAAGCTTTTGTAAATGGTTGATCAAACTACTTCATTCAACAGTTTTGATGAAGGTTGCAAGTACATGCTGCAAAGGCCAAAAAGAAAATGGATGATCATATATATAGTTTCTCAGGAAACATCACATTTTGTCAGGTGCTGGCACATTGATTAATGTATTGCCTCAAAAAGAAAAAATATCAATTTTAACTTTAAAATAGAGTTATTCCCCTTTCCAGTTCTAGCAATGAAATTTTCTGCTGCATTATATTTTTTTTTTCAATTTTTTGCCTGGGGAACTGAATATTTGTTTGATTTTTGCTAAGCATAAATATTATTACATGTATAGAGAATTTTTGTACTTAGGCCTAAAAAAGAAGTTGTGTGTTTAGGGTAACCCGACCTTACCTACAAAAATGCCCCGATCCTACCATTTTTAGATGTCTGTTTTTATCCGATTGTGAATTTTATATTATTTCTATTAAAACATATGTTTTTAAATATGACACAAACTAACATCCTTAGGATTCATGCAGAAAAAAATATGATAAGATAAAAAAAAAATCCCTACCTACCTAACCTAATTTTTTCATCAGTGTTACCCTAAACACACAATTTTTTTTATAGGCCTTATTTCTACTCGTGTATTAATTTAATTTAAATATATTAAACCCTCTTCAACTGAACTTTGAACTGTTTAGGGACAGGGACCATTGTTGCCTCTGTAAAGGTTCCTGCCCGGAGAGAACCTCTAGTGATGGGGAAACCAGAAACCAACATGTTCAGATGTCTACAGAAGGCCCACAATCTGGACCCGGCCAGGTGTATGATGGTGGGAGACAGGTGAGCGGTTCTCTAGCTTATTTGAAATATTTTTTAGAGATATGTAAATCTAAACAAGGATCTATACCAACTTCTAAAGAGCTAATTCAGGGTGTTTTAGCCCAAAGACTGACTAAGAGCAATTTTAAGGATTTCTTCAAACAATATGACAGACAGAGACTTTTCATTATGTAAATGATAGGAGTAGATCCAATAAAAATTATTGAGATGATTTTAAAATGAGGGGTAAAGGTCTTGACCACCACTCCCCCCTCTCGGTCTCTACTACTTCCTCACAATCCCCCAACCCTTTGTGGCTGGATCCACTAAAACAATAGAAAAGTTTGCCAGTGATTCATTTGAAATACACTGATAAGTCATACCAAGTTTTTATTTTATTTTTTTTTCCTTTTATTGAACCTACTTTTTTCACCCTCAGTTGTCATACAGACATTTCAATGGCCACAGTTAGTGGGATGCAGTCCCTTCTGGTCCTGACCGGGGTCTCCACCCTGTCCAACGTAGAGACCTACAAGGCCTCGGGGGACCCCACCCAGGCTACTTACGTACCCACCTACTATGCCAACAAATTGGGTCAGCTCGGGAAACTCCTAGGATTCAGTATACCTGAGAAAATATAGGGGGCATACAGTAACTTATCTGTTGAAATACCTCACATCTTGTGCTTATACATGTATTTAATTTTAGATTTAATTTTTACCCTTATATTAATCTTTCTTTTGAAAGCCTTTTTACCAGATTTTATTTTACCTATTACAGCTGTACATTTGAGTAAGTTTTTTGAATTTAATAAAAGGTTGAAATTTTTTTTAATTGTTTATTTATTTATAGGTTTTGATACTATTAGAGAAATAAAATGTTTTATTATATCTATTTACATATCTATATTTACAGTGAATCTTTCTGTTGTCACTTCCATTGGAATTGTAAGCTGCAATAGATATATGTATCTGTGAAACATATACAATACTCAACTGTTGTTTATCAACAAAATGATGTTAATGTTTGTGTAAAATGGGATTTCAAACTCAACAGTGCTACAGTTCCTATCAAAAAGTTTCAGAGAATCAAGACCAAACAATTCATCCTTTTATTGGCTTGCCAGATTTGCTATTTTTGAAAAAAAAATGACAGACCCATTTAATACCTGCTTATTTGCAACAAAGAGTCTACAGATACAATACACTATGCTTAATCAGATATAATTATTATGTTTTAAATAAGGAAGATGGGTGGTCAAAAAATTACCATCAGATCTACCTTAAACTTTTAGAAAGATTTCTCTAGCCATAAAATTTTATTTAGTAAAGAAAAATTCGTAATATTTTATATGTAAAATTCGAACATTTTAATATTATCATACAAAGGTCTTTATTTGTAAAATTTGAACATTTTACTACATGTATTGTCATACAAAGCTCTTCTGCCAAATGAGACTTATATTGTCCAAAAATGGTTACAACTATCCAGCCCTCTTAAGGTAAAAGATCAACTGTGCAATGCATGAATGCAGATTTCCACTATACAGTTCTCAAATAGAAGTCGACAAATTTGTTTTAACCCCCCCCCCCCCCCCGAGAATAATGGAGTGTACGGGAAAACACACACTAAGGCGTTCGACCGCCCTCCCCCCCCCCCAAGCTTTTGTAGAGAAACTGATAATTTCTATACCCTGTTTACTGTGCATGAGCAATGTCGGTAAACCAAGGATAAAAAACCAAAACAACCCGCTATTAAGACTGTATTAGACGTGCGACAGAGTCTTCATACTGTATGACAACCTTTGTGAATATCCCCTCAAACTTAAAATATATGTCATAAGTTTAAGGTGTTGTCGATAATTTTAAGATCTTTTTTTTATTTAAGAAACCACTATTAAAACCGTTAATTTGCCATTCAGACTACACATACATTGTATTTCTGTATGATTTATCTATCAGTTAGTGTTACTTACAATAGAAAGGAATTCGTCGAATATTTATTCAACTTGATATGTTATAGAAGCATTTTAACAAGGCCTTGGACTTTCAGTAGGATGTAACTATCAATTTCTTCTGTCAAAACAAGTTCAAAATGACGCTGGTTTCAAGCGTAATATAAAAGCCAGACAAACTATGTTGATTTCAAAGAGCCATGGCTGAAATGGACAGGCCAACGTCACGTTGTTGTTTGACGCAACTACCCAAAGACAAAGCTCTTGTTAAAATGGTTCTAATAGCTTACTCAGATGCAATTTTAGTTATTTAATGGCCCAATGTGCAGAACGCTAAAAATTTATGTACTTAGATATATCCAACAAAGTGGTTTCCATTGCTGTAACCTACACTCTTTCCCTGGCAGGTGTAACACTGACATATCCATGGCCACAAACTGTGGGATGAAGTCCCTTCTGGTCCTGACCGGGGTCTCCACCCTGTCTGACGTAGAGACATACAAGGCCTCGGGGGACCCCACCCAGGCTACTTACGTACCCACCTACTACGCCAACAAACTGGGTCAGCTCGGGAAACTCCTAGGATTCAATATACCATAGAGAATATAGGAAAGCAATTAGAAACTTCTATTATAAAAATGATGCAATTTTTTATATTTTTTTTTTTATCCAGATATCAATTATTCCTTTGTAATATCAACCATAACTGTACATGTATATATGAATCTGTTTGATTTTGATAGAATGTTGAACGAATTTTACAATTGTTAGATAACCAAGATGTTTAAATGTTACAAAAATAAAATTTTGTATGATATATGTTCATGTTTTATATTGTTAATGATTCAGTCTGTTCTTATTTCTGACGTGACCCCAAAGGAGATCTATGAGACATAGACTCAGAAGTTGGTTGTCAACCAAATACAGTGTAACGTTTATACATTTTTATGAGAGGATTTCTTGATACACAGTCTATATATGCTAAAGTATGGAGTGTAAACCACATAATATAACCCTAAAGAGAACTGTGGCAAAATTGAAACGGGGTTCTTCTAGATATTTGTGAATCATGGATTACGCTTTATGATTATCAACAAAATTACCTTTGGCTTCTTGATTGACAGGCTTGTGGTTTGATAAATATGAAAAAATTAATGCATATCTAAGAACATTACAGAGAAACATGGGCAAAAACAAAACTGATTTTATTGTTTCAATCGGTGTTTTAAAAAAAAGCGTGAGGAAAATCAAATCAACAATATATGTACCTTCTTACTCATTTTGAGTGGTCCTAAAAGTCTACCTGTCGCATAAAGAAACGACTTGACTGAAATTATTGAAATACATGCATTTTAACAAGAAGAACAAAAACTGTAGGATGCAAAACAGATTTTTTTAAAGTTCTGTTTCAACATGTTTTAATTTTTGTCTGTAATGTTGGACCATCTCAATTAGGTTTGGGTCAACTTTACTTTTGTTAACAATGGCGTCAAGTTTGGCGAGCAATTTGGGTGAGGGAGATCGAATGGAACTCAACAAACACTCAATACCCTCAGTGTCTGAAGATATAGACAGGAGAGTTTCAATTACATGGATAACGTGTTTATCCTTATCAGTCCTCATGAAAGAATTACAGAATAATCGCAGGGCAGGTACATTGTCTGATTTTGCAAAATGCAGGAGAAGGCTCTTCATGATTTTTGATTCTGAATACTGTAATGATCGAATTAAGTGAACGATGGTGTCGGGCAAGGTTTCTGTTTGGAACATAGCTCTATTTCCATTCTCGATTTTTGCTTGTTGAAAGTGGTTGGCAAAGAGTTCTGTAACTGCTTCTCCGGGACAGCTGTGTGTCCCGGTGAAGAATATGAACAAGTTTGAGCAGGTGTCCAAGGACAATCGACAGATACACTGGACCTCCTCATTGGTCAGATTGGCGACGTGGGTCAATATGACAGGGACCAGAACTGTGTCATTGTCTCGCATGAAGACTTTGAGAAATTTACTTGCAACATCTGACGGGGGTGGGTAGTGTCTTAGAATGTGACAGGTCGCTTCTCGGTTTCCGTTAATGATGTACGTTTTGTTTAATAGTTCGTCTAACGCAAGATTGGAAATTCTTGGTTTTATTTCGTGTATCAGATGCAAGAAAATATCTGTACTGGATGTCAAAGCTCGGTAGAGACACTTTTCAATCATTTTGGTGGGATATTTCTTGCGTAACTTAAGTATAATATGAACTGTTTCCAAATTACCCGACTCTATTGAGGATATCATGAGGGTGGAACTCTGTTGCAAGGTTAAGGCCTTCTTTGGTCTTATCACACGAAGGATATAAATCACCCGTGTAGGACTTCCAGATTTTACAGCTTGAAGAAGAAGACAGTAGGCATGGTCTCTTTCCACGGCTCTTTGGTTTTTCAAAGACGCACATATAGATGTCATGGGACGTATATCATCCATGCCTAACACTTCTCTCAGAAGTCGAACCGTGTCCTCTTTTGATAACTTGCATCTTGGAAGCATCTGTTTGCAGACAGCGTCGACGATATCCGAATCCCTGGTTGCAACAGCTTTCATCATAAGTGTATACTTGTAATGTTTTGGAAATAAAGCACAAGGTCTTAAAGCAGACATAACTTCGCGAATTATGGGGACATTTTGGGTGTTGATGGTTTCCAGATAGAGTGCGAGCTTGCGTTTGTTGAGAACTGGTTCCTGGTTCGTGAGTATATCCTGTACAGCAATGGCTACGTTAGGGAAGCTTTTAATGGCGATAGCATGCATCAGTTGTTCATACGGCATCATAGTTCCGGTCTGTATATCACCACCAGTCTCCATTGAAACCCGAGACTCGCTCGACTCGTTGATGACCTCTTTTTCGTGGAAAACATGGCGACGATCTATTGAAAAAAAAGATATAATCGTGACGAAGACGGTTAGAGCACCAGTCCATTAGGTAGCAATATGCATTAATTAACAAGTTGTGAACTTGCTTACATTGGGGAATTTCTTTGATTGCAAAAAATACTTTTGGAAAACAGTTTTATATCTGCAATGTGTGCTGAATTTTAAGCTTCGAATAAGTTTCATTTATCATGAAGCTACATATTACTTGCAAAATGATCTTAATGCATCAAATTATCTTTTAAATATAATATTAGAGAATCTTGACTTACGTGAAATATCGCATTATTGATCAATATGCTATACAATTGTACCGAGATCTAACAGCCAGGATCCATTTGACCATATAATACACATGTGCTACTAGTCTACATTTGAAGGTATTTTACAGGACCTCTGTAAGAGGATCTGAAGCTTATATAATCTTTAGTACATTTTCATATATAGTTATCATATGCAGTGGCTTCTTGATTTACTCAGATTTAACCGGTTCTACAGTTGTATGAGGTAAGTTGGGTGTATCAATCGGTGGACGTACAGTCGTACACACAAGTTGGCCAACCCTCGCTATTCTTACCAAGCTGTCGCACTTTCTCCATTGCTAGATGTACCTCACACGCGGATGAACGACGCCTGTTTTGTAGTATATCATGATTGGATGACCGCCTTGCGGCCAGGGAATAATGTCGCTTTGCTATTATGCTCATGGTGACCTCGGG
Organism: Magallana hongkongensis; assembly: GCA_015776775.1. Taxonomy (NCBI): domain Eukaryota; kingdom Metazoa; phylum Mollusca; class Bivalvia; order Ostreida; family Ostreidae; genus Magallana; species Magallana hongkongensis. The sequence goes on along the minus strand of CM027471.1, from coordinate 46,608,449 downwards.
CTGAAAATAATTTTTTTTAAAAAAACGTTCAAAATTTAGGAAATGATTTGTAAACGAAGATTTTTTTGAACTAAGTATATATTATTATATTCAGTTATCGATTTTTTTTTAAGTATTCTATTTGTTTAGGCTTTGACGACAGATTACGTTGAAACATTAGAATAAGTCACAAATGTCCACAAAGAAAATAAAAATCCTGATATTTGCATGAGACTACTGTCCATTGTCTTTTTGTCAAGTAATAATAAGAACTATGTATCTAACGTTGCTGAATGCTTCGTTAAAAACTTCAGGTTCTGTGTATTTAACTTCTTCATAGTCAAAAGCACACTAAATATAACAAAAGGAGGGCAATAAACCCATTACTTACGTGTATTCCTATTCCCTCATCAAACCCCTTCTTTCGTTAGAAACACTGACCTAATTAAGATATAAGATGGATCGAAACCGGCTTTACACTTGTGGACAAAGGAGCGAGGATGACATGCACCAGATTAACTGGCATTCCATCGATCTATTTTTTTTTATCAATTTGAAGTTTTGCATTTCTGGGTCACTGGGTTTTAAACCTGATTAAGATATATCTCGCCTAATTGTCTTGGTGTTAATTTTATATCCCGACTCTTTTTAATGTACGTGGATCAACAAAAAAATTGCAAGCTGAAAAGGTTTAAAGTCTGTATCGATAAACCCTATTGCATAACAGTTGAATTGGAACATTTTGAATAATCGTCTCCGATATGAATTTAATTGGCGTCCTTTGTTCACAGTCGAAATTAATCAGTTTCGTCATTGCGAAATATTGATACTTAAATTATCCTAGTAATAAAATCCTTTGTGAAATTGGATTTCAATCTACACAGAATAGCATTTTATTGAATTTGAGTGCACGTAGATATTGCAATTCTTGCACTCTGCACCTCGGTAAACCGATTTAATCGTTCATATCACGGCAATTTAAATAATTTAAATTATTGAACTTGATTTGTGCACAAACTTAGCTAAATTGTTTCCTCAAATTTTAATATTTTGAAGAAAAAAACTGATATTGATGATCGTACATGTACATGTCTCTAATGAGTATTTTTTTCTTCGGTTTCAAGTAATTTGAGAAGAAAAAACTCTACATCGAAGTAACTTTGATGTATTTATAAAGTTGCCAATGCATACACTTATGGTGATTTATATGCACGTGTTTCAGGTACATTACAAACGAACTACATCGTTTTACTTTAATTGCCATTTTCACAATGAAACACTTCAAGCTAACTTAGATTCTGTAAACCAACTTTTCTTCGCGATTACTTTATTTCGCGATTTACCGAAGAAAAAGTGGCTCAAGGCGATATTTTCGCGATTTAAATGCAGATTATCTGAAAAGTATAATAGCAAAGATATTTGAGGATGGTTCGCGGCGAGAAATATTCGACGAGGCAAACGCGGATCTTGCGAAAATTTCTCGCACGTACGCGAATAAAAGTTAGTTTACATTAGATAAGGATAGTTTATACACTAATCCAATTTCCCTAAGTGGGATAGCTCTTTTAACAAACCTCGAGATCGACGGAAGAGCTCGCACTCACATCCATTGGATTATTAAGTGTTTAATGATACTGGGGTTATATACTGTCTTGTTATAAAATTCAGTATGCAATCTCCAGCTGACATCAATATATAGGGTAACTGATTGTTTTCCAAATCAATAGGCGGACAAAAAGGGCAAATGCGAAGGATCACGAAGTATGGCAGTATTTCATTTCATTTATATCTTGAAACAGAGCTTTAAGTAGATACGGATCCGGAAATGTATCTTGCCAGTTTGTCAAACATAAGTATGGAAATAGTTTTTATGCACGATAACTTTGACACCCGTATATATATGTCAGTCATATAATGGATAAAGAGGTGATGTCTTTTTCACTTTCAAAACACAGTGAATTGCAGTAGTAAATTTTATTAACAGGGAAAGTAATACCAGTATTTAATTAGATATTGAAATACGCATACTCTTCTACGGCAGCTCGGTAAATTCTTCTCGTGTTTATTCCCACCTTCCTTCACAAGTAAACAGACCAACATTCCAAAATCAATACATTTTTTGTCCTATGTTTATATCCTTGATATATGTAGCTTATTATTGACAAGGTCTCGTGGACCTTACAGTTACTCACTATATGCTATGGTTACTAAACGCTGCTCACGGATTTCGGGTTCAGCTAATTACATAATATTTTGAGTATATGCATGTATAATAAACACAAGTAACTGACAGTATAGCGTTTATACAGTGCCTTCAATGATACAGTGGTCCTCCGTGGAACTGTGTGTCTGTTGATTAACACTGATGAATGTGGTCGGCTCCGACTCGGAGTGCCCGCGACAGAGGGGAATCCCAGGGCCATGGTAAATACACTGACGGCACAGCATAGTCAGGTGATCACGGAAACTCTCTGACGTCATCACGTACGAAAAAAACTTGCAGGCAAAAGACATTTGATAAAAACATAAAGCCACCGTGTAAGTGTTTTGATCCATGATTCGAAAAATCCTATAGATATTCAAGAGAAGTCCTAGAGCGATGGTTGTGACGGCCACTGCAATGACTAGTGGCATGGTCTTGAACTCCTGTTCCGTGTTAACACTAGGAAGCCTCCCCCGCAGGGATCCGCGCACCTGTCTGACGTTGGATTTGTACGTACAGAGCTTTACGATAATAAGGCCGAGCAATATCACTATCGTTAAATACGGAATTATCGCCACGATTACGTAATCAACATGATTAAGAAAACTCCAAGTTTCCATCAAACTCGGTGCATGGTAAGGCATACATAAAGTGGTATGTCCATTGACCTTATTTCCAAGTGTCCACAAAAGATAGTGATACATTACAATAGAGAAGATGGCGAACAGCACAGTTACACACTTCGCCCGAAACTCCGTACAATATTCAGACCTTTTGACTGGCCAGTACAATCCAATGAATTTGTCAATCACAAGCGCCGTTACGTACCAAATAGAGAGGAATATTCCTATACAATTGAAATAGTTAAGAAACTGACAGGCACCGTAGATGTTATATACAGGGACGTTATAATAATCAGACAAATGAATCATAAAATAAGTAAAAATAACCACGTTGTCCACAAAAGCAATGGCGGCAATGTAGCGGGAAGACGAGGTCGTTTTGAGCTTGGACCTGGAAAAGATGTAAAACACGAGCCAGTTCAGAGGGTAGCCAAGGCAGAACGTGATGGGTGACACCACCTTCACGAAGTCCTGTATGGCCTTAAAGTGTTCAGGCGCCGATGGGCCACTCAGACCCGGCATTTCTTGTGTGTCGTTCATTCCACTGGCTTCGTACAGGGTGGTAAAATTCTGCCGATCCATCACTGAGGCGGACGCTTAGAAGTTCTCCTTTTATCCACTTCTATTAAATGGATACGAATCCGTCAGATGATGTATATCCGGAGACAAATATCTGTCTGTTGAAAATTGTTATATTGTACTGCAGAAATCCTGAATCCTGAAAAATAAATGAATAAATAAACATTGCTTAATCATATATTGTACATTATTATGCCTTCTGTCAGTTTTCACTATATATTCAATACTCATCTATTTTCGCATAGTATTAAAGGATTTATATAGCGTAAGCATACTATGCCGAAATAGAGCACGGCAGATGTTTTCAACGAAAATCTTTGAAGCGCAGACAGCGGGATTCGAAATCACGACGCCTAAAATCATTCCAGCTTGAAGCCCAACCCGTTAACGCTACGCTAAATTAGCCGTTATTATAACTAATGGTATTTATATATATATATAACGTAGATATAAATTATACTACTGACATCAAGCAATTAAAATTATTCATTTTTCCAAAAACACTTCATAATTGACGGTAATTTTAAAGTCAAAGTTTCTTATAAACTTTTGAACTAATTGATTGAACATTTTACAAAGAAATTCTACATAAGAATCACAAAAACGCTTTTTGAAATGACGCCTGATAAAGAATGTACAAGAAAAAAATTCAAAGAGATTTCGTCTGCTAAACTTAAATAATAATAATAATTTATAATCCAAATAAAATTTTTACCTTACGCCCCAATGATCCGCCATGGATGCATAATAATATTAGGAAATCTATTAGAGCTAGAAAACGTCTTCATTTTATTGCTAAAACAACAAATTCTCCTTATGACTGGGCAAAATATAGAAAAATAAGAAATGTATGTGTAAATAAAATAAGGAATGCAAAACAAACATATATAACGATAAGATTTCGAACATATTAAAAACATGTAACTTAAGCTCTAAACAATTTTGGATGATATTAAGAAAAATCATCGGTTCTAAAAACTCAAGTACTTATCCCCCAATTAAAAGCGAGGAACACAGCCTGCCAATAAGTGACAATAAAATTAAAGCAGATTTGTTTAACAATTACTTCTGTTCACAATCAGTAGTTAACGATGAAAATACTGAGTTGCCAAACTACGATAGTTTTAGTGTTACATGTATCATTTCGAACATAGTGATCTCAACACAAGACGTTAAAGATGTCTTAGAAACACTAGATACATGTACCATTTCGAACATAGTGATCTCAACACAAGACGTTAAAGATGTCTTAGAAACACTAGATACATGTACCATTTCGAACATAGTGATCTCAACACAAGACGTTAGAGATGTCTTAGAAACACTAGACACGAGTAAGGCTACCGGGCCGGATTGCATCAACCCAACATTACTAAAACAAGCTTCGCCATCTATTGTTGAACCACTAAGCAAGTTTTTCAATTTATCGCTTCGTAAGTCAACAGTTCCAACCCAATGGAAAATTGCAAACGTTATCCCCGTATTCAAAAAAGGCGCCAGCAATATCGTTAGCAATTATAGGCCGATATCATTATTAAGTGTTCTTGGTAAATGTATGGAAAAGTGTATTTTCAAACATCTATACAACTTCATTCTCACTAACGATATTCTTACACCGCACCAATCTGGCTTTAGACCAAATGATTCTACGGTCAATCAGTTATTAAGTATAACTAGTGATTTTTATATACAAAGCAGTCGATCAGGGTAAAGAAGTTAGAGTTGTATTTTTCAATATAAGCAAGGCTTTTGATAAATTATGGCACATTGGTCTACTGTACAAGATTGAAAAAGTTGGCGTTCGAGGAGAATTACTCGAATGGTTTAGAAAGAAGATGGATGAATAAGGCGTGTAAACTGCCCATATGAGGATAGATAAGATACTATAAAATTAAAATATGAACAAATCTCATAATTTCTTTCTCAATTATTAAAAACAATGTATATTTACCATAACATCGATTTATAACCTTTAAATATGTTAAATGTTTAGAGTAGGTTGATTTAAACTGGCGTATGCGTGTCAAAACCTCCAAATAGTGTCATTTTTAGAACTTCAATGCCTTTTCTTTTATAGAGTGGGTCTGGGCTCCATATTTTTGTCAAAGTCTATATGAGGTTTAAAGAAAATCAAACCTTAAACCCTAAAGTCTGTATCGATAAACCCTATTGCATAACAGTTGAATTGGAACATTTTGAATAAATCGTCTCCGATATGAATTTAATTGGCGTCCTTTGTTCACAGTCGAAATTAATCAGTTTCGTCATTGCGAAATATTGATACTTAAATTATCCTAGTAATAAAATCCTTTGTGAAATTGGATTTCAATCTACACAGAATAGCATTTTATTGAATTTGAGTGCACGTAGATATTGCAATTCTTGCACTCTGCACCTCGGTAAACCGATTTAATCGTTCATATCACGGCAATTTAAATAATTTAAATTATTGAACTTGATTTGTGCACAAACTTAGCTAAATTGTTTCCTCAAATTTTAATATTTTGAAGAAAAAAACTGATATTGATGATCGTACATGTACATGTCTCTAATGAGTATTTTTTTCTTCGGTTTCAAGTAATTTGAGAAGAAAAAACTCTACATCGAAGTAACTTTGATGTATTTATAAAGTTGCCAATGCATACACTTATGGTGATTTATATGCACGTGTTTCAGGTACATTACAAACGAACTACATCGTTTTACTTTAATTGCCATTTTCACAATGAAACACTTCAAGCTAACTTAGATTCTGTAAACCAACTTTTCTTCGCGATTACTTTATTTCGCGATTTACCGAAGAAAAAGTGGCTCAAGGCGATATTTTCGCGATTTAAATGCAGATTATCTGAAAAGTATAATAGCAAAGATATTTGAGGATGGTTCGCGGCGAGAAATATTCGACGAGGCAAACGCGGATCTTGCGAAAATTTCTCGCACGTACGCGAATAAAAGTTAGTTTACATTAGATAAGGATAGTTTATACACTAATCCAATTTCCCTAAGTGGGATAGCTCTTTTAACAAACCTCGAGATCGACGGAAGAGCTCGCACTCACATCCATTGGATTATTAAGTGTTTAATGATACTGGGGTATATATACTGTCTTGTTATAAAATTCAGTATGCAATCTCCAGCTGACATCAATATATAGGGTAACTGATTGTTTTCCAAATCAATAGGCGGACAAAAAGGGCAAATGCGAAGGATCACGAAGTATGGCAGTATTTCATTTCATTTATATCTTGAAACAGAGCTTTAAGTAGATACGGATCCGGAAATGTATCTTGCCAGTTTGTCAAACATAAGTATGGAAATAGTTTTTATGCACGATAACTTTGACACCCGTATATATATGTCAGTCATATAATGGATAAAGAGGTGATGTCTTTTTCACTTTCAAAACACAGTGAATTGCAGTAGTAAATTTTATTAACAGGGAAAGTAATACCAGTATTTAATTAGATATTGAAATACGCATACTCTTCTACGGCAGCTCGGTAAATTCTTCTCGTGTTTATTCCCACCTTCCTTCACAAGTAAACAGACCAACATTCCAAAATCAATACATTTTTTGTCCTATGTTTATATCCTTGATATATGTAGCTTATTATTGACAAGGTCTCGTGGACCTTACAGTTACTCACTATATGCTATGGTTACTAAACGCTGTTCACGGATTTCGGGTTCAGCTAATTACATAATATTTTGAGTATATGCATGTATAATAAACACAAGTAACTGACAGTATAGCGTTTATACAGTGCCTTCAATGATACAGTGGTCCTCCGTGGAACTGTGTGTCTGTTGATTAACACTGATGAATGTGGTCGGCTCCGACTCGGAGTGCCCGCGACAGAGGGGAATCCCAGGGCCATGGTAAATACACTGACGGCACAGCATAGTCAGGTGATCACGGAAACTCTCTGACGTCATCACGTACGAAAAAAACTTGCAGGCAAAAGACATTTGATAAAAACATAAAGCCACCGTGTAAGTGTTTTGATCCATGATTCGAAAAATCCTATAGATATTCAAGAGAAGTCCTAGAGCGATGGTTGTGACGGCCACTGCAATGACTAGTGGCATGGTCTTGAACTCCTGTTCCGTGTTAACACTAGGAAGCCTCCCCCGCAGGGATCCGCGCACCTGTCTGACGTTGGATTTGTACGTACAGAGCTTTACGATAATAAGGCCGAGCAATATCACTATCGTTAAATACGGAATTATCGCCACGATTACGTAATCAACATGATTAAGAAAACTCCAAGTTTCCATCAAACTCGGTGCATGGTAAGGCATACATAAAGTGGTATGTCCATTGACCTTATTTCCAAGTGTCCACAAAAGATAGTGATACATTACAATAGAGAAGATGGCGAACAGCACAGTTACACACTTCGCCCGAAACTCCGTACAATATTCAGACCTTTTGACTGGCCAGTACAATCCAATGAATTTGTCAATCACAAGCGCCGTTACGTACCAAATAGAGAGGAATATTCCTATACAATTGAAATAGTTAAGAAACTGACAGGCACCGTAGATGTTATATACAGGGACGTTATAATAATCAGACAAATGAATCATAAAATAAGTAAAAATAACCACGTTGTCCACAAAAGCAATGGCGGCAATGTAGCGGGAAGACGAGGTCGTTTTGAGCTTGGACCTGGAAAAGATGTAAAACACGAGCCAGTTCAGAGGGTAGCCAAGGCAGAACGTGATGGGTGACACCACCTTCACGAAGTCCTGTATGGCCTTAAAGTGTTCAGGCGCCGATGGGCCACTCAGACCCGGCATTTCTTGTGTGTCGTTCATTCCACTGGCTTCGTACAGGGTGGTAAAATTCTGCCGATCCATCACTGAGGCGGACGCTTAGAAGTTCTCCTTTTATCCACTTCTATTAAATGGATACGAATCCGTCAGATGATGTATATCCGGAGACAAATATCTGTCTGTTGAAAATTGTTATATTGTACTGCAGAAATCCTGAATCCTGAAAAATAAATGAATAAATAAACATTGCTTAATCATATATTGTACATTATTATGCCTTCTGTCAGTTTTCACTATATATTCAATACTCATCTATTTTCGCATAGTATTAAAGGATTTATATAGCGTAAGCATACTATGCCGAAATAGAGCACGGCAGATGTTTTCAACGAAAATCTTTGAAGCGCAGACAGCGGGATTCGAAATCACGACGCCTAAAATCATTCCAGCTTGAAGCCCAACCCGTTAACGCTACGCTAAATTAGCCGTTATTATAACTAATGGTATTTATATATATATATAACGTAGATATAAATTATACTACTGACATCAAGCAATTAAAATTATTCATTTTTCCAAAAACACTTCATAATTGACGGTAATTTTAAAGTCAAAGTTTCTTATAAACTTTTGAACTAATTGATTAAACATTTTACAAAGAAATTCTACATAAGAATCACAAAAACGCTTTTTGAAATGACGCTTGATAAAGAATGTACAAGAAAAAAATTCAAAGAGATTTCGTCTGCTAAACTTAAATAATAATAATAATTTATAATCCAAATAAAATTTTTACCTTACGCCCCAATGATCCGCCATGGATGCATAATAATATTAGGAAATCTATTAGAGCTAGAAAGCGTCTTCATTTTATTGCTAAAACAACAAATTCTCCTTATGACTGGGCAAAATATAGAAAAATAAGAAATGTATGTGTAAATAAAATAAGGAATGCAGAACAAACATATATAACGATAAGATTTCGAACATATTAAAAACATGTAACTTAAGCTCTAAACAATTTTGGATGATATTAAGAAAAATCATCGGTTCTAAAAACTCAAGTACTTATCCCCCAATTAAAAGCGAGGAACACAGCCTGCCAATAAGTGACAATAAAATTAAAGCAGATTTGTTTAACAATTACTTCTGTTCACAATCAGTAGTTAACGATGAAAATACTGAGTTGCCAAACTACGATAGTTTTAGTGATACATGTATCATTTCGAACATAGTGATCTCAACACAAGACGCTAAAGATGTCTTAGAAACACTAGATACATGTACCATTTCGAACATAGTGATCTCAACACAAGACGTTAAAGATGTCTTAGAAACACTAGATACATGTACCATTTCGAACATAGTGATCTCAACACAAGACGTTAAAGATGTCTTAGAAACACTAGATACATGTACCATTTCGAACATAGTGATCTCAACACAAGACGTTAAAGATGTCTTAGAAACACTAGACACGAGTAAGGCTACCGGGCCGGATTGCATCAACCCAACATTACTAAAACAAGCTTCGCCATAGCTGAACCACTAAGCAAGTTTTTCAATTTATCGCTTCGTAAGTCAACAGTTCCAACCCAATGGAAAATTGCAAACGTTATCCCCGTATTCAAAAAAGGCGCCAGCAATATCGTTAGCAATTATAGGCCGATATCATTATTAAGTGTTCTTGGTAAATGTATGGAAAAGTGTATTTTCAAACATCTATACAACTTCATTCTCACTAACGATATTCTTACACCGCACCAATCTGGCTTTAGACCAAATGATTCTACGGTCAATCAGTTATTAAGTATAACTAGTGATTTTTATATACAAAGCAGTCGATCAGGGTAAAGAAGTTAGAGTTGTATTTTTCAATATAAGCAAGGCTTTTGATAAATTATGGCACATTGGTCTACTGTACAAGATTGAAAAAGTTGGCGTTCGAGGAGAATTACTCGAATGGTTTAGAAAGAAGATGGATGAATAAGGCGTGTAAACTGCCCATATGAGGATAGATAAGATACTATAAAATTAAAATATGAACAAATCTCATAATTTCTTTCTCAATTATTAAAAACAATGTATATTTACCATAACATCGATTTATAACCTTTAAATATGTTAAATGTTTAGAGTAGGTTGATTTAAACTGGCGTATGCGTGTCAAAACCTCCAAATAGTGTCATTTTTAGAACTTCAATGCCTTTTCTTTTATAGAGTGGGTCTGGGCTCCATATTTTTGTCAAAGTCTATATGAGGTTTAAAGAAAATCAAACCGATTTCAATCAACAAAAACGTGGAGAGATGACCCACTATACTTTAAAAATGTCATTTTGTATCCCAACAATTGAACGTTTTAGAGAAATACTACTAGTCCGTAAATTCGTGGTTGAAGTTGCACATAGCATTTAACAATGAAGATTGTTGTGACTGAAATGGCTCAGTGGTTAGAGCACCAGACATTAGGTAACATTACAGAGCTAGGGTTTTTAGGTTGTGGGTTTGATACCACCAAAACTTTATAATTTATTATTTTTTTTCTTATCGTTTGTTGAAATATTCAAAACTGAATATAATTAGAAATCGTTCTTTTGTAAACTTGTAATATAACATCATATAGTATATTTGGTTGGAGAAAAAAATTTGAAACTGTTTTTTACGACAAAACCAAATGGGCATTTGCGCTATCTTGTTCCCTCATCTTCTTACTTACATGATAGAAAACAGTATGACGTAATCAGTGGCAACAAATCAAACACTGGCCATATTAAGGCTGGGGTACCCCAAGGTAGCATACTTGGTCCCTTCCGTTTCCTTATATATATAAATGACTTGGTCACCAATATTAAATGTATGGTCATATTATTTGCTGACGATACATCACTTTATATTGTTGTTGATAATGCTGATACTTCAGCATGTTTATTAAATACAGACCTTGAAAAAATACATAAATGGTCAAAACAGTGGCTTGTGTCTTTTAACCCAACCAAAACGGAATGTCTAACCTATCTAATAAAGTCAAGAAACCCTTCCATCCCTCCCTAATATTAATGATGTTCACCTGAAAGAAGTAGAAACCCATAAACACTTAGGAGTTATTCTTAGTAGTAATTTGTCTTGGAATTTACATGTAGATGAAACAGTTAAAAAAGCCTATTCGCGCCTTGGTATGATGCGAAGACTCAAGAATATCCTTGATAGGAAATCTTTGTAAACACTGTATTTTTCTTTTGTAAGACCAGTCTTTGAATATGTATTATATGGGACAACATACCAGAATACTTGGTTAATAAGATTGAAAGTATACGATTGGAAGCAGCCAGAAATAGTTACGGGAGGGAATAGACTGGCATCCAGGCATATGTTATATAAAGAAACGGGATGGGAACCATTATCGAAACGTAGGGAAAATCATCGTCTAATTCAATTTCACAAAATATTTCACAATATGGCTCCTAATTATTTATCTACTATCATCCAATCACAAAAAACTCAAGGACATAACTACAACACAAGAACAATGCACCCACTGCGAGAAATCAATACAAGAACTAAGCTTTATTTTAATTCGTTCTTCCCAGCTACAATAAGACAATGGAATGCTTTACCCCAAAATGTGCAATCAAATCCTTCATTACATTGCTTTAAGTAATACTTACATACCAGAAGAATTAAAGTCCCAAATTATTTTTATTTAGGTACCAGAATAGGCCAAACTCTTCACTCCAAACTAAGACTAGAATGTAGTGGTCTTAATCTTCATTTGTTTCAATAGAAAGTTAATCGACTCGCCTCTTTGTATTTGTGGCGAAGTTGAAAGTACTGACCATTTTTTATTACACTGTAATACATATTCCAGAGTTAGAATCAATACAATCCTGACACTTCCATATTTTCTTAATGTTGAATTATTAGTATATGGTAATGCTTATTTATCTGAAAGTGAAAACAACAATATTTTCTACCTTGTCCAGAAATTTCTTGTTGAAAGTAAAAGGTTCTGAGTTCACCCGTTGTTTTACTATAACTATTGCATTAAGTATCATATTTGTATGTACCAGTATGTTCACAGATATATAATGCTTATTTAGAGTTACTTAGCAACATTATGTTTCAATATTAATACATGTATAAGTAACCTTAGTCTTTTAGCATAGACATTATCTATTAGTTTGATACAATTGTCCCAATACTCAATTCCAGCTAAATAAAATATTGTTTAAACTAAACATTTCGAGTTTTCTCGGTAAGGCCAAACGTCTCTCATTTTTTGAAAAGAACATAAACCTTTGTTAACTTTTTATTGTACAACAACTTGTTGATTAAATAAACAGTCGAATCAATTGATTATTAAAAAAAAACCGCTTGCTTTTCCGGTGATTATTTTTAGGGACTTGTCACCACTCGAACGTCACAGCTACTAGCAAAGCACGTCAGTATATTCAACAGTCGGCATAATAATAACAATAGTGTTGTGTTGTGCATGTACTATGCATAAATAGTAGTCAGGGTTTGATTACATAGTGCACTCGCTTCCGGCTCGTGCACTATGTATCAAACCCTAATTTTGTTTTAACAACTACATGTACCATTGCTAACATTATAGATCATGATGTTCGCCCGCAATCAGATGACATTGGAATGGAAGCATTAAATTCCTGAAAATGATGCAAAATGCAATATCTGTCATTCTGGCATCTAGCTAGAATTCAATTAGAAGAAAGCGAAGGAAACTCAACAGAAACCTTGTCAAAAGATCCAAAGAAGTTGACTGTTATCAGTATAGCGGTATTACCAGCAACTTCTATGGAAACGAATTGTCAATATTAGAACACAGCTGCTATACAAGTGATACCACGGACCGCCGACAAGCAACCGGTATAAACGGAGAAAATCGGACTTCGCGGTTTGTGCAATTTCAAGTTAGGGCTTTCTTTGACAATAATTGCAAATATGATTTATTTAGATAAACGAATTCTATTCCTCTTGACAAAATTTCTTGGGGTCCTTTTATAAATACTTTTCTATTACTTCGTTGTACAAGCATGGAACATGGCATTATAAGACAATGTCCCTTTGTTTTTATCACCTTAAACCGTATACGATAGAAGCCAATATCGGGAGTGGATACATCGGATATGTCCATAATACATGTCCTGGGTCACTGAACTGTCGGTCCATTAAATCTACCTCATCAAGACTGCACATTGTCATTTACAAAAGAGAATTATTCATTAGGTATTTAAAGTGGTTTTCATAATTACCACTGTCAATCGACCAACTGATGAAGATATTATAAAATAACTTAAACTAAGTATAGGTAGTACATGTAATATTCTAAACCTACCTGAAATGAAAATTGAAAAAACCATATGGATCTTTGCGAAAATAATCGCCTAACGTTATGAATCTTCATCTGAAGATCCCTAGCTGACCGTAATCTTAGTTATCTATCAATTCAAAATGTAAAGATATATAAATAGATAAATAAAAATCTTCGAAACGAATGGCACTTCGAGTGACGATTAAAGAAAACAAAATCGTATAGTTGCGTTTCTCGGTTATCGTTTAAAGCAGTTGTAATCAATGGTTTAATTCCGATATCGAGGTCCATCAAAGAGTGTTATCAACGAAGTTTTTCTCCAAAAGTATGTAAATACGCAATGCATGCTCAAATTCTGTCTGAAGAGACTCGGAAAGATCAGATCTTATCAACACTAGAGACACTTATCACCAAAATTCCTAAACGCCTCACATTTCTAGGATAAGGAAACGGAATAAAACATAACTATCAAGATTAAATTTTTTCAAAGGTTCAAATATCATCTTATGTATGTTGTTGGCATTACAAATTGCGTGATGTATTACATGTGTATTGATGCAATTTATGACACCGGGGCTATCTGAAGCCTTGAATTTCGTGTTTAATGCAGTTGCTCTAGTTATGGGATCGACTGCGCGCGTATGAACAAGAATATATTGTCGTTTTAGAGTTCGGTAAAGGGCCAACATTGCAATGAAAGTATGACCGCTTATTTAATTTGAAATAAAAAACGCTGCTGTCAAATGCAGAAATAATTTATATTAAAAGAGAACTTTCTACAACAATACATGTACAATGTATACAGGCAATTATGGTTAAGGAAAAATATTCTATATATATGTTATATACTATAATTAATTACTGAAATATGTCATCGAATACATCTTGCACCATCTATGTCGACACATTAATTATTTTTTGCCTGGATGATATATCGGATAAACAAGCACCCGCTGTCATTATTCTCCTGGAAAAAGACCCTAGCGACTGCATACAGCGATGTTAGGGGAAAGAATGGACAGTTTAATATCTAAAACACATTAAGAGAGCCAAATTTCTGTGTCATTCGTATCGACTGGGCTATATAATTGTTGAAAAGCAGCAAGTTATGGCACCCCGAATCGATCAATCTGTGTTGATCACTTACGCTGGACAGCTATATAGGAAATTAGAACATTAGCATCTGTTAACATCTATGTCATGGACAGTCGGGCCTGATAGTAGCATAAGACATAAGACCTTGGACAGTAGTCAAAGGTCAACGGGCATAAGATAATCTATCTTGGATAGTCTCTAAAACGTGAGAGAGAGAGAGAGAGAGAGAGAGAGAGAGAGAGAGAGAGAGAGAGAGAGAGAGAGAATGTGTGTGTGTGTGTTAAAAGAACTCACTGTTTTTTAACGAATGTAGAGGCGATGGAAGCGAACAATGTTAAGTGTAATAGTAACAGAAGATGAAATTACCGTTATATCTCTTGGTGACAACCTTAAATATATTAGTGAAAAAGTAACAGCAGAAATAATGTAATCGTTCCCCTTCCCGTCTGCAACATTACAACTGGGTAAATTATTACTTTTGGCAGAAACCAGTAACAGGCAGCGTGCTTATGTTGGATTCCAAACCACAGCTATCAATTCAGTCAGTAACTCCACAAAGAAGCCTTGTTTTGTTAATTGGTTGGATCATGAGAGGCGAAAGATGCCGGATCCTATAATTCAACTCCAAAGTTGAAGTCTCGAAAAATCCTTTCTTCCACTCCTAAGCATGTGCATAAAAAAGTCCCGATAGCCTTCTACATGAAAAGGAGGATCCTGTGTATGATTTAAAAAACCTCAAAGGGATATCAAACAGCAAAGTTCCAATCAATCAGCGTAAGTGCGAGCATATAAACTCATTTTATGACGTCCATGGCTTAGAACCATTTTAACAGGAGCTTGGACTTTGGGTAGTTGTGTCAAACAGCATTGTAACGTAGGCCTGTCTATTTCATTGTAGACCACTCAGTAATAGCTCTTTGAAATCAACAAGATTTGTCTGGCTATTGAGCGAAGGCTACGCAATCAGTGTATATTTCGCTTGAAACCAGCGTCATTTCAACTTGTTTTGACGCAATAAATAGATAGTTACATCCTACTGAAAGTTTTAAGGTTCTATTTGTGTTTAATCGTTATAACACAAACCAATCGACAGAGAGAATGGACTTTACTTAAACAAATTGAACCAATGGACATAGAAAACCTGGAAATAATCACCAGAGAGAATGGAATACATTTTTAACCAATCAACAGAAAGATCCTACACAAATGCTTTAGCAATAGAACAAAATGAAGAAACTAAAGACATATCTTAAATGAATGGGCAGAGAATATCAACTGGAGAACAGGAACTCCTTTAACGTATCTATTATCAACAGTTAGCCGTGCTTATATAAATTTCACAAAAAAAAAAAAACTTTAACAATCGTAACTTCTACGGGCGTTCGCTTTGATTAATATACTTTGATAAGCAAACTGATTTACTAAGTATACTGTCGATTCTTTAACATGTGATTAATATGTTTTTAGAATACAGAAATAATAAATTCGTTTAAAAACAACAAACAAGAAACATTGTTTTAATGAGTGTTGATTAAAATATGTCGCAAAGTACTGATTACTCTTAATGGAATGGTTATCAGCGCCACTGGCGAAGTCAACAAAACGTTTATCTCTTTATGGTAAGTTACCAGAATGTTATATAAGATGATGGGATAGCTACGCAAAGAGATGCTGTAGTAATGAAGTCTAATCTGTCGCACTGATATGCATGTTTCCGATGGAAGATTAATATGTTTACAATAAACAAGAGGCCCATGGGTCACATCGCTCACCTGAGGAACAATAGGTATGATAAAATCAGCTTAATGGAGTCATAATACAAACTATCTGGACAATGTAAATAACACACGTAGATACTGTATAAATAAAATCCATTTTCCCCCTGGATATTCTTATGTTTATAATCATTAGTCCCTTTTCTAACACGATGATATTATAGTCATATCACATGTTGAGTATTGCAGTTCTCAAAAAGATCCTTAACAATTGTTTATATATGGGATATAAACCTACATCAAACTCTGAACTTTCCTGGCTGATCAGTTTTTGAGAAAGAAGAATTTTTAAAGATTCACTCTATATATTCCTATGTAAAACGTCGACCCCCAATTGTGGCCCTACCCTACCCCCGTGAATCATAATATTTACAACTTTGAATTTACATTACCTACCTGAGGATGCTTCAACACAAGTTTCAACTTTCCTGGCTGATTGGTTTTTGAGAAGAAGATTTTTAAAGATTTACTCTAAATATTCCTATGTTAAATTTGACCCCCCCCCCATTGTGGCCCCACACTACCCCCTTGAGTCATGAATTTTACAACTTTGAATTTACACAACCTGAAGATGCTTCAACACAAGTTTCAGCTTTCCTGGCTGATAAGTTTTTGAGAAGAATATTTTTTAAGCTTTACTCTATATATTCCTATGTTAAATTTGATCCCCCCATTGTGGCCCCATCCTACCCCCAGGGGTCATGATTTTAATCACTTTGAATCTACACTACCTGAGGATGCTTCCACACAAGTTTCAGCTTTCCTGGCTGATTTGTTTTTGAGAAGATTTTTAAAGATTTACTCTATATGTTCTCTATATGTTAAACTTCGACTCGACCCCCCCATTGTGGCCCCACCCTACCCCTGGGGATCATGATTTTCACAACTTTAAATTTACATTACCTGGGGATGCTTCCACACAAGTTTCAACTCTCCTGGCTTAATGGTTCTTGAGTAGAAGATTTTTGAAAATTTCTCAAAAATTTTCATTAATTTCTAATTATCTCCCTTTGAAAAAGGGTGAGGCCCTCACAACTTTGAATTCCCTTTGCCTAAGGATGATTTGGGTCATATTTGGTTGAAATTCGCCCAGTAGTTCTTGAAAATGTGAAAAGTTTACGGACAGACAGACGGACAAACGGACGACAGACAAAATGTGATCAGAAAAGCTCATTTGAGCTTTCAGCTCAGGTGAGCTAAAAACCCAATGAATTTATTCCGTAATTTTGTACTTTAATGTTACGAATATCGTCTATATGAACTTTATTTATACAGAAGTACTTAATAACAGTCAACGGCTTAAAAATAGTTTGTATTGACAAAAGATTGGATTGAAAAAAATACATGTACATGTACCATTTAAAGATATCACTTCCTTGCAATCATTATTTTTGATGATGGCACAAATACCAGTTTTATATTCATCACAGATTTACATCGCCAAATACTTGTTAATAGCATTACCGCAAAAGTTGTCTTTCTTACTGAGACAAAGAAGACGAGGTATCGTCTCCACGAACCAGTCACTATTTTGCCTACCTGCAAAAATATGTTACCATGACAGAATATGGTTACTAGAAGTAAAAAAAAGCCACTCAAGTAAATTTTAGGTTTAATTCATCTTTTTCTTTATTCGTCATATCTAATTGCTGAGACTGGAAAAGCTTTCCTAAAGACCATATTCATTTCTTTCTGTAATGAAATTTATACTATTAGATAGTTTTAAAACATGGCACATTTCTTTTTACAGGACATTCTTAGTATTTGATTATGATTAAATAAAACTAAACATCGCATTTTTTAATTTTTATCATCAAGGACGATAGAGGGTCTGGATTTGCTCAGACTTCAACATTCTAGCAGTTTCCCTGACAACTGCAACGTAAATGAATACTTGTAATTGTTTTTACACAAAAATACCGTTATTTCGAAACGATTTGAACCAACCCACAGTCTCTCAAATCATTTATGTCCGTTTTGTACAAATGAATTTAGAAAATGCATTACTGTTCTGGACTTTTAATTTCCATTATGACTGGTATTTTTTTTCTAAAGATAGCATGACACATCAATCGATTAATTCGACAGTAAATCATATTTCCGATTTCAAGGAAAGATGTATAAGATCAATTATTTTTAAAATTAAAGATACTGACTTCTACAAATACATTATGGATACATTCGGGAAAGTGAATTCACTAGAGACACGTAAGAATCTGGTGCCATTCATAGGAGATATTCGAAAGACGGGTAAAATTCTTCGTAGATACTTTACAGACGCGGATGAAATTCATTGAAAATGCCTGTAAGACTGGAAAAAGTCACTGAGAATAAATAAACTAATGATACTGATAAAAATTAACATACTACAGAGACAGGTGAAATTCACTGGAGATACTTTAGAGGCTGGTGAAACTCATTTAAGATACCTCAAAAACTTGTGAAATTCATTAGAGATACATGTACTTTTTTTTATTAGATACTGTTGAATTTTATTGGTAATACCCGAGACTGGTGAAATTTATTGGAGATACTTTAGACTTGTCCACCGTCTGAATCCCACGGTTTGTTTTAAATATAATCATAACAGTGGGCTTCTCGTTCTCATGAATAATTCATGCTCTGTTTTGATTTACTCCTTCACACTCTCGTAGAGGAAATATCACCTATTCTTTTAATGCTGAATCTATCAACAACGGCACGATTTCATCAAATGATCGTCATTTTTATCCCTCTAATTTCGCTTTCTTACTAATGAATGGAAAATACAGGCACGTAGCATCGTTTTTGAAAGTGGGGGGGCCAGACCCATCCAAAAAATCTTGACAAGCAAAAAAAAAAAAGAAAAAGAAAAAAGGGGAAATTCAAAGTTTCTAAAATCTTCAAAATCCTAATCCGTGGGGGGGGGGGGGGGGGGGGGGTAGACTCAACTATACTTCCAAAAAAAAATTCTTCCTTCCAAAAAAGTGGGGGGGGGGGCCAACTCCATTATCATTCATTTTTTTATATGTAAATTTAAAAAAAAATTGTTGCTGCGAGAAAAAGTGGGGGGGCCAGGCCCCCCCTGGCCCCCCCTGATGCTACGTGCCTGAAATAATATATAAACAATCGGCAAATTAGTGTATTAGTGTATGAAAAACTGGCCGAGGTTTTCTTTCGATTGAGACTTAATCAAGATACCATAGCGAAATGCAAAGATATTATTCAAACTTTTTGGGCCACATTTAAGGAAATTCATTGTTTAAGTTCTTATAGAGACGTAATATCGTGAATTTGTTCTGAATTTATGCCTTAGAGATATTAGTTCATTGGTAAAGGGTACCAGTAAAGGGTACCAGTTTAACAGAGTCTATTAAAATGAAGTTACCACGATTATAATTATACCACGGAATATGATATCTTCACGTTAGAAACTATTAAAACACAGTAGAGATACACAAGATCCTGCTTATTTCGGGAACTCTCTCGGCACGACGGAATCAAGAAGTCCCTTTAAATGTCACATCGCTATCTGTGATCTCTGTAAGATGGAGATGGAGATTACTATCCTTTCCTAGAATTGGCCCTAGATTTGAAGATAAGGCAAATTATTATTATCAAAGACCGTTGGGTAATCAGACACTAAAATGTAAGCTTATCACACACGAGTTGTCAATCTAGAGACTAGCACAACTTCTAGCTGGTAATAACTTGTTTTACGAAACGAGAAATGAGCTTGATTTTGGAATATAAAAGCACTGAAATTGATAAACGTTGAGAGGTAGGGTAATATTTCCCTTGGTTTGCTTTTACACGTTTAATATTTCATGAGCGAAGAGTCTATTAAAATAAATGAAATCAAAGGGAGCGATGGTTGATAACAAGAAAAGCGAAAGCAAAATGTCATTAAATTACAAATCACTGTAAAAATGCATTAATATTTGTTGTATTGAAAATACAGACATCATGCGGCTAAAAAAACAAACCTTTTTAATGCCAGTACAGTATTTTAGAACTTGAACATCTAATCGGTGAATCTTCACTCACCCTAATCGGATCCTGCTGTCATGCAATTTAATGTCTTTTTAAAGATAGCTAGTTTTCCCTTGTTATATAATTTTCTCGGTTACTGTCTGAATTACCGACAAAATGTCTATATATGTCTCCCCACAACTCACATTTCTCTTGACGTAAATCCATGCCATTTCCGAAGAATTGCCGATAACAGAAAACAAAAATTGTTAATGCTGGTAAGAGTGACGTAATTACATAAAACACTTTTTATGAAAGGGTTCATATGTCCTTGAATTCTGCTGGTTTTAATCAGTCTAGGAAGATTCGATGTTTGCTCACCACTCGTCATGCGACATCGTTTGCAGACGCCCGGCATCACGCTGTATCGGTGATCACATACACAGGTTATTGTCTAGATGGTCGGTCCAGACCAGAAACTGAGGAACTTCTTTTGTACAATAACCTCTCAGGGGAAATGCTGTTAGTGATTATTAAGAAGTGATAAGGTTATCAAGTTTCGGAAATGCTCGATAAAATCAGCATAATTCCTCGTCAAGACGCTTACAAAACACATAAATTTGAAGTAAATTATTTGGTTACAACGAATATGAGGCTGCAAGATTGGAACCTGAACTCAAGCGATAGATTAATTAATACAAAGAACAACTACTTTTTTACTTTTCAGCTGAATTTAAACGTGAAATCGAAAAACTGCAAAGTTGAAAAGTATTTTGATATCGTAAAAATCATTAAATATCAGTAATCAGATCAGATTATTGCATGCTATCGAAAACAACCATGCTACAATGTTTTTGTATTCATGTCGATTTTGATCTAAAAGCAATGATCAGATAAATATTGGTTGACATTACATGTACTGCCGGTTTATGTACCAATTCTTGAAAATTTGCATATTGGATTTTATTAGTTTTATATATTTCATTAACCATGTAGCAATTATTCAATCTTCTCTCATTTAAGTATTTTCATCACAAATGCAGAAAATAATTAGATAAACGAGACTAATCCGAATGCTACTGATACTAATTCATTAACACAGCTTGACAAATAGGACTTTTACAATTCTTTAATATTTACTAGTTTCAGTATGACTAAAATCTACAATAAATATTCTTAATTAATTATACTAGAGAGGATTCTGTTGAAATAATTATTGCACTCCTCTTTTTAAGGAGAACAGCTTGTTATTTGGTTGAAGCTTATAAAGGCAAACATTACAAACTGACCTATCACTAATAATCCGAAGGTTGGCTCCCTTATTACGTATAACTATACCGAAAATAAGTACATGAGGCATGAATCTGGACCGGAAGTAGGGGCATGACGCATAACGCTTGACCGGAAGCAGGGGCACGAGACATGGAGCATTCAAAGAAAATAGTATTACCCATTCACAGTTCGCTACGACTGTGCTAAAGGCGCTTTGCACTGAAAGTATGATTGAAATCATCAACCAGATGTGACTGGATGCAAGCACCGAGTTTGGGAGTCAATTCCGCAATAGCATTTGGGTCTTGCATTACATTATAAAACAGACGATAAGGGGATCAATTAATTGTTTTCAACAAGGCAATCGTCAAACATAAGTGCGGTTATACTGAATTGTCTGGAGAATTTCAAGAGAGAACCACACAGGATTATGAAAAATCAGTCGTTAAAAAGCTGCTGAAACGTAGAATACGAGAAAATTGATAAGATTTCCATATATAAATGTAAGGACCATTGTTTGATAGGAGATGCAGTTTTATGTAAATGTTGTCACTTGATAATTGCATCAACATTCAATATTAATGTAAGAAATTCAAATTGCAACATCATAAAAATCGTTTACATGTTTTTTTTTTATTGAAATGAGAGGAAGAAATGCAAAGAATACAATAAATATAATGATACGTTGAATGAATTTTCCAACCTGTTTTTTTTTCCTTAGAACGAATTTATCCAAATTAAATAAATACTTCTGTTAGTTCTAGAATTAAAAAAAACATATGAAGACACTGTTTTTAAGTATTGAAATTAAACTTTATAATTCTTCTAAACAATTATGCTATCCAAAAATTTCACTTATTTGATAAAATCTTTAATCATAAACTTGATAATCCCGTTCCCTTTTTACATTTTATTTTATACTGAACACAATGTTTGAGGTCGCTTGCAAATCAAAAACAAGATGGTTCTTTCTTTACCCATTTAATACTCGGTATTGAATTTAATTAAATTTGTTGTTTTGGAACTTGGTTGGATTGAGAGAGACTTGCAGCCGGTACACATTACATAAATCAATCAGCTGATGAAATTAGTAAGATAAATCTTTATCTCCACCTACACCTGTCTTAATTTCTTTCAGGAGGAGGATGAAGCAATAAATAATTGCTGAATTATTCCGTTTCTCTTCTGTCTCATTATCATCCATTAAATCTACTTTACAGCTGCGTTGAACCTGAATGTACCGTGAATTGTTTGGCATGCTGTGTTTGCTGTATTTCTGGGTTTTAACAAGACACGCGCACACGTTCTGGGTACAATGGTGCACCTTCAGAGTGCAATCAAACATAGCATTCCCTTGACGAACGTTCAATCTGTCTAAAAGGATTCATGGGACTTCTATCTTTGAAAACTTACGAAAGAGAATTCGTATAGTCAAATATTATATCATGCATTATTTATTTAATCTCTCTCTCTCTCTCTCTCTCTCTCTCTCTCTCTCTCTCTCTCTCTCTCTCTCTCTCTCTCTCTCTCTCTCTTATCGGCGATCGGTCATTTCTGATGTGAATACTTTAAATTACATGAGATAAACTCATACAACATTGTGATGTCCCATAGCCAATACTAACCAACAGAGAGTTTTATGTGATAAAAGAATTCTGATTAAGTCTCACAGATCTATGAATATCGTAGAAGAATGAAACGCAGGAGAACGGAAGTATAGTGGCACAAATCAGCATAGCTAGGTATTTTTATCCTTAACTTTCCAATTAATGCTGATATTGAACGTTTGAAAGAGAACCAAACTGACAGTTATAGCATAATTAGTGTATAATTTCACACAGAGTCGTAAAACTGTATCATATATCTAAATGATGGTGTTACAGAATAATTCTTTAATTGGGTAATGATACAAGAGAAATCATTTGGAAGAAATAATTTTTGTGCCAGGTTCGAATCCAGAGTTTTTGTGTTGTGCCACTGATGTGCACGTGACACAAGGTTTCCAATTACTCGGTCATTGCTACCATGGACACGTTTGGCCTATAAAGGAACTGGTGACAATTGCAAATTCAGTTTTCACAAAATAGTTTTGTAATGGCGGAAATGATGGTCCAAAGATCTCCTTTTACATGCATTTGACGTGCAAAGTTTTTTTAACAACCTGTCGTAAAAGGAGTGCCAGTGTCTGTAGTAGAAAATGTCAGTTATAGTTGATGATTTTATAGGCATTCGGCCTTTGAATTGAATATTTTACAAGACTACGATATTTTTATTCAAATCTTATTTATCTGTTTGTCTAAATCTATGTTCCTTATTACGTAGTCATAGTTTTTATGATATATAGAAATGGAACTACGGGTTTATCTTTAACTTTTGACACACGGATTAATTATTTACGCTGTAATCTTTTTTTAACAATGGGTACGGAGTCCGAATGCTTTCTTCCCAGGCCGTTTGATTGGATTTCCTCGACGAACTATTCCATTACTAAAAATAATCTAATTTCTTTTCTTGCGTCATTAGTTTAATCCGAAATTTATACATATTTCATTTGTACAGAAGGCACGCTGCAACCCATTACGAAGCCATTAGCTTTCCATGTTTGACCCTTCCTATGGATACTTTGATACAAACAAGATAGAGATTAGATAGAGTTAATAATAAATCCTATCGGAACGTGGCTCCAACCCAAAGCTGGGCTCAGACCAGTAGGAAATGAAATAAGTCTTCATAATTCCGAGCGCGGTATCGGTTGTCTGTAGAATGCGAGAATTAGATCCGGTTTTCGGGAAAATTAGTTTTTCTCCTCCAGATCGCGCGCCGAAAGAATGAGATATTGTGATAAAGAGATAAGAGAGGGAGATATTTCTGCTATTTCTGAAGAGGCAGTTCATATCTAGGTCAGCTTTGCCATTCTTTCAAATATATATTGTAATATGAAAAAAAAATTAATATCTGGGTACTCTGAACATCTGGTGGAATTCGAAAATATTTTCAAAGCAAAATTACAGCTTCCCCTCCTTTAAAGAAAAAAGACCCAAACAAAAAACCCCCTAAATTAATAATATTCAAATTAATACGAAACCAAAATCTATGCAATGACACTATTTTGTCATACATTACCAACGTCTTATTGTTAATGCTGGTGAAATCATACAATCGTGTATTTCAAACAAATATTGCTTTCCCAGCATATATATAGTATATTGTTTCTTGTTTCATAGTGAAGCTAAACAGAAAAAATAAGTAATTTTTAAAAATATTATAATCTATTTCCTCTGTAATTTTATTACTTAAGATTTATAATGTTGCTAACAGGACGTTTTAGTGGGAAAATAATTTGTTCCAATTTCCTCTGTTTTGCCACAAATATACATTTTACAATTGATAAAATAGAAATATACAGGCAATATTAATTTATTTCTTTTTTTGTGTATTTAAAACATTTATGCCATTGACCTGAACAACAATCTGATTTTCATAACCCAAATCCTGAGGAAGAGTTATTCTGCAGGTAAACCTCTTTTCTTTGCACAGCAAAGGAAGAGACATGGAATGGGTAAAGAACATGTAGATATGCTCTGGCCAAAAGTCAAATATCCCTATTTTGTAATAAGATGTTAGGTATAATCGAGGCTGTGAAAGCCAAAAGCTAGGAGAATGGTGACTAAAAAATACAATGTACTGGAGGAAAAAATGAAATGAATCTCTGATTGTAAATAGTTAACTAATGCCAGAGTATTTTTTATACCAGAGAGAAGCAAACTTAAGAAAACAATGTATTGCCAGAGCTTGATAAAGAGAATAGACCTACCTGACAAAAAGCCATTACTTGTCATGCATGTACATGCACGCAGCCTTTCCTTCCTTCAAACTTCCGATAAATAACTTTCTTTTAAACTATAATCAAATTAGCCAATATAATAAGCAGACAAAATGAGTACTTACCATTGAAATCGAGAAATGCAAGATCTAGCAGAATAATCGGAAAGTTTTTAAAAACATTTGATATCAAGGCGGCTCCAATTTGAGATTTGTTAAACCTTGAACATTGATGAACAGCAAATCAAGCGAGAATTCTGCCTTCTAAAAACGATCTCTCAACTGGATGAAAAACTCTCCAAGATAAAGCTGTGACGTTTTCAGTTTTTTGGGAGGATGGATACGTAAACAGGTTGGAATATTTTGGTGCAATCGGATAGCCCTGTAAATCTATGGTGGTCGATAAATGGGGGCTTTAATTGAATATTTGCTGCGCCTAATTACAGTTGCAACATAATGTATACTCTCCTTTTTTTTCCTGTGACAAATCAATTTTCAGAGACTTTGGTGATACATGCATGTTATTTCCCGATCATTTTTTTATATTTGAAAAAGCTGTGTAATATTCGCTCATTCCTCGAAAAAAGAGTAAGAAGAAACCCACCTCGCCATTTATTATTGTAACAGAATGGGTCGTCTTATCCAGCGCATGCCATGCACATGTTGAAACTCAAGATTATTCATTTTGATACGAATTTAATCTAGAAAATGTGTAGGATATTTTTTATAGAGAAGGTGCATCGTGTCGAAATGCATTAACGATAACCTAACACAACACCATCAACTACTGACCCAGGGGAACTAAACACAAAGGGCCTGTTCTTTTACAAAATTACAAAACGTTTAAGCTGGTTTGAAAAAAAAATTAATTTTTTCCATTTAATCCACCATTTTTCTTTATTTATTTGTTATCTTCTTCAATGAATGATGAAATCGTTTCTTCGAGCCGTTTATTCATGCATTTTTAGGTGCTGAAAAGCCATCACGTTGTGACCCTGTGGTATAATTCTGGACTTGAGCTGTTAATGCATCTGTGTCCATGTTCCTATAATTCCATGTCATGTTTTGGGAAGTTAGGGCTTTATCAAGCGATGAAACTGCACAATCAATAATATTTCATTTTCTCGTGGTCTCGAAATCTTTTCACGTTAATTCGAGATTTCCCCAATGTACTGTGTTGTCCAATCGGTTAGGTGAATATGACACAATGTGGGTCAATTATGCGCGAGACAATTACCCCAAGCGATGCGAAAGATATCCTTTAACTGAATAAATCTTTCAACAATTTGTCAGTTAATTTTATCCAGAATAGCATACCCCAAGTTCATTTTTTTTTTTTTGCACAAATCGATGTTCAGTTGTTTTCAACTTTTTTTAGTGTGCTATCGATTTCAAATCTAGTTGCTTAAAGCAAGTTAAGATTATTTGAAATATTTTGTGATATTATTATTTCATATCATATGAACAGTTAAAGACCATTATTTTCTTCAGAATTTTCCAAGATGTTTTGAGAATATGACATTTCAGTGTACAAAAATGTTAATAAACCTCAAAAGAAACTTTGTTCTTTTGTAGAGTGGTGAAATATTTCAATTCCAGTGCACTGTTGGGATGATAGATAAAAGACTGTTAAAGAAGAAATATTTGATTGAATGGGAAGAACATCATCAATGGATGGTAAAGCTATAATGATCATAAACGAGACTGAAATTATGTTTTTTAATGTTCATTACGTAGAACACACTTGACTTAGAACACGTAGAACAAACTTGAACAAACACGTAGAACATAACATAATAGGTTATCTTTGATGATGCTTGTTGATATTAAATACATTTAAAAGGATCAACAGCTTTTCTGTTTGTCATTGGTAATTTCATATGATTACAGCAAAACACACGAAATATACCCTATAGTCGTAAAAAACATAAAGGCTTTTTAGAAACCCTGATAAGAAAAAAAATATTGAACTTGAATGGATTAATAGCTTTGTCTCTGAAAATTAACTTTAATTTACATTCACTTACTTGTATGGTCCTAATATATAATCCCCTCACACGCTGAAAACTAAAATTGAGAACTTTTTATATTTTAAACCGGCAGCTCCGACATACTTGGTGCTTCATACAAACATCATACACTGTTTGTATTGATCATGAGGTTTTCATACTAAACCCCTCACTACTGATTTAATGCACCTCTTGATGCATTAATATACACGTCCAATCGTAAAAAAACAAGGCTTCTTCATTTATTCACTCAGTCGCGGATTGCTTTTTTTCCCCCTGTAAATCGGTCCTGAGAGTGTTTTAGCACTCAGAGTTAATTAAAAGGATTACTGAGAGAAAATAGGTAGTATAGAGACGATAGTTATGAAATTATGGAAACAGATGTCAGTTTTTGCGCACTGTTCTTGCTTTGTTCCGTCAGATTCTATGATTACTTCGGAAATGACTCGATTGACCATTACTGAAAACATTTCGAAAATATCAATCCGTTTATTTTGAAAGGCTAGTTCTGCCTTCGCTGAACTATTCTATAACACACAATGTCAATTAAAGCTTTTATCCGCTTTCGAGTTCTGAGCAAGTCTAGTTGCTGATGTGATATTTGCACAAGATCAAATTATCTATTATTTGAAGAAAAAACTCTTAAAAAATGAAAATCGACGGAATGTTTAGAAATAGGGATTGTTAAATCCTAATCTGAACAAATACATATGCTAGAACTGGGAAATGCGATCTGGAATTCATCAAAGAAACACTACCAAAAGAAATCATATTGATCAAATCTTGAATATGTGTGAAGATGTGCTGCCGATGCCAAAGTAGAAATGATGTATGCTGTGTTCATCAAACAACAAATTAGGTACTCAACATGTGGGCATTGAGAGTTAAAAAGGAAGGAGGTGACTTTGAGCAGAGTTGAGAACTAAGAACTAGGGTTAATCAGACAGGTTTCTTTGATGTTTAGAGTATGGAAGTTTACATCTAATTCTGTTTTATTACAGGTTAATTGTGATCACTGTTCATGCTGAGAGAGATTTATTCGTCATTAAGCAGTTAGGTCTTCAGATATCAAATTATGAGAGTAATCAGTGAGAACTGACATTTTTTTTTATTCAAACCCTTGAAATGTTGTATGTGAAGCAGTTTGACAGATACAAACATCAACCGATATCATGATGAAAAATACAGTGAAATACACTTGAAAATTTTGAATAAAGGTTTCCGTAAGAATTTGATGTTTCTAAAACATTCGCAGTAAATCTACCGTGTTATTTTTCAGAATGTAAGAATCGTTACAGAAAAGAAAAAAACACAAACATTTAGTTAAGTAATGTTTTACGTTTGACCAGAGAGAGGGAGTTGGCTTACTGAGTAATTGAATGTTGGTAGAGATGATACTAGTATCTTCCCTTACGATGAGTCCTCGAATTTGATTTATCGAATGCATTATACAGGTATTGTTTTTAGATATTGATGATAGTCACTCTGCT
This sequence comes from Magallana hongkongensis, assembly GCA_015776775.1. NCBI lineage: Eukaryota > Metazoa > Mollusca > Bivalvia > Ostreida > Ostreidae > Magallana > Magallana hongkongensis. Next base: position 46,579,543 of record CM027471.1, on the reverse strand, counting down.
TCCCAGGTACCACAATGCAAGTGGGAGAAATAAACGAATCAAATCAATACATGCATTTTAACGAACCTGAAATTCATATATACAAGTAGTAAATGCAAAAGTTATATTGAATCAATAGCAACTGCATACTACAGAAAAAATACACTTTCTAAACAAAGTTTTGCTTTGGTAGATTTGAACGTTTTCATTTTGGAGTTGTCGATCTTGCTTTTGTATAAATAACATTCAATACATGGACAAAGCAATATTTTTTTTTCATGGATTTCTTCTCCAATATTCAGAATAATCTTAAATCGCCTCACTTGTTATGAGAATTAAAACATACGACTCATTTTGCGTTGAAATGTCTTAAACATAACAATTTGAGAAATCATTTGTTTGATGTGCTGGCTTTAAAATTTTGATTACCAATGTTTTAAAGGCAACTCAATGTTTTTATTTACAGCGACTTGCTGGTCAACAAATTACCCCCAAATTAACCGAAAACATTCAAATTTAATCTTTGATATAAATTGTACAATTACAATATACGTCTAAAAACTAGCTTTGGTATTTATATCATATGGTACCTTTGATCCCTTATCAAAAATATTTCAATATTTCAAAAATTCTATTTTCTACATATTGTATCTTTATTATTTAATTGTGTTTCAAACTATTTCTGAAACAAAATGCTCATAAATAAATTAAGATCTTTTGTCATAAAAATAACTTTCGTGCGTTTTGGAGTGGATGTTTGGTTGGTGTTCTGTAAAGAACAATCAAGTTGATGTAAAGATACGAAGTATATTCATCAAGAACCAGGCATATAGTCAATATTTATAAACAAATGATAAAAATGACGACACCCCCCCCCCAAAAAAAAAATAAAATAATAATAAGTCCCCAAAAAAACAGAGTACTAAACAATGAGTCTTTTCAAAATATGTATAGAGATTTTTAGTGATATTTAAATCATAGCATAATGAATTCTTAAGTTTTTTAGGAGGTGTTATAAGTCCAAAATTCATCATAACCAAATAACCCTTTACACCGGAAACACATCATAGAAGGGGTTGGTCCTTGTGCTACATTGTTCTCGTCATTTGCAAAGTGGTTGGGGTTGTCCAAGGCCTATTATGGTAACTTTACTATGCAACTAAATAATTTTAAAATTTTCTAGCCCCTAACCCTCCTCCCATCTCCGATAAATCCTCTTCTCTAGATCCATGCATGCAACTGACCAGTTCCTGTGTTTAATCCCATCTAAATTTCTAAAGGAAGGCACTGAACTATTATTGTCAGCTTTCGCCCTTTCTAGGGCATGATTTTATTTTTGTTTAGGGGTTACAATTAAAAACAGTCATGTACATGTATCTCAGATTAGGATTAAATAAGATTTTTATATTGTTAAATCTGGTACCAGGGAAGTTTGGAATGATTTGTTTTTGGAACACAGTTCCACTCTTTCCAGTTGGACGAATATTTGTTAAAATTAATACATAAAATTAAAGAACTCGATCTTTATATGAAGTACTTACATTGTAGCTATTTTAGATTATTTTCATTGTTTTTTTTTATTGGAAAACAATGATAATAATTTTATTATTACATATCTTTTAAATTTTAAATCAAATTGTAAATCTCAGTATACTGACGTTTTCACATACATGATAAGAAATCATTAAAGAAAAAGACGTGCATGGTTCAAATATGAATTGATTGAACGTTCCTTCTGTTAGAGAATGAAACATTATCCTGACAATATAATATTGTTATTATGACTAAAACCTAAGGTTGGCGCCTATTTGTCATTTGATTGCGTCTCTAGTAGAAATGATACCTTATAGTTATCGGACGATGAGTCTTCGACAGTGATTAATAGAATGCCTTGTATTGATTTCATTTACTAATAAAAAGTGATTTAAAATAAGTAATAAAAAATTCAAAACAGTCAATGCATTTTTTAAACATCTTAAATGTAGTTTTTAGATGGATGTGAGCTTATTCTACTAGGCAAAGAAAAGTTATCTAGAATCAATGGCGACCCCATTCTACAGAACAACGTTGTCCGTCCACTGACTTTGTTGTCTTTCTGGTTTTCAATTGGAGTTGTCGATCTTGCTCTTGGACAGGTACAGTGGTAGGGAATGCAACTAATGCATGCTCTTACAATGTACATGTCATGCACGGATCCAGAATTTTTTTCCTAGGGTATGGGGTATCCGAGGCATTTTTCTAATCGTCACCCCCCCCCCCCAATCCGTGCATGCGTGTACATATATAACAACACATAGTTTACCATATGCATGTACCCTTTTTTATTATTCCGAATAAGAGCTACAGTTGTCTTGAGAAATGAATCACTACAATTCATTTATGTGTTTATAGATGACAATTGCTTATCAATATGAGAACTAAATTGGATTAGTGCATTAGAAAGTCTGTTTAGCAAATTGTCAATGGATTCACTGAGAGATCGTTTATACCATAAACTTTTATATAGTAAAGCTAATAAATGAATACAATATGACTTTAATATCTAATCGTATTTGAAACTTCCCTTTTATTAAATGTAAATGCATTCTTTTTCAGGAAACACGGTAGTTTAAATATGATCAACGCCATCATATCATTTTGAATGCTTAAGGTGCCTTGAAATAGTGTCTCAGATCAGCAGAAAATTACTTGATTATTATTGAAAGCAGGATGGATAAGAAGTATAGATGTCAGATAGGCGAAAAAATGTGCTATTTTAGATAAAAAATGATATTTTCAAAAATTTTATTCAGTAAACATAAACAAAAGCCCCAGGCTCAACTCATGACCTGCGTTTCACAAGCCTGATACTTTAACCACTGAGCTATGACGATATACATGTGAATCAATTTATACAAACAATTTAACAAAACATTTAAATCGCCATCTTGTGACGTAGTGTCTTAATAAGTATAAGTCTCGGTGTAGTGAAGTACCTTAAGATAATAAAAAAACACACTAGAGATTACGACTTCAGTTTCAGTTAATACGTCAATTTTTTGTGTCCCCTTTGTCGTAGACCAATGACCCCCTCGCGCTAACATCCGTGCCAACGAGAGATATTAATATAAGTTGTAGAACTTGCTTATCAATCGTTGTAAAATAAATAAAGTTCAGTTTTTTTTCAGTGTTTTCAATTTGCAATCAATTACAAAAACTACATACAGATAAATTTACACAAAGAATTCTGTAAAGAAAAGTGACAAGGCTCAAATAGAACTGCCAACAAAGAGTAAAACAGCAAGGTAACAATTTAAACGTTTAACATTGAAAAAGTTCAATGATCTAGAAGCATGTTTTATGCAAACAATTTAAGCAATGCGTGTTTTTTATCTGGTTGCATAAACGTATTTTTGTGTTAGTTTCAAAACACATATGTCAGCAAGACATCGTTCTAGAAATATCAAATATGAATGTTTAACATACTTTTATTTTTAGTAAAGTGCCCTTTGATTATGAAATTTGAAAACCAAATCTATTTAGACAGGTACGTTTTTTCTATTCGTAAAATCAATAGCCTGAGAATATATATGGGCTCTGATTAACTAAGTCTATAATTAACCTACACCATCACAAATAGATACAGACACACCAGCAGTGTCAAAAAGGACCTAAAAGTAGACAAATGTCAATGCTGCGACAAGTATATATTTACATATTGACATATAAATAACACAATTGTAGCACAAAGGATAAATATGGGCAGCTAGACTTGCATACATATCGAAAAAATTGTTACAATATCGAAAAACTGATCAGCTAAACATTGTTTTTGTTTAAACCTACACATTTTTGATTGCTTTCGAAAAAAATTAAGGTATTATAAAAATGAGGCTTGCATAGATTTCATGATTAATATCATAAAGGTATTAACCAGGCTTTAAAATATTCTTTTCCTTTTCACAGACCATCAACTTAAAGCTATTTTGACCATCTGTTTTAGAGAGAGAGAGAGAGAGAGAGAGAGAGAGAGAGAGAGATTTACATGTACTTAGTAAGACTCATTTTTACAATCTATAAATACTAGGAAATTGATTTAAATCAAACTAGAAGATATGTCTTAATTTGAAAAGAAACCCATACATTTGTAGGAAAAAAGCGGTACATGATTTATTGTCAAAAAGTTGACAAATACTTTTAAGGAGGGAAAAGGGACAAGAGGTATTGTATGCATTGTCATTAAGAGTGCGTGTTAATTTAATAATTCCGTATCGTGAACAACTTAATGCATAAGGCACACTCTGAGGTCCAGAAACCAAGGCTACTGGTGAAATGTCAAGCTCAAAAATAAATATATATAGAATTTAATTACACCATGTGTCATAAGTATTACATTAGGTAAAAAAAATTATATATTTTTTAAATTTTTGGAATAAAAATGATATCATGACGTAAGTGACTCTTTAAATATGTATAAATTGTGTTAAACAGCGGGTAAATGCATAATTTTTATGTTAAGTGCTATTTTATTTTGTTAGAGCATTTATTTAAAAATATTAAAGAGGTTACTGGATGGTGGAAAGGTTTCCCTTAAGTATGTAGAAAGAAACTGGAAACTTGCGAAACAGAAACGCAGATATGTCTAATGATAAACCAATCTCTTGAAATAAGTTATCAGAAATAAGATTTGAAATAAACACGTCCTACCACTATTACAATCATAAACAAAACATGTATTTACTAGTAGCAATGCAGCATGAATTTCCTTGAAAAAAATATTTATAAGCACATGTTGTGACTGTTGTCTGCATGAGGCGACAGAAAAGTTGAAACAAAAATTGCTTTAAGGTCTATATCATTTGAATAACTGTTATGTGTAGACTTGAAAAAATAATTAAAGTTTCCATAATTTTAAACACTCTGCTTTATATGTACACATATATACCAACGTAATTATTCATATAATGTCAATTGCATTTTCAAAACGGTCATAATTCAATTGAATATTTGAATGCAAAAGAGATACAAAATATAACATTATTATGCACAAAAATGATGCACATTTCATTGCTCCAATTTCTTTATTTGCAGTTTTGTAATAAATAAAAAGTAAAAAAAAAATTTCAAACATTTTTTGATTGATGAGAAAAATGTTGGACAACAAAAATTCTTAAGTGCTCCCTCAACGCTAGAACAAGGATGATTTGCTGACAAATCAGATAACTCAAAACAAATGTCCTGTTTCCTGCCACCACACTCGTAACAGGATGGCTAACATCCAACCAATTTTACAACTAACAAATCATATTATAGGTAAAGATGTTTTTCTTTGGGCGTCTGCATTCTTTGCAAAAAAGGCAAGGGCTATTATGCCATGCACGTGTTATATTAATTACTAAATCAAGATTGCTGAAATGAATTTTGATTAAACGTTAACATTTATAGCCAAACCCCTCGGATCAATGTTTTTTTTTAAATTCCTGATAGAAATAAATTGAGAATTTTCATATAGGTTTAGTTTTAAGATCCCTTTTGGGGGAGGGGGGGGGGGCAGGTCATAAAAATCTTAATATCTGTTCAATTTGTTACAAATTTTTAATTAAACCTAATATGAATTTATTGATAACAGAAAATTGACAAGGGTTACGGTTTGATCTGACCTTCATTTCGGTGCATTTCCTGGGTCAAAGATCTCACGTTCCCTCGCTAAAAATTATAATCGGTTTTCTCAAAATTTTAATATCTGGTGAACTGACAGCGAAAAAGTCAACTACTTTAACAATTAAAAAGGAAAATTGAAACAAAATACAGCCCTCCTCCTAAAAAAATCAAAACAAATTAAAAAAGCAAAAATAAAAAACAAACAAACAAAAATAGCAAAAACATAAAAGAAAGGTATAAATAAGCAAAACAAAAATGATCATAAAAAAATCCATATCATTAGGATTCTTTTGATTATCCCAGCGAATGAATGTGTAAAAATGTATGAAAGTTAATCATCAACGCATTATATATGTCAAATATCTACGCATGTAGTATATCATTCTACCACGCGTCCCATCATCTAAATACGGCAATGATATGCATGATGATGATTTACCGACTTGTTTACGATGAGAATCTTTTTACATCCTGCTTAGCATATGATGTACAGTCCTGTTTGGATCCTTAATCAGAGAACTTAGCAACATGAGCGTTTAGGCACAAAGCACGAAAAATTAAAACTACTACATTTGCAGTAAATTCAAAGTGATATTGCCATCGTTCTTGACACATGATTATAAATTTATATATGTAATTTTAGATTTATTGCAGTCCTTTTCTTCGAGATATATGTACACATGACCACCGAAGTGACTAGTACTGCACAGAAATTCCTTTTCTATATGTACAGCGTTATAGACTTTTGATCCCATCAATACGCGTTTGCTTTCCGTTTGAATTGTTTTTATGGACATTTTGTAGATTGATGTGCCTTTCTTCATTTTGAAAAATAAATTCATTTTCATTCAGAGCACGTGTTAGACCAGTTGATTGACAAGTATATAATAGCTGCTTATCAGATCATTGTATGCACTTTAGAATATATATTTATTGAATCTTGTTACGTTTATATTATTTTTCTTAATAACACGATAACACTTAATAACATGATAAGATATATCACAAACTCCTAAAATTTACTTATCTAAACACTTACACTAATACTGAAAAAAAAACAAACCATTCGTTACTGAAAAGTTCAAGATAAATTATTTTTATCTCAAATTCCAAGAAAAAAAAATACCTGCAGTACATATCTAAAAATAATAAGTTATGAATAAGCCTACTTCCCACTTTGAAGTATTTTTCTATCTAAGTTTTGATTTGTTTCTAATGAATATAAATTCAATACATCTATGTTCAAACAACATTAAATTTCTAGATATCACCTTCCATTTTGTCTGGTTGAAAGACTTAGGTAAAAATAAAATCCAAACAATGATTTTGCAACCCATATGGCATTCATACGACCCAGACAAGAATGAGGAAAAAATTATCACAAAGTGTTCGAGGATGCACCAGAATTGTTCTTTATTATAAACAACTTAAAATAAAAATATTCACTCTGCTTAACTACTCCGGGTGAACAGGGGGGGGGGGGGGGGGGGGGGGGAGGGGGGTCAAGTTGCAGAAGAAATCTTTGACTTTCACCTCTATATTAATATTAACCAATTTATATCTATGTTTATTTGATAAGAAAGACGAAGATGAAGAAAACTGGAACTTTGGCCATGGAAAGAGACGGACTAACAGGAGACCAATGCTGAAGAGACAGACTAACAGGAGACCAATACTGAAGAGACAAACAGACTAACAGGAGACCAATGCTGAAAGGACAGACCAACAGGAGACCAATGCTGAAGAGACAGACACGAGACCAATGCTGAAGAGACAGACCAACAGGAGTCCAATGTTGAAGAGACAGACTAACAGAGACTATCAGGAGACCAATGCTGAGGAGACAGACTATCAGAAGACCTATGCTGAAGAGACATACTAACAGAAGACTTATGCTGAAAAGACAAACAGGATACCAATGCTGAAGAGACAGACTAACAGAAGACCAATGCTGAAGATACAGACTATAAGAAGACCAATGCTGAAGAGACAGACTCAAAAAGACCAAAGCTGAAGAGACAGACCAACAGGAGACCAATGCTGAAGAGACAGACCAACAGGAGACTAATGCCGAAGAGACAAACAGACTAACAGGAGACTAATACTGAAGAGACAGACCAACAGGAGACCAATGCTGAAGAGACAGACCAACACGAGACCAATGCTGAAGAGACAGACTATCAGAAGACCAATGCTGAAGATAAACGTGATTGTATTTTGACTATCTTTCCATGTTAAAAATATCATAGGACCCATTTTGTATTCTCTGCAGTTTGCAGTTTGAAACATTATAAATAGATATTTTGCGTTTAAAATGCTATTTTAAAAAAATCTGACAATCGTTTACCTGGCATTACTTACCTATTTTGCTCCAATATAACATCAGCAGTTGGTAAGTCTTTTGAGTTTCAATCATTTTTCATTCAACAGAAAACGAACGCTAATATAGTATTACATGAATGCATCTCTTAATGAACAAAAGTGAACAGAATTCATTTGGCAGATTAATTTAAACTGAAGAGAAATTCAAACACGGCTTTGTGATTGTTTCTACGTCAGTCAACAAAGAGGTAGTTACCTTTCATTTGGTGAGGAACGTGTTTAATTTATGAGATTCGGAAATTTGTTTATAGAATAATGAAATATTTCCTATTCTTAGAGAGTAAAATCCAAAATTCCGACCAAAACATAAACACAAATAATCGATCAATGTTTGAAATTTTCGGAAATGCGATAACCTATTAGAATGCTATTATCTGAAAATGTATATTAGATCAAAGAATATACATATTTTTATAACGGATAGCATGTAGCCAGCTTTAGACGCGTCAACAACTGTCCCATTGTTTGCACTGATTGATGGCGGTTGATTGATAACGTCTGCTTGTTAACGGGGAATCATTCTGTTCTTACAAGTCAGATAGACGAATTGCATTGAAAACAAAAATGTATGAATATGCTCGACAGAAATTGAAATGTTTTAATTCCGGATAATGCGTGACGTAACATAACAAACAGGATCAAAAAACAGGCCATCGATCTATAAATAAATCGGACTACATCCGATTTTACAAGTTATGGGGAATTTCCTCCGAAAAACATTCCACGAGATATTCAGTATAAAAGACACAAATTGATCTGGTTTCGATATCAGAATCTCCATCAACTCTAGAGAAAGAAACACATTAAAAGTAAACCTTTGACGTTTACGTAAGTATCAATGCAATATATATATAACGTATACCAGTATTTGTTTTTAGATGGTCATAACATGCTTGATTCTTCATTTAATTAAAGTATTAAATTCCATGTCTCTTCTTTTCAGAAAGATGAATAGCTCTTATGACAACAAGAAGATGCTTTATTGTCAGCATAATTACGGTCTTTCTGTTTGTTATTGAGACACGATGCCAAGATACCAACATTTGTCATCAAATGTGCAGAGAAGAGAAAACATATTGTGATAGAGACTGCACACATTTTCTTTTCAACATAGAAGCTAAACATGCGAAGTACAATGTGACAATGATATGGCATCATGTTTTGATCGTTGTAACAATATGGTAAAGCTCGAACATATTATCTCAGAGCATACAATCAAAGACACTACCAAGGATAGGCAGGAAAACATCGAATCGGTTTCTTCTGACTTTGTTGATGTTAATATCGACAGGCTTTCTTCTGAGAAAATCAGACCTCCATCATCAATAGTTCCCTTGGAGACGACTGATGCAGATACCAACCTTGTAGTGAGAACAGACGAGTCATCGTCCTGTGTGCAAGACTGTGTTTCTAAAGAGGTTGACTGCGAGCTTCAGTGCTTTATTGATCTTACCAAAAGCATGGACATGGACAACGACTGTAGTTCCATGTGTAAAAGAAATAAAAACATTTGCCTTGAAACATGTTCACCCTTACATTATACCGTTCAAAGAGAGCCAAAGGACATCGTCGCTGCATCGCCAAACCGAATCACAAGTCTGGGGATGACGGTGCAGAGTTCCTCTTTAGATAACGCGGACACGGATATGTCCATCCTCCGCTGGATCCTCATGGGACTTCCTGCAGAAGGCACCCAAATAATTGGAAACTGGCGTCTATAAGGCATTCAACTCTTGAAATCCATCCATTTTGTTATTTGTTGATTTTATTGTTATATGTTACTCATAATCCGGTGTCAATGTCCATCTATTTATATATCGTATCCACTGCTCACTGGGTTTTTTTTAACCTTTTGTAATTTTTTTTAATAAAATACTTTCAAATTTGATTTTGTTGGTTCTATTGTATGGTATTGAACAATTAAAAAGATATAGTAAAGATAACATGAGAAATAATTACCACAAAAACTAACAGCGCATTTAGTTAATTTATTTAAGAAATTTTTCCGATAGAAACCAGTTTACAGAAATATAAGAATGATAACTAATACCATAAATTTTGTAATGCATGGAATAAATGAAAAGAGGAACTTACATGTTAATTTGATTTTTTCTTTATTATGCAGTTTTAACTAGGTGCAATTCAATAGCTTATATTTAACGTTTAAAGTACATGTAAAATAAGGCAGTTCAGGATTGTGCTTTGATTTATGTCAATTCAGATCATCATTAATAATTATTATTTCTGAAGTTTTGAGAACCATTTCACGAAAAACCTGCATACATTAGTTGATATACTTTTATTCATGAATCACATTATACAAATGTTCAAGGGGCAAAATATGTTGTGTACTGAAAAAAAGACACTCTTTTTCTAAATTGTCATTATTCTTTCTAAACATAAACTTATTTATGGACTTTTATTGCTTACGGGTGCCTGTAATATCATATGCTGAGTATCAATGAGCATGCGCGATACAGAAAAAAATGATTATTTGTTTAAATGGCAATGCGCAAGCCTGGTTTATTTTTAAAGTGTAATTTTAGTTAAAAACTAATTTTCACATTTTTGTAACAACAGCCTTATTTGATATTTCTTTAAAAATAGCGTTAGCTGATATAAAGTCAAACAACGCAGTCTCCTAGAAACCTTATATTCTGTTACAATTTTTTTTTGAGAGTGTCAATTAAAGGTAGAGTAATGAGGTATGCAGCTGAAGAAAATTTATTAAAATGGAAATGTCTACATAAGTCCTTTGAGATAGCTGAAGCTGAAATACACGCGAATCACTGAGATATAGAATTCTAAGAAATGTCCTAAGGTTTTAGTATATTAAAATGAAAGCTAAAATATATACTGTTTTTTTTTAAAGATTTCATGGATCACATACATCTCACATGAGTAAAGTCTTTCTTCCAAATGTGTGCAAACCAGCTACACTTCTGTTTTCAATTTATTACCGAAAAGTTCAAAAACAGGCCATCATCAAAGAATTTTTTTTTATATTCACTTATGGGGAAAACTCTGTTGGAATGTCGTTTGTAACTGAATTCAATGGACGAAAATCACAATTATCTTTTTAAAGAATAACTTATCAAGTTAATTCACATATAACATTCAAAATGTCTAAAATATAAACTAATTACACAATCGAAACTTTTTTCTGCAAAACACGAAACTCGCAATTTATATCAATAGAATTTAATAGAATCACGTTTCATCACACGATGGTTTTAGCCCTAAGATATGAATAAATTGATATCTGAATCAAGCCGCCATTAATAAACAATTGGCATTTAGCATCTATATTTATATTCATTGTGGTTGACTAGTTTTGCAGAAAATAAATTAAGTTTATACTGAATTCAAGATTGGATCGAAAAGATATCATTATACAGGGTGTAAGTAATACATAATACCATTTGGAAATTGTATAAATTGAGAAATATTTGGCTTAAACTTATAAATTGTAAAATTATTCAATTTTTCCCCATTAAAAAGTTTTTGGGGAATACATGTTTTCCTTTTCATATCCTGTCACAAAATTGCATCATATTTGAATTGAATTTTATTCAAGATGAATCGGACAAGAGAGCAGGCATCTTCCGTTTCAAAACTGTATTATTAAACACAGACTACAAATATAGTTGTACGATTTATGCAAAAAGAATACCTAGAGGAAAACAACTCAACAAGCAAAAGATTCTGTGACTAGTGAAAAGATTTGAGAAAACGGGATCTGTATAGTGGCTGCTGTGAGTTTTACTCATGGACTTGATGTTATCACTGATAAAAAAAAGGACATCATTTGAAGCACTCTCTAATTTTTTTGTTTTTAAAAACAATGCTCAATTTGTCAAAAACTTATGAATGTTTGTCAAATGTGTTGGATGATTACATGTATGTACATAATATATATTTATAAAAAGGATTTGATTTTTTTTAATTGAATAGATGTAATCAAAAATTATTATAATAGAAAATAGTATCATTATGGAAAAACCTGTACCCAAAATTTACATAGAAAGATGTTGAAATATTAAGAAATGTGCGTGATCTGAGAACAAATTTCAGAAGCAACATTTAAAACAAGTTTTTATAGTGAATGTTCAGAAAAATAAAATATGAATTATAAATGCAGAACACGAATGCATAAACTAGCCTTAAACAACCGCCATAAATTATAACTGTCAGAACAGTTTTAAAATAATGATTAAATTAAAGTAGAATTCTTTCAAGCCCTTAAGTATGTGACAGAAACGTATCTCTGCGACAAATGAATCATCATTTACCTAAATGTTTAAATCCATATAAATGACAAAAATTAATTAAGATTTCAAAAATTTATTTTTTTATCAACAGTATGTATAATGGCATGGACATGTTTTACACAGGTGACATATGTAAAGGTGTATCGCATGAATATATATGGTTTAGTAAACAATTAGCAGACACAGTGTCCGCATAACGAGGAAATGTTAGCCACACCTGAAAATGGCGTCATTTGACCACATTTGATTCACATATGCATAAGATGAATTTGCACAATTATGAAATGGGTTATGTGTAAAGTCACAAAGATATAAGAAAAAAATGTTCTTCGTCGAAGATACTTCTAAATATTAGTACAACAAAATAATTAAAAAATGAAAAAAGTAGAGTGGACAAAGTATCAACCACTGTTACACACAAACGTTCTCTATGTTGTCCTCTTCCAGACTGTTTGGGGGATGAAGCTGGCCTGATTGCGACGTCTTTCTCTAGCTGTGTCTAAATGCACCGGGCTATTTCAGCGATAAGTTAAGACAGGATAGTAAGACGTGAATAAATGACGCTTCTGTCCTGTTTCGTGTTGGAACTGAATCCTTATGTCATTCATTTTAATGGCTTATCTCTCGTTTGATTCGGATGAGGAGTCATAGTCGTAATCATAATCTTCTCCTTGGTCCTTTTCTATATTGTTGAAGGAAAATTCATAGGCTTTTGACGCTTTTTCTTGCTGTTTTTCAAGTTTTTCCTTTTCTTTTTCAAGCTTCTCTTGTTCTCTTTCGATTTCATCTTCTTTACACTCGTCAACGCATTCTTTATATTCATCGTAACATTCAGTTGAACATCCAGCTTCGGGGGTACCTGTTTTACATTCATTCAGACAACTTTTTCTTTCAATTACGCATGATGACAGACAGAGCAACTTCAACATGCTCATTGGTTTGTCAGAGGTTGTCTTGACTTGTCCATTGCTGGTCTGGATTACGACTTCGGTCTTGAGATCTGTAGCAGCGGCTGCTTTAAGAACAACAGCGCCAGACTTGGAGGAAGATGATGTACTGGCACTTATCCCCATTGAAGGTTTTGGTGATGATCCAAAACCGATGTAGCTTTTACCGGAATTGTCAGCTAGATTTGTTTGTCCTATTTGTACATTCTGCGGGTAGTCTTGGTTGCATTCGGTGACACATTCATCGTACTCAACTTTACATTCTGACTTACAGGAAATTTCTGTGGCTGAGCATTCAATCTCACACTTGGAGCGCTCCAGGGAGCACTGTCTTATGCAGATGGAATGAAGAGTGTATGACTGCTCAGGAGCTGTGTTGGATGGATTAACCCAATCTGTTAGCGTGGACTGTTTCACGTCTTGGTTATTTGTCTGTGTTTGATCAACGTAAAAACTGTAACTTCCTGACTGCGCATTGTTTGTTGCTGTTCCTGGGAGAAATTCAACTTTGACAGCATTGGCAGTATTGGCGGCATCAACTGCAGGCGTTACCTCTGGGTGTCTGTCATTGCATTCTTTCTGACACTCACCCAATTCTGCTGTGCATTCAGTCAAACAGGAACTATCCGTAACATCGGTTTGGCATTCTGTCATGCACTCCACGTTTTCAACGGAACATCCCATCATACATGTCACCTTCTGGCTGTTCGTTGAGCTTGCGATAACACTTTGGCCGTTTGCAACTTTGAGAGCATTAGCTCCGCAATCCTGAACGCATTCATCATAGTCAGCAGAACATTCGGTTACGCAGTCAGGGTCTTGTGGATCATTTTTGCATTCGACTTGACATGCTCCGGATACGGCAGAACAAGCCCTTAAACAAACTGACGTGGGGGAGGCTGGAGTGGTGGTCAGCTGACCTTGCTGTTGATCGATGGTTCCCGCTGCTTTAGTTGTAGCCTCAACGATAGGGGTTTCTGAAAATCCGTTAGGCACACAACCATCTGAACAGTTGGAATAGGTAAATTTGCAGTTTTTTGAACAGTCGAGGAATCCAAATTTGTTATAGGTGTGTTGTTTTCGACAGGTTGAACTACAGGTCACATGGTCTAGATGACAGTTCTTTTGACAGGCTTCAGGCATTTTGTGTCCAACAGGCATACCTTCTGCGCAGAGGAATACCATTCCGAGTAAGGCAGCAACAACCTAAAAAATTAAGATAAATAATATACAAGTCTAAGATTTTCAACTTTTAAAAAGAATGTAATACATGTACATGTTTACTTTAAAAAGAATGTAATATGTGTTTTCTTTAATAAGCAGGCATCGTATTTTAGAAAAGGTTTTCTTAATTCGACGCAAGAGAGAGAGAATTGTCCAGTTAAGCAATGATATTTTAAAAGCTTATTATAATCTAACATGTGCATTCAAACAATATTTCAAACAATAAAAAACGAACAAAATGTCCTTTCAAAGCAAAAAGTTGCAAAATATCATTTCGTCAATGAAACACTAAAACTTACCGAAATCCTCATGACTACTGTAGCTTTCACAAAGTGTGAGGATTCAAAAGGAGCGATGTGTTTATATTCCAAAAGACTGATGACGTCATTACTCCTCCCCACACAACAAGACATGCAATGAGTTAATTAAAATAATGAAAATTATCATGACAACATGGCGTGTCATTAAAATTCATTAAAACATCCATCACTTTACTATTATTGGAGCATTTACGTTTGTGGTTTTTTTGGAGTGTGTCCCGTCCTAGCTGTCAAAATATATTTACTCGTTGGAGGATTACACAACCGAAATTGATTCTAATTTTTAATAAATGCAGTTCAGGTGCGTAAAGGATTCAGCCTACGTTTTTGTCATTCGGTTTAGGATTCTCTGACCTTGGATACTAGGCATATCTTATTTTCATGTTTGCTTTGCAGAGTAAATGGGATTATATAATCATGTTTTCAAGGATTCAGCGCCTTCTTATGTTCCGGAATTTCTAAAACAAACATCTCATAGAACATATCAGATAAGATAAACATATTAGAACATACATGTAATCAAATAATAGAATAAACTGCGCTTTTAAAATGACGCTTCAAAGTATATATAATATCCATAGCATAAAAGTCTTTAATATTTATTTTTAATGGAAACAAAATTAAGAGAAAAATGTCAACACAACATTTAATGTCTGTTATTGTAATTAATTTTCTATTTATAATATCTAATTTTTAAAACTATTCCAAGAAAGCTGATTTTTCATGGAACAAAACGTCATGGCATTTAAGACCACTACCAGTAGTTAGCGCTCTGGCCTTTGTCAGAGTTGGCTTCGTCAGCAAAAAAACCCCGAATTTATATACTACTATAAAATATACCGAAAGAGGCGGGGTGGGCCTGTTATGCGATCCTAAGCGGAAAATCTGTTCCATAACTTCTTAATTGAATGAAAGGTTGGACATCAATGCCAACACGTTTATTACAAAACGATCTCATTTCCTGATCTCCCTTTTCGTATTTTCTGAAACATTGACAGTTATTTTACAAATCAATGTGACAGGCTGACCGTTGATGCACACAATCAATTAGAGAATACCAAATTAGATTTCAAAGATATAATTGTGCATAATGATTTCTTGTTCCTTTAGCAGGCCCTGTCTGTTTGATAAGAAACGTCTATATAATGATGTTTTAAACAATAAATTAAAACTGCACCGAGTATATTATTTATCTTCATTAATGTTTCTTAGGGATTGATGTGAACCAACGTGATCATTTTGTAATTACTCCTTTAACCTTTGCATTTTAGTTACTTGATTATTTCAATACATTATATCTATATTAGGAACATGTTAAAACTTTGTAAATAAATCTGTTATTTTAAATGTCCGGCCACAGTAAAGGTCATTCTTTTCTACGTTCACCCATAGTCATACTAAACAAAATAGTCACTGAGGTTACATAATTCATTAAGATATTTTAGATCTACAAAAATACACTAGTAATTTGCACAAAATCCCCTAAGAATTAAGTATGAACTTATATTGTTTGTCATAATGAATCATTTATTAAATCGTATTTTTAGTGAAATGATAGAATATTGTAAAATTACCACTTTCAAATTACGGAAATGTTTCATTCTTAACATACTTATGTAAATGTGATTGAAATATCAGTCCGTTTGGTTAATTAGTATAACAATGATGTAGCAGACAGTATTAGCGTAACAAATCAGCACCAATAAAAGACAACTAGCTTACAGAAATCAGGAAATAGTAAGCGATTAAAAAAAGATGAAGCTATCACTCTCTCTCCTTCGAAGCCAGTGTCTAGAACTAAATATCGACAGCATAAGAAACCATAAAAACGTCAGTTTTTACATTGAGAAAAATTGTCGTGCCGCAATAAATTACTTTAGTATGTATTAGTATGTATAGAAAAGTACCCCGCTCCTACACACCCCCCCCCATCAAAATAAAAAAAATAATAAGGTTGTAAGGTAGTGCGCTATATGATATGGAGATTTCTTATATTTCATGGTCTTATCAGAAGGAATAAATAGATTATTTATGCTATGCCTAAAAGTCTAATGTAAAAACAATTATTATTATTATATATAATTATTTGAATATTTTTAAGTAAGTTATTGCTTGCATGTTCACCAGACTTCCTTGCGATAAATCTATTACAACGAGATATATTGAGGATGGGGGAGGACTAGAAAGATCTACAACAAGCATATCTTATTGTGTAGCTGAAATCGTTCTAATTTCATGACATTAATTAATGCGTAAATTAAGGAATTAAAGTACGTGTGCAGAGAAAAGATGTCTTGAATTTGACAGAGGGAAAGATAATGTACTTGATCGCAATGAATTCAATATACATGTACATGTATTATATAATTTGTATAGATTTTCAAATGTGTATTCATTTTTGATGTACCTTCGGACGTATCTTCTAGCAAATGCTGATATTTAAAAATAAAAGTACAACACCAATCGTAAGAGTTTACAATGCAATAACCTGCAAACAATTATCAACTGTGATTAGAGAGTGCGCTGTTCATTCATTTACTGTAAAGAATCACAAGGCATGTGATGGATTGCGTGTCTTTACTTTAAAATCATATGACAATCACATTGTTTTTAACAATGCTGCTCATTCAATATGTATTCATATCACATGGGTTGTGCACTGTAAAAAGTATTTGTGTGGGTCGTGTTGTTGTCTTTGTGAAAAGAGAATACAACTTTGATAATCAATTCATTCATAGATGTTTTGTTTGTTTATCGTTTTAAAGAATATTTGTGGTTGATTAAGCTCATGAAGTCCTGGAAAATTTATTTGCTGGCAAACATTAAAGCACTCGTGATTATAAAGCTAATTATCAAATTAAACACTTTAAACATTTATGATTATTGAGCTAATGTATCAAGTGTTTGTTGTTACGCATAAAGTCAGTGATGTATGTCGCCAGTTTACTTTTACTATTTTATTTGTTTGCAATTAGAAGATTAATTTTTCATACATGTTCTACTTTTATTTTATAACATGCAACATGAAACATATTATATCATACTTTATTTTTCATTTGCTTATCGCTGATATTTGACATTGGCTAGATATATGGCATTTATAGGTTGATATTCTTATTGCACTGTTTCATTTTCATTTTTCATTACAAAAACATCGTATTCTTGTGCAAATATTCATTATTTTGTCCATGTTGCTAGAGAAGTATAGCGCTAAATCATATCATGCCAATTTTCTTATTATGCTGCGCTTTAGAGTAATCTTAGAACTATATTTAGCGCTTTATAAGTTTTTATACTTTTATTTTTATAATTTGAAAAACACATGGTTTCATTGCCTGAAAAAAGACATTGAACTTTACTTGAACCTTATGTTAACCAAAAGCACACGTGGTGCTGATACACATCTCTTTTCAAATATGTAATATACATTAATGTTATCTTGTTGTAAATGAATCTATTCTTCTCTTTAATCTATGTATAAAAATATCGCGTTTTATGATTGTCTGGTGAAAAATGAATTGACATGCATATTGATCTCAAATGCATCACCTATACCGTAAATATGCCCAAAAAATGTTGTTTCGAATAACATTACGCAAGCAATGTCTACCGATCTCCTCGGAGAACGTTCTAGGCGCCACTGTCCAATACACATATCGAAATGACAAGGAGAAGATCTAGTTTTTCCACACGAACCTACCTTCATGGAGTTGAAATGCATGCATTATTATTTTTGGAGGGCTCAGCATACAGTTGATTTGTTGGTACTAAAGGGGATTTGAAATTCTCGGATATACTTTTTATCTACGTGGCTTCGTAGTTAAATTGTAACCTCACCACAATATGTACACAGCAACACTTAACTAAAAGAAGATTTGAAATTCTCGTACGTACTTTTTATCTACTTTATCTATTAACTATAAGGCCTGTTTTCCAGTACATTGATGTATATTCTCATATTTCTGTACAATGGATGTCATGATGGCAAGTGTCGGCATTCTTTAGCCTTGAGAAGCTCTGACATGGTCAATTAGGGTTTTGGTATGGCCACATTGGAAGTTCCATGTTATTTTATAGATATCATCAATGAGCATAAAATTGAACAATGATATTGAAGGTCGTTTTCTTTACAGAAAATGTCTCATCATCTTATCATTGTTGTTGCATTCACCTACTTCTTGCTCACTCATAATCCTCTTTATGTTTTGATTGCTTTTCCCTACTCTCAAGATGAGTAGTACACCATGATATGGGGTATTTTCTATATCTTCTTTATGCTTTAATTAAAGAAAACCTTCTAGACATTTCCTTCATCACCTGTATGTGTAACTAATGATACAATTACAACATAACGCATATCAGTTTTTTGCAAAGTAAATCTTTGACACAGGATGAAGCTCTGCCATTCAGTCAAATGAATGTTAATTGAATGATCTGGAAAAGTGACTGAATGGCATAGCTATGCCATTCAGCCACATTTCAGTTACCTTTCAGTCACCTCTCAGTTGACTGAATGGCAGAGGTTCATCCTGTGTGAAGTCTTGAAACCATTTGTTTTGAACTATTAGAAGGAGGTCTGATCTATAAACTTCAATTTACTTTACTATTTGTGCCATTTTTCAAGTTTGGTTTAGTGTTCCATTAGCCCGTAGCCGACTCTAAATGTTGTTTTTTGACGAAGAAAAAATCTCCTTTAGGGTTAAAAAACACCCGTTAAATGTTTAGTATCTTGTATAATATTAATTCTTCCTTCACCATTTTGTTGTCTTGTTAGAAATAATACGAATGTTGTCCCTAAGCAAAGCCTATTGAATTCGGAGGACCAGTGGTTTTTTCTATGTTTTCATCTCGTAGACGACCGATCCTCGTTGCACTTGTGTTCATTTCCTGTCTGGATTTCTCTCTATAGCTGTTGACTTTCCCAAGCTATCCACCAGACAATGAAATTAATTAAACCATAGCTGGGGATAAGGATAGCAAGCATCGTGGTAGAACTTCACACTGATTGGCCGTGCTATTCCGTAATATAGTGGCCTAGTTTCTTTCGAGACATGTGGTACTCAGTCTCCATTTCCTGATGATCTCATATACAGTGCTGCCATCATGAACGTTGACAAGGATAGGATATGATACAGGATGTACAATACATGATAGAAATACTTAAGGTGGTAAGGGACACCTACATAATATGACTTACTTCCGATTGAAATAAACAATAAAATCAAGTACAGTTATATAAACTTTCTCTTTCCCGAAATAGTTTCTTAACGCCCAGCGTAATGGGTTGGAGAGTTATCTACAAATAAAATATTTTTTTTTAAAAGTGTGTAATCTACCAATCTGTAAGTCACGAGTTCAAATCCCGCTGGGAATTTGTAATTTTTAACTTTCCAAAAAGATTTAAAACCAAAAAAAAAAATATAAACAAAACCCGAAAATTTGAAATTTATAAACGTTAAAGTATTTGGATTTTAATGTACTTTTATCTACATTAAGTCATTTCAGCGCAGAGCAGCGAGGTTGGTAATGTGAGACCATAGCAGAGCATCAAGTGTAACAAGCATGTTACATATTTTAGGTTGGAAAAGCCTGAGGAGGGCCGATGCCAGCATAGTGCTTATGTACAAGGTCATTCATGGCTTAGTAACCATCGGTTTACCTTATTCCCCATGGTAGGATTACTTTCTCAACTCACCCCTTTACTTTTCGACAGATTCAAATCACAAAAATGTTTACAAATATTCTGCGTTCCTACTTACCATTGTCAAGTGGAAGAGACTGTCAGGCAGTGTTGTCTCGCTTCCAGGTTTTGATCTTTTCAAACTGGAGGAGGGCAAACTAAACTACCTCAGGCCTTAACTATGTAAAAGTGTTCTTATGTCTTTTAATTGTAAAAACTATCTTTCTTCTCTTTTATTTTCACTAAAATGTAGGTATATTAGTATTTTCTTTCACTCCATTGAAATTTTTCTATCTCCCATTTTTAAAAATCTGTTTAACTAGCGACGCACCCTACTCACAATACTCAGAATCGAAAAGGAGTAGTACAGACAGATAGATAGAAAGATAGATAGACAGATAGGCTATACATGTATCTGGTGAATAAGACTTACAAATGAATTCGCTTATTTTTCACAGCGAACTGCTAGCAAGAGTTGGAACAACACACGGACAGGAACACATGTAGCATCACATAGCCACTGAACAGAGAGGTTGATGGAATATAGTCTATTGTAGAATGAGAGTAAGTCTTCATTTACTAATTGTTTCATCTTTGTTACTTGCTTCCAAATCATTCAAATGCCATAACAGCGAAGTCTAAATCGCGATTAATCTGGTTGCATGTCAATATTAAAACAAGATGAAAGCTTTTCACTTCAGTATTTGCCTTGTTTAAAATCCTCGCTTTGCAACTAAAATGATGGTCGTTAGAGAATCCAACATGGTGCAAAAAAATAAACATCATTTCATATAAAGAAAATATAAAGTTGATATTGAAGGATGATGATGGAATAAGGGCGATGCTTGATTTTGCTTTTTATTTATATGTCACTTAAATTTACCCTATAAAATATAAAATTGCATGGTATTTGAATATAATGCTACTATTAGTCTAATAAGTGTTACTTTGATAGTCGTTTTTAAGAATATTAATCAATCTCTGACAAGTTCAAACTATGTGGGACTATTGATTTTTTGGCTTCTAAAATATATAGCCGTAAATCATGTTGCACCTTTGAAACCACGTGTTTTTGCACACACTGTAATTAGCCAAATGTGGATATATATTAAGAGATATACTTTGTACAAAGCGAAAATAAAATTTGCCTTTGTTTGCTTGTCATTTTCAAAAATGATGTTTCTAATGTATTATGAGTGTGCTGAAGACAGTATGTAATTTTTCATTTGACATTTTTTTGTTTTAACCTGTTTATATACTTAAAGTTTTTTACAAACACCTTTTAGCAAGAATATTATGCATTTAAGAGATTGTTTCATTTTTAATGTAGTTTTGATACGGTTCTAAATGCCTTCAAGAAGTTGCACAATAAATTCATTGACTGACAGTCGTCGAAGGACACACTGGTAGGTTTGTTAGACACTAAAGTTCACAACTTCATTTCTGTACACTATTTGGAACACTATCTACTATTCAGGACTTACGTACACTGAACATACACATTAAGTTACACATACACATAAAGTTTAATGCAAATAATGACTCACCGGACCCACTGTACATAACAATGAGACAACTTGGTGGCAGCGCAGCATTACAATTACTTGCATTTCACAATTTATGATATAATACTGAATTACTTTACACGTAACTTAAAATACTGTGACGACATTTACTTGCAAATTACACTGTCTGTTTAGACTCACTTAACACGACATACACATTTACTACTCAAATTACGGCAGCCCAGTGCAAAGAGAACTCAGTGGATATACAAAAGTATCGAGGGATACAAAAGAGAGTAAATGATTCAGAGGTCTAGTAAAGGATGACTAAAAATAAAAGACAAATAAAAAAGCATCCTTAGTGTAACACATTAGCTGCCACATATTGTACCCATAACGCCTATATATAATATCAATATATACAGTGTAAATCATTCAATATCAAGAAACTGTCATTTCATTAATAAGGTGGATCGCTTCATTTCGAGAACAAATCTGACATTTTTTGAAACACCATTTTGTTACGGAAGGATAATATTTTGTCGTCAACAAAACAAGCTATAAACCGTGTAATGGAACTCCACTAATGAGTGAGAAAAATAAAAGTATGAAAACACCAAAATGCCTTAAAATGTGTTTAATGGTTGTATCTCGGACTTCGACACACAGTATATTATCAGCTGTGTATTGCAAAAAGCGTTCACAGTTTCCTGATTTTGACAATAAAGCACCTGTCACGTGGTCTCCACTACACGATGATAAACATGTGGCTGATAGCAAAGGTATTTTATTTTCATATAAACTTTAATTTTGATGAATATAATAATTACTTTTTTCCAATTGCAGAACAATTGCATGCTATGATAATCGTAAGGTATATTTGGAACTTAAATTATGCATTTTGGTTGCAATTCATTGTAAGTAGTTACAGCATTTGAAAAATTGAAAGCCAAAATGGAGAAAATACAAAATTCTGCACAAGAAAATGTTTTCCAAGACGCACTTGCAGATACATATGTGACTTATGTATGTGTTCCTATGCCTTTGGTTTATTATTTCCCGCTGACATGATTGGCATTTGCATAAAAATTAAAAACAATTTTTCAATTTTTTTTAACAAGTTGATTTTATAAATCATGATGAATATATCATTTTGTCAGATTGAAACAGATGACTCAATGGATAGCATGAAAGGGTGAAAAAGGTGCAAACATAAAAAATACATGTTGCCTAAAAAATTGACTATGTACAAAATACAGGTATTCTATAAATACACAGAACATCACTACAGTTATACTGATATTCTCAAAGATATGATAATTTGTCTTCCTACATTTTTGTTGTTCTTCAATTACATGCAATTTATTTCATTCTTTAAAATAAATATACTTGAATAGGGTAATTACATAAAGAATGACAAGTAACGCAAATATGATTTAATTTGTCTTGGAGATTTATGAAGAGGATAAAATGTAACTGTGCTACATGTTTTGAAGGGGCTTGGTCAAGATCTTTGTCAAAAAATATTTTTAGATTTTAATGTTTAAAATGCTAAATTGAGGTACTTTTAATAGGTAACCAAAATATGAGTGTCATTCGTTGAGTTATAAGCGAAATAATTCTTTGCTAATGTAAACAAAGCTTTTGTTTACGTTATGAATGTTGAAGTGAAAATTCCAGTTTAAGACCTAAAATGAATGTGTTTAAAGTTAGGACAGATTATTTATGCTTAAGATTAATAAAGGAGAAAACAGACACATCAGCTTAAAAAAGATGTTTTACCTTTGTATTGAACCTATGTAAACAAACACAGGACACAAGTCTTGTTTACATGACATAGAATTGTGAGCCTAATATCTTACTTATAACTCTGACTCTCAATTTTCATATGATCATTAGATACGCTTTCATAAAGCATGGTAAATGATAAAAAACAGAAAAATAGAATTTGACAAAAATCGTGACAATGCACCTTCAATATATATATATTTTTTGGATACTTTGACAAGTAATTTTACATGTATTATGTACCTATCAATTTTCCTCTCTTGATACTTTTTTTACAGAGTGTGATCTGATTTTCTGGATTCAATACTGTACATGTAGGTTTCCTATTTCGTATCACTACTCTCTGAAACTGATGACGTAGTACACATTAAATAACATCTGTATTTTATGATGCTTCAAACGAGTTCGTTTACGTAAACGGCATACAATTGATTTTAAAAGGAAATTTTTTAAACAAAACTTTTAAATGGACAATGGTATATAATAAATTTATCATTGTAACAGTAACTTGATCCAAAGAGCCGGATCACTCTCGTTGCAAGGCGCGAATCTTCAGATCAAACTTGACGCTTTGCATCTTGTTTGATCTGATGATCTGCCACTGAAAAAATGGCGGGATCCGACCATTTGGATCAAGTTACTGTTAAATATATATATATATATATGTATTACGAGATTGTTCTGAATATATCTGAAGTAAACTTAAAACAAAGAAAGACAACTCTTTATACAAATCTTTTATACCTGGATTGTTATCATTGTTTATATTTCTTCTGACTTTCAATTCATTCATTTTTATTTTGGTTCATCTTATTGACTCACGATTATTATATATTATTGTACATTGCAGAATATTTTCATAAACAGAAGATTGAGGAAAATGTCTGAAATATTATAATTTACCAGTATTTAAACGTTAAAAAGAGCGTTTTACTTTGGGTCCCTATATTGTGTAATACTTTGCCTACTCATAACTGTGAAAAAAATGCATGTAACAAAAATATATTACACTTAACGATTGTTTGTTAATGAGTCAAACCCGATCCCATCTCTTGTATGTTTACCATCTAAAATGTCAGAAAAAGTTTTATTGCAAACTTTCCTACACTTGTTCAAACAAAAGTTTTACTCTACACACACCACATAAATATCACACTGTTAAAACAAAACACACATATAATTTTTAAAGATTAAAGTCAAATAGCAAATTGCATAAAAGATATTTGACAAATAATTTATATTTAATTCCTTAGAAACCTTGCAAATGGATTTTTTTATTGTGTTCCGATTGGTGCGAAATTTAACAAACTTTTAAAAAGTTCAACGACAACTATGTCCTGAGGGATATTATATCTTTCATTTTCATCATAGCATCATAGCCCAAAAAAGATGTCTATTTTTTTTCACTTTTTACAATTTAGTCTTATTATGAACAAATGATATAATTTTTTGCCAAAAATCGAAAAAAAAAATGTCAAATAATTTTATGAATTAAATGAGATTTCTTTTGTTGTTTTGTTTGAATATCAGGCGAAAGCGTAGACTTTTAAAACTTAATTGGAAGGAGAAAATATTTTCCGTGTATTTATCGGGTTATTTTTTTTTTTTTGGCCCGGGGGGGGGGGGGGGGGGGGTTGCTTAACTAAAAAACAGGTTGTCGATCTTGGAACGTTTTCTTACGTAGGATAGTAAGTTTTTAGGATAACACTTTTAGCAATTAATCAAAGGGCCATATGCTGAATATAAAGGGGATAAAAGTATGGTCAATCAATTCTCAAATATGTAGGATATATAAATTGCATAATTATAAGATATATCACTTTCTTACAATGGTAATGATTTTGAAATGATTGTGTGCAAATGACTTTCAGTTTGGGTACGAATAATTATTCGTACCCAAACTGAAAGTCATTTGCATATGTGTGGTATGTGGTGAAAAATGAGTGCAAGTTTGGACAAGAATATATAAAATATTCAAGGTCAACAAAAGTATGGTATATCATGTGAATTTCTATTTTTGCACATTGTATACTCATTTGTACGCATTCCAAAGCCCCTTTCCAACTGAAGTTTTTTTTATTCGACATATATTGTCTATATATAAATATTAAGCAGGAATAAATATTCTTTCAATAAAACATGTAATGTACAAATCAATTAGGATTATTTCATAAAGGACCTCAATATAATTTCTTTAATTGTTTCAATTTTGTTATCATTATTACTTTTATATCACTTATCCATGTAATTAAAAAAAAATCATCAAATATTAATTTAATGTTTGTACTGATATTAATTAAATGTATGTAATGATAATAGCTATTTTATATTATTATTGCCGTTTTTTAGGTCAATACGATGATTTAACTACCCGAGAAGTGATAATTGTACTTCAAGGGTTGCTAAATCTTCGTAATGATCGAAAAAAGTAATAAAAAGCAATAATGATATTACTATGCGATTTAGTGGCGGATTGATGCAGACATATATTAAATTGAGTGTAATTAAGCAGATTTTAATTTGAAGCAATAGCCGAACAAATTGAGAAACGCAATGTTTCAATGGAGAATATATTTTAAGTCCAATGTAGAGGAAATCAAAGGTTACATTGACCTCCTAGGTCACATGTCGGTGAACATAACGTTCTGTTTTTACGAGTTAGTGGGATTTAAGCCAATCAGAGAACTTAGAATTAATCAATCATATAATAAAACTACTTATTTATTAATTCTTTTTCAAAGAGTGCATAACCAGAATTTAGAAAAAGTTGACACATTTGTTGGCTGTTTATTCTTCAAATAATATCTAGGTTTAATATAATTAGCAATTAATATTCACGGCAAAACAAAATTCTGTTCTATTATCATGAACTATCAATGACAATCCCATTTCAATAAAAGCTTAGAATTTATCATTGACCAACCATTCCTTGTAAACTTGGACGCAGTGGGTTTGTATTTGTTGGTCATACTATTGTCATCATTAATTCACATCTGACAAATATGTATAAATTAAAGATGCTAAGCCTATCAAAATCTGATTAGCAATATAAAGAAGGCCTTGACCCTCTTTA
This sequence comes from Magallana hongkongensis, assembly GCA_015776775.1. NCBI lineage: Eukaryota > Metazoa > Mollusca > Bivalvia > Ostreida > Ostreidae > Magallana > Magallana hongkongensis. The sequence goes on along the minus strand of CM027471.1, from coordinate 46,552,734 downwards.
ATTGGGTTAACCAGAACGTCCAATTTTAATTCATACCACATAACTATAAACAAACTGTTTTGATAAAATTCTAATCATGTGTCGATGTAGCTAAAATTAAAATGAAATGCTCATGCAAAGCTTAAATGATCATTTCTGTCATTCGGAATGATCATGGCTTTATTATAGTTACAAGTAACAATTGCAAAAGCGAGCAATTTGACCTTTGACACAAACGCATTAATATCATATTTTTAGTACAAAATTATAGCCGCTTTGTTTATCTTAAGTGAGGAAATTTGCATTTCTATAAGAAATTGTGAATATTTTCCTCCCAAAAAAGGACGCAAATTGTTTTTGATTGAGATGTGTACTATTACGATTTGCTTTGATAATATGTAATTAAATACTTATTTGGTTCTACTTTTTATTCGTTTTATTCAAATTAATAATGAACTAATATATATCATTAAAAAATATTAGAATATAGAAAAAAGTTTTATTTATACCAAATTCTAGATTTATGGTACTCTGTTGTTCATTGTTTAAATGTAACCATTATCATAATCATAATCTAAAATGAATTATTTTCGGTCATAGAAATTTAAACTGTACGCATGGACAATGCATATTATAATTTATCAACCCAATATGATTAAGGGGCTACAGCATTCAGATGACCTGAAATTTAAGGTAAAATAAAACGTGAAATATTTTACAAAACTGTACGGGAGGAACTAAAAATAACTGGTTGCATCGATACATATATCATTAAAATCCACACAGTAACTGTTTAATGTTTAGCAATAGGATAAATTTTCTAACAGGACATATCAGACAATGAGAAAAAAAATTGTTTTTAAGGTGGCTAACTAAACCTTAAATTTTTTTTTTCTATTTAGCAGAAATCTTTTTGTTCATGATAAAAAGCATGGCGCAAAAGACGTAAATAAGTCAAATTTAGAAAAAATACAATTTAAAAAACAATTATTTTCAAATAATCTAATTTAATAAACATGAATATTAATTTCTGACGAATTTGATCTGTGATTTACAAGCCCAATACTTAAACCACTGAACAATGATAATATTTAGCGAAAATTCAATAGTCCCTTGGTTTGCTAATAGTATGACCTTGCAGAGCAGGGACAAATTAGATTGTCTCTCTTTGAATAAAAATTCTCCAAATATGTATGATAATCTTTATAATACTACAAGTATCATACAATAATACATTGCAGTAATTTCAGTATTTTTGCATGTGAGAAACTGTATGTTGATGACATTTCAACCCGAAATTTTCTTAAATAGCTAGAGCTACATCAATCGCATGACAGAAGATCTTCATTGCCTACCAAAAAATACATCTCTCATTCTTCAATTGTTCATAGGTCTAATCGCGTTCGAAACAATCACTTTCATTAAAGAACCTCTAACAGTTTATTTTTAACGAATTCGTTTTGCTTCGGGTGATCTACCCTCTAGACTTCCCTTTTCTCTACCCTGAATACTTAATGTGGTATGGGACATTTTCGTTATTAACGTAAATAAAAGAACAATTATAATCGAGATACTTTTTACAATTTTTTATTTTACAATTTTACAATATTTCACCAACATATATACACTTTTAATAATTTTTGGAACGGTTAAAAAGTATAACAAGTATTCCTTTGAAAGGAATGATCGGCAATAATGATATATTGATAGCTAGAGGCATTCAACATGATCAGTTTGATGTAAAATAATTAAAAAAGTACTGTATTTTTACAATATATAAAATATTTTGAATCTGTATACCATAATTTCATCTTTATTAACCGTCAACAAATTTAATTTTGAAATAAATTTGGGGAAAGCCGTTCGTAAACTCCTTGTCTAGTTTTGTATGTTTAACGTAATTATTAAATGTTAATGTATCTTCTTCTTCTTCTTCTTCTTCTTCAGAGTACTGAGTAGGGCTCTTCAAAGAGCATTAACACGTATACAAAGAAAGAGTTGTATTAAAATAATTTAATGCGACTGAAAAACATTGAATGCCATCATAACTTGCTATTGAGGTCGCATTATAACGTAACCTTGTTTATAAATCAAGCCGTCTTCCTAGCTACTATTATGCAACATCAATAAATCGAGGTCAGTTCATGGAGCATCTTCTTATGATTGAGGTCAGTTCATCGAGGTCAACTGCATTCCTGAATGAATCCTTACGCGTGAGACAAAATGTGCATTCTTGAATTAACAGGGTCGAACTGTATTTAATGTATGTTTACATCTCTTAAGGTAAATGAATTGAAATAAAACTGAGTAAAATGTTATTTAAATAGTAAACCAAAGCTTCAAGTTTTTATAAGAACTACTTATGCAAGCGGAATGTGTGCGCACGTGGAAGCATTTGCCGGATGCCTCATATGGACACAACAGTGATCGGCCGAAGCCCAAATCCCAGCAAGATGCGAATTTGTGACTTAAAGATTCGTAGTTAACGCTCTAACCAATTGCACTACGCTGTGAGGGGAAAAACATTGATAAAATTATACTTGATTTTATTTTGATAGCAAGTACATTGAAATATGGAAGTGTTCGAAGCTACCTTATCAAGAAATTAATACGAACATGGTAACTACTTATCATTTACTTTTCCATATCAACGATACAAGGTATATGTAGGTCTCCCAAAAAAAACCCCCAGGAAAAATATTGTTGCAACCTGAGCATCCTGAAAGAGTAATTGTTTTATCAGGTAAATAATAACATTTACCTTACTATGGTCTTTTTCTAAGAAGCATTTTTTTTTCAAAGACAAAGATACAAACTAAAGAGAGTTTCATTACTTTTATTCTGATAAAAATAAATAAATGCACCTCGAAACTTACAAAATACACATCCATCCAAAACTACAACGTGGAAAAAATCAACGGAAGAAATTCAGAGTTTTTAGGAAGACTTGATTAGCTTGATCCAATGTCAAGCATTCGCACTAGTCCTCGCAGCTTTTCTTGCACACTTCTGTTTCATGCTCACATTCTCTAGTACACTCTTTCCTGTCCCATTCATCCTGGAAGGGGTGCAATCGACATATTCCCTGACACCTTAAATGTTCACGAGTACAGAAAAAACTACAAGACATTCCAGTGTTGGCCACTTCTTCAGGAGGAGAAGTGTTTTCTGGACTGCATTCACTTAAGCATTCATTATATTCTATGGTATTATCCCTGGAACAAGTTTAAAAATTGTGTTCTGTTTGTTTTGAAGTCTGTTTTGCATTCAGTTTCTGATTCAATTCTTTCTGCTGAGCACTTTTCCTGACAGGTTGTACTACGACGAGATCGTGGTAATGTCTCAATAGGAGTAAACACAAACAATGTGAACAGACATAGCTGTGCTGTCAAAATCTACAATCAGAAAAATAAACCATTAATCACGTATCTCCTTAAACAACGGTCACGTCCTTCGTATAAATTAATACATTATTCGATATGTATTAATTAATATCATTACAATACCGATAGAATATTGATTGTTTCAGTCATTGTGTTGGATTTGTCTGAATGGAAAAGGCAATATTAAATATAATAATAGTTTTTAAACTGTATGCGGATTTGATGAAGTAAAAACTCTTACCGTTTTCCTCGCTACAGCCATAATGTGAAAGAAATATTAGCAATAACAAACAAGTTACAAATAATAAAAAAGCAACCTTTGTTTCTCTTTTATACCACTAATTCAGCTTTAATATGCCTGATAATGAATCTGAAATGTTTATTAGAAATGCTGATGTATTCCGTACAAATGCTGAAGAGATATCTCGTTTACAGATATTGAGATTGTATCAAATGTCAGGTGTTCAATTGAAATGAACATTATCCCACTTATTCCACATTATCCTTTTCATTAATGCCTATGATACAATAACTTTTACTTTGCCAATATATTCAGAGGGCATAATTAATTTTGTGTGAACTTATTAGCTTTAATATTTGTCATTAGAGTGACTCGAATGCACATAACTCCCTCTTAATCAAATGGCAATGTGTCAGTAGTGTTTCCTGATTAACAGAGAGTAATCTACATACAGTGTTAGCCAATTGATTCTTAGTTGAGTTTTGAAAGCGTCAGTATCACAAGTCTTCTATGATTTAGATAAAAAATGTAAAAATATGACAATACAAAAAGAATGTTCTAGTTCGTATTTTATCAGTTTGGATTACTGTTCAACATCTTTATTTTCCAAAGTCATTCAAAATTAGAATTGTTTCTAGATCTTTTAAATGTTGAAGAGGATTCTTTTATAGAGATATCATTATATTGTCTCCTTGAGATATATAAATATATAAATTACGATTTTCTCTCTTTATCATTGCTGAACATTTGCAATGGCAATCAATACCTTACGAACATAACGATTGAAGCAACAGAACTTACAAACCATAACATTGATTCCTGGTAACATTTTTAAGTTTGGTCATAAGAGCAATATGCATGTTGCTAGTTGCATTCAAAATTCAAACAAAAGACGGACACTTTAAGAAAAAGGATTTTTTAAAATGACATTTTAAATTTGATTAGATAATCATACCAAGAGATCTTTCGAATGTCTTTCATAGGATCAGTGCTATTATTTCCCCGCTGATTAAGACTGACAGAAAGGAAATTAGTCAATCAAGATCCTGATTCATTGTGACAAATAAGTTCCTTGTTGAATTAAAAGAGTAAGACATTGGTGCACTTCTGTCTTTGTATAGTGTCAGAAGTGTGTAGGACTCAATATTTAATCACGGAGGCGGCTGCACATAAAATAATGTAAACCATATTTCCGTATATATTCAAATACACAGGATAAATAGTTATGAAATGCATACTTGATCAACATCACCTATAAAACTTAATACAATTCGTCTGTAAAACTAGATTATCCTTTAATTCTATATATCATCAAAATAGGATAAAAAAATTCAGCATATTTTTGTAGAAAGACATTATTTGCATGACAAACTTATTATTTTATTCAGTTGTCAATCCTCAATAGACATTTTTTGATAGAAACGCCTAATGGTTAGTAAATATGATTGTTATTATATTCATGTAACCTTCAACTTCAAAGAACAATTTGTGTTATTGGTTTGATTATTCCGCATACCAATCAAATATTTCTCACATAATTATGTCTGTTCTTTTCCCGACATTCCCGAATATCTGTATATATCTTAACATAAGATTGGAATTCACATTTTCTTGTTCTGGTCATAAAATGAACAATAAAGCTGTATATACATTCACTTCTTAAGTGTATTTATTGTATCATAGGTTCTCACTTGAAATTGATTTTGGATTCCATAACCAATTTGGATATAATTGAACATATGTAGTGTATTTCATTACCTTACATACTCATTTATCATGCATTTTTGTATAATTTCTGCTAAATCATTATCATCTGAAATGTTAAGCATTTTTTAATTGTTTATTCCCATTATTAATAAACAACTGACGTAAACATGGTTTTATTTCTACAAAGATTGTAATAATATGAATTTTAACTATCGTTTAAAACGTAAATGAAAAACACAGCAAGATACAAATGTCAAAAATAATTATTTTCTAAAACTAAAATATGCTGTGATCATATATAACCTTTCTCTCTTACTTAAGAATGTAAAAAATCTAAATCAGTTTAATCTTTAAACAAAAAATTAAATAACTACAATACACTGAAGGGAAAGAAAGTTAACGTTAATAAGCATGAATCACGTTATGACTTGGCTAGTTCCCAGTGTTATATAAGACATCGAAAAACTGACGTGTAACCAGGATAATCACCTAATCTTTTATTGTTTACTGTACGTATAGTTTTCGGATGTTTTAATCGTATTCCGTTGGTTATTAGCAAAATGTAACAGATGTACTTCAACTTCATCAATAATAGAAGATTTTATAAATGCCTCAAAACTTTCAATTTATTTGATATGTTTTCAATCAATTCAATCTATTTATTTAAAAACGGCTGAACTTATTTTAATCCCCACTTTAATATTTGATAAACACACTACTTCCTACAAAGTAAGAATATCTTTGACCTGGTAAGCGTACATTTACGACGTACTTGGTAATGAAGTTACAGTGACTTTACACTACGTTGAGTGCTGCAAGGTTGACCTGCATCAATCCTAAACGGTCATTACTATTGGCAAGTTCAGTTCTGACCTGCAACATCTGGTCTGACAGATTCGTGGCTGCAAGCGACGTCAAGTCCGTCGATCATTTTTTGCATCTATTTTTGTCAATATATATTTGATATACGCAGTCCTATCTTTCGTAGTCGAAATGCGTCAATTATTATCATAATCGAGAGCATTTGCATTTGAATACCTTTTAGCAGTATCTGCTGTTATTCAACATGTAAACCCTTGTCTTATTGATATTGGTTGGTGCGTTTTGTAAAATATAAATCCCCGAAGAATATAGATGTTGATGTAAATAAAGCATATATTTCATCAAAATATCTTATCTTTCTGAAAAGGTACAGTTTATATATATATATATATATATATATATATATATATATATATATATATATATATATATATATATATATATATATATATATATATATCAGCTTCTTGTTTGTATTTTAAAAAATATCGTTGTACCAAATCAGTATTCGGGCTGGCAAAGTCGGTTGAAAACATTAATATGAAGTGCATGGTTTAACTTGTGGTTTTCCAAAAACCACACGAATACAGAATGTATAATTAGCTAAAACATGAATTATTCATGATAATTAATGACCAATTGAATTAAATGCTAGACCTTCCCAAAGGTGGGAGATAATTAAAACATAATTAATTTTTAATTCTTTTAAATCGTTAAAGCTTAAGGATGATAAAAATATCAATGAGGAATGTTCTAAATATATTTCTATTGAAACTTTTATTTCGCTCATTTTTTATTAGTTATTTTTTTTTAAGTATAAGTATAAGGAAACATTACAACAATCCCACTTTCAGCTTCTGAGGTTATCTCTATAATTATTCTTAATTAAGCAGAAACACAATTGCGGCTAGCCACACATAGCTTTAACTTCTATTTTTTCCTCTTGTATTTGTTTGTGACAAATGTTGAGATTTTTAATCGTTTTATTAATGCATTCTGTCACGAAATGCATTTTTTGCCACAAACCTTATTTTAATAGTGTTTATTGTAACAAAAGGCGATGTAATTTGAAATAAATAGTTTTTATTTCTTATGCTATGATAATTGTAAACATGTATTGTACTCAAAACTTAGGAATTTTATACCGATTTTAAATTTTCCGCATAATCGTTTTTCGTTTCTAGATTTAACCTAAATTTGCCAAAATAATAGAAAACTATCATATCAATGATCATCTATAAAAGCGATTGATCATTCTCAATCAAAAACCCCCCTAATTACTATCAAAGTTAACCCTTCCAATACGTTATTACTTTATCACATTTTCTTTTGCTTAAATAACTTGATTCACGAAATTCAGTTTATAAAACTAAAACAAAACATGCAGCATTGGAAATTTTCAAATGAATTCAATTTTCATTCACTGAACAACGTCAATATTTTATAGACTAATGGAAAAAATATCCGAAACGGTCATTGTATTGTTTTGATGATTTTCTCTGTTCATCGATATCTCTTTTTATGAATACGAAAACCTTGGTTAGTTTTGGAATTTTGTCTTGCAAAAAGTAATTGTTTACAAACAATCTTTGAGACAGTGGACTGGTAGCTGTTTATAAATGTTGATATACAGTATGTTTTGTTTTAACATGTTAGTGAAACCTTAAAATAAAAATTTCATAAAATGATTTATGGTACTCACACAAATACATGTAGTTTACAACATTAAATGAATTGGTGGCTGAAAAATGCAAGTTTATAATATTTTCTATGTCACTTTCTCATTGAAAACTGAACGTTAACGTTGTATGGAAAGACTATCTATAAATATGAGTAATAATATTTACAACTACAGATGCAATGTATACACTGGATGGATTTCTACAACAAGAATGAAATAAACAATGCATATAACGCATACACGTCCAGTTAGAAACAACAATAATCATATCTCCGATTATGTTCTGTTTCGATGGTTACACAACAGAAGGGTGTAATTCAACACTTTCTCACAGTATATCATACATATTTATGATTTTTGAACGGTACATGGGACAAATTTGATACAGTCAATTTCAAAGTTTCTAAGTTTTCTCAGCATATATCCCTACAATATTCATTCTCGTGGTAACACTCTTCCCGACACTGCTTCCTATTCCACCTGGATATAAACGGGTACCATTGACAGCTGAATTGACAATCCAAGTCTCTCCCTGGCACAAGTAGCAGAGCAAGCGCATTCTCCTTCACACTCTATATAGTCCCGCCCGCACTCACTCAGACATCCTATGATTCTCATTTTCCTTCTGAAATTTTTAATTCTTTTCATGCGACATCGAAGTGAACAAGTGTCCCTTTTTATTAAACATTTTCTTTCGCAGTTTCTGAAAGCTATTTCCGGCGTTGTATATACCTCTACTGATAACATCCATAGAACAAACATTGTTAAATAAAAGATCCGTCTTATTCCAATCATTGTCTTCATTCTGCAGTATGTTAGAATATAACTGATTTCAAAACGAATCTTTATTTAAATATATATACGGCATTACTCAATCAAAAGTCATAATTACCAAAGAAAAGAATCAATTACAATTCGTGAATAAGTGATTACTGCACATGGTATTTTAACTAATTTATGCAAAGTTTACTAGAAGTTAATTGATTGCATGCCTATTTCTGAAAAAGGTTACACAAGACAATATCACGGTTCTGTCAAGAAGTCATTGTAAGGGAACATTTTATTTCGGATGAAATTGTTTTAACAGAATGATTGATAATCTGAAGGTTAAGGATATTGTCAGTATTATTTCAGATTTCACACATCTTTTGAGTTCACTTTAAATCTATATGTTCTGTTTAAACGACAGTTTCAAAACAAACTTGAATAACTTTACGAAGTTCAAAGTTGGTATTATTTATGATATTGTACGAAATGCTCTCGTTTTAAAAAATCCTTTCAAATTACAAAAAAAATTGGCACAGGTAATCGCGATATCGTTATTCTCTCTAAGAGTTAAACAAAAAAATTAAGATTAAACTGTTTATTGATAGAATATACATTATCCGAATGCTTTTAAGCTTTTTGATAAAAATTGATACGATAATACGAATTTTCATCTATTTGTCCTACAACGAATGTTGTTAAAGTGGTTATTGGGGGCAATTTACACAGTTGAGTGGTAAGCTTAAACAACGGAAAACACCCCGCGCATAAGTTAAAAAAAATCTAAACTTTAAAGTGGTATATCACGCATCAGCTTATTTAATACCCACGTGCTTTGTATGACAATAGCAAATGCGCATATAACCAACATGTAAATGACCACTTTTACAGTAGGCGAAGAACGCGGTGTAATTATAACGTTTCTGCCTGGACACGGTATTAATATAACGGGTCCCCTCAGATACCTTGCTGAGGTGTTTGAATATTATGTTAATTGTTTAAAATATACATGTACATGTATATTAATTTCCCTTGTCGCTTTCCTTGCGTTTATTGATTTAAAACTCAATTAAATATAAATATACTAATGTATGGGCCCTAGCCAAACTCTATGTGTCGCTCTGAAGCTTTCCGTCGCTTCTATTGGTCACTTCAAGCGACCTGTCGCTCCTGTCGGCCACTATTGGTCACTTTTTCAACCCAAAGCAACCACACAAAGCGCCCTTGCAACTGACATCAAATGTCTACCCGCTGAATTTAACAAGCAACTCCCAGGAGGACACGTTGCTTCTATATACCGGTATTATTGTTCTCCAAATCGCTGAGCAAAATTGATTTACGAACAATAACCTTACTTCGAAGTATTCTCTTGAGGGTCTAAACTGCAACTCATTGCAGACTCACGATATCTGCTTATATATACTCTTTGATCACGTGATATGAGATACGAGGAACAATCCGAGATTCGGGTGTTTGCGACCTCATGGTGTCTATCGGTACCCACCACTCATGTTCATTTACCATTTAAGTTACATATTTAATTGACCTCAAATCTAATGCATGCGAAAACCCACGAAAGAAAGAATGCAATCTATTATCAGAAACTTTTTTTCTTAAAAAAAAAAAGTTCAAAGTTTTCTTGTGCCAAAATATATATGATATCTTTTATTGATGAACAGTAACTAATTTATGACTATTTTCACATTTTTGTTATCAAGTATAGTTCAAAGAAAAAATCTTTGCTGGAAAAATAAAATGCGCAATCTTTTTCTATACAATTACACAATGTCTTGACAAGTATCTGTACATTGATTAGAGTCATACCAACACTCTTTGTAACACTCCAGTTTATCTATTTTCCTCTGAAATGGGTGAGACTCGCAGCTATCATTACATCCGTCCACCTCTCTGGCACACTGACTCAAACAGTCACAGGCTTTCTTGCATTCCATGGACTCAACACTACATTCCTGGAGACATTCTAAGACGTCCGGTCGATCGAATGCGTGCTCCTCTTTTCGACATTGCACACCACATTCCCTGGTTTCCTTTTTACAAATTGTTTGCAATTGATGGCCTTGGATACCTTAATGCAATGAATATCCGTTATTATGAGAGACACGCACAGTATAGAGAAAAATCTTTGGTTCATTTTGATCGTTATTTCTTGCTAACCACTTGATGTCCTGTTGCAAGATGGGGATATTTGCTTTTGTTCTTAGCGTCATTATATAAATGTTTATTGATTTTATTAATGTCAACTGTACATATTTGTCAAAGTTGCTTTCGCCATCGAATAGCAGATTGTATTGACGCAGAACCACGTATCTTACATTTAAACAAAAACAAGAAATGTATATAATAACAAACAAATAAGAATACAAACATAAAAAGAACAATGTAATGATTTGCTTAGATTTATTACAGTCCTAAAATTATAACTACTAGTATATTTTTTATTCAAAACAGAAAACTAGCTTAATCTATATCAATTCTCTATTTAACACAAAGCATTCGTCACTGAGCAAATAAAAGTCAAAACTTTGCTTATCAAAACGTAATAATATCAGAAAATATGACTGCCCTAATGGTAGCTGTAGTTAATGAATAGTAATTTATAATTATTTTAGTTTTTATTTTAAAAATTTTCAGAGCATTTTCTCATTTGACGAAGGTAATTAATGTTATTCTCCACAAAGGTCCATACACTGCTCAACTTCCTCGGCGCACATCTCAATGCAATCTTCAGAAGCCTCAGGATCCTGTTGGGTATTCGATTTACACTTCTGTTCACATGGCTGACTCTTCTTTTCGCATTTTGACATACAGTTACACGATTCTTCACAGTCCTCTGATTCGATCCTGCATTCTCGTAGACATTGAATTACTTCAGATCTATCAATGGCATCCTCTCCCATACGACATTCATCGGAACACTCCAACTTTTCGGCTGTACACTCTCGGTTACATTGTACAGATTCGGAAGTAGCGTTGCTTTCAATTGCATTGAAGGCAAAGGCTACTAACATTGCAACTACGATCATGAAATGTAAGCTTTGCATTGCTGTTCACAATCAGAATAATCACTATGCTTACTTTAAACTTCACTGATGTGGCTGTGATCATGGTTTATATATAATTATGTTGGAGATTTTTACGCACTACCTGAAAATCAGTAATTTGTCTTTTATTGGTAATTCGTCATTTTAATAAATCTAAAATATTATGAAACACGCGCACTTTAATTTATGTCATTTTAATACAAATAGGGTATTATGATGCATAGATATGATGAAGATACATGATACCTTGGGGAGGCAACATTTCATAAGTGAGTGTTATATTTTTAGCACGGTCATGTTTTATATGTTACACAGAAGAGCGTAGATGAAATGGTAGACATTCGGCTTCAACTCACAACTGATACTTTTTCAAATTGACTGCATGTAGTCTATGAGTTGCTTTCATCACGTTGTGAAACCAAGAATGATCAAGATGTGGTGTGCAGTTAATGGAATCAAATGTTAAAAGATTATATTTCTCGAAGTTTATTGTTTAATTCTGCTATTGATTAGAATTGATGAGCAACACACAATAAACATATTGACACACTAATATTTTTTTTTATAGTTTCCTATGATTTTTAAAAATAGAATATCATATGAAGCATTACCTTCTAATGTTTCGTTTTCATTTAAGGTAATGATGAACTGGTTAAATTTGTCAACGCTCCCAACAGAAAAGATTGCATTAAAACATGGCATAATCTCTTTCAGCCTTATGAATCAGGGGTGTTGCTCAACTGAATGTCATATAAGGAATAAGGAGGCTGGATGGTCAACTGAGAAACCATCACACCTACCTACAGATTTAAGATCAGATTGATTTAGCTCTAAGGTATCATTTGGTAAAGAGAAAATCCAGATATTTTACCTTTTGAATTTCAGTATTTACTTTGTTTTAGCTCTTTTCCAGAGGAGATCAATACAGTCTAAAAATGGCGCCGACTATCGAGCCCTCTAATAGAATAAGAAAAGTGATGCATGGATTGTAAACAACCATTTTGCATACTTGTCAATGCGTTGAGTAAAAATTATTAAAGAGGGCAAGGCAAATTTCTAATAAAACAAATTTAATGTATAACAGAATACATTTATATATAATTTTAAAATGAACAGAAAGGATTGATACTTGAGCTCGAGGTGGAAACTGCATTCCTTCAACAATTATTCATGTAGACTTCAACTTTAACATAAATGTTAAAAGATTTTTCTGTATGAAAAATGTAGGTTATTTTATCTTAAAGATTAATTATGGCAATTATAGCCATTACGTAGTTAGTTTCTAACTGCGCATAAGTTTGTTTTCTATTAGGTCTAGCTTAAAATGACGAAATATACAGGACAGGATATTTAGTTTATTTACACATCTAATAAATCAGCAGTCCATGATATTCATGGTATGCAATTAAATAGATCCTGCTTTCATGTCGTGTTAAGAATTAAGTGTTTTGAGTTTCAGTTTTGCTTCTCATAAAATTGTGTTTTAAATTAGATTTTAATAATGTATAACTTATTAATGGGGAGAATCAGATGAAGAGTTAGAACATTGCCAAAATTGAAATAGAATAAATTTTTTCTTGAACCAAACAGCATTGCTATAATTGAATTGCATGCATGTAGATATCAATGCATATCTAGTAATTATATACTTTAATATAAAAAAAATAACTGGCATTGTGACACTAGATATATTGAAAGTCAGGTTCTTAAATTGTTATCGAGACATGTGCACAATCAGAAACAAATCAATGCAAAGAAGATTAAGATTAATAAAAAATAAAATATTACAGCTCTTCTTAAATCATTATAACAATGAATCAATATATCAATTTCAACATATGTAAACAAACGTTCTTTTAGCAATAATAAATATGATGTAAGACAAACTTTAAATTGCTTGAATCTCCTCTTATTTTACAATTGTGTCATTGTTTGATAATCGGATGCAATAAAAAATATTGTCAGTTTTCAGACCTTTCTTTTAAATTAGATTATCATTACAGTTTGAGTTTAGAAGTAAGCTAATCGGATGAGGAAATTGAATTAAAATCTAAATAAAACTTCTAATTTGTGACCATACCCTAGTTTTCAAAAATCACTTTGAAAATAGTGTTTTCGAATGGTATAAACTAAATTACCCCGATCAAATATTTAAAAACCTTAAGAAAAACATATAGAAGACTTGTGAAGAATATCAACATTTAATTTAATTCACAAAATATAAGTGACCCATTTCTCCATATCTTTAGACACATGAACCAGCTAACGGTCCATTTCGTCGCAGGGCTCACTACATATCTCGGCGTCATATGAACATTCCTTTAGACATTCCTCTCTGTCGTGGTCGTTCTGAAATGGATGAGACTGGCATTTCTCATTGCAAGCTTTAAGTTCTCTTTCACAAAGTCCAAGACATTCACATTCTGCCGTACACGTTTCTGTTTCTATCTTGCATTCCTTCAGACATCCAAGAACTTCTGGTTTGTCTATTACGTCTTCCATACGACATTCAGTGGAACACTCAAGTTCTTCTTTCTTGCAATCTCTGCTGCACTTAACGGATTCAGATTCCACTGATGCGTAACATGAAGCAAACACAGCTATCAAGCACAATGCTGTGACCATCGTTTTAGAAAACATCGTACTGCGTTTAATGCAGTAGACCTCGGACAAAATGCAGTTTAAAACGTTTTCAATATCAATTGCATAAAGGTTTAAATACGAAATATCAAATAGCATTAACGTCCCAAAGCATATGGTGATTTATCAACTTTTTTGGTTAAGTGTAAACCAATGTACAATCTGTTACCAATTTTATAATCTGTTGTTTTTAGGTTATTTTGAATTGTCGCCTCAGCAATACCGCGATATCAAAACGATCAATCAATGTCAGTTTTATTGACTAGATAACATATGTGACGAACAGTTACAGAGATAAGAAAACGAACTCAACTATTGTCAATTAATCAAGTTGCATCATTATTCATTTTTGCAACACTACGTTAAAAAAGGGGTCTTGTATATATACAAATCGTTTTGAACTTTGTTTAATCAGATTGAATTTTGTATTTCCTGAGTCGAGTTATAATGTTTTTCGTGTTCTAGTTTCAGGAATAAAATCTGGAACAATTAAAGCTGCTTGGTCCGATTTTATATCAAATTTTATGCACGCTTTTAAACGATGGTTATGCTTAGTATATGTATAATAATAGACATTGCAGTAGTTTTTTCTAGTCAATAATGCCAAATTTCAATGAAGAAAAATACGTACAAAATTTGCTAACAAACAAACGACATAAAAGCGTACCGCGTTATTTCGCCTCATGTTAAATTTCACCCCTGACAACAAGACGGGTATCATGGTTGTATTACGACTTTGACATCGTATTAAATAAAGGTAGAAATAATCAGATAAATTACAAATAAACATGAGTACGTTTTGTTCGTTAATATTTCTGAAGTTTGCTTTCTTTACAATCGATGCATAGCATGCGGGTTGAATACTAGTAACCCCAATCATTACGGGGACGAATCCGAACGGTTTCCTTTTCTAAAAATTCCCGTGATGCACTTTGGTTTGTTTTTTCGTTTGCCCAAAAAGAAATTGTTTTTATTTACTTTGAATATTTCTAACTTTGAAAGGAGACTGATTCTGCTCGTGGAAATAGGAGAAAGTCCATAACTTTCTAAGATAAATGGTTTGTATGGAAAAAAATTTGATACTGTAATGACAAAAAAATCGGACCAAGCAGCTTTAAATAGTACTTACTTGATTACGGTATGATCCATTTACCTGAATTTGTCAAACAAGACTCTATGCAACACAGTTTATTCATTATTTTCTATGTCCAGTTTTGTAATATATATCGAATGGAGACTACCCGAATTGCTCTTCAAGAAATAAATATTTTCAGACAATGACAGATTGGTACAAATACCCGTATCCACAGTCTTTAATAACCATTTATAGCTTGGGCTAGATCATTGAGAAATGTCATTTTAATTATTTTTTTATTTGTTGCCATGTTTAAGCAATTCGATTCTCACACGAATTTTCACCAATGAAATTTAAGTGTAAAGTTCCTATCTGTGAATTTTCTGTGAAGTTTCCGTGAAGCTTGCGGTTAGCTCAGTATCATGGCACTCGGCTTTCTACGAAATACTACCCCTACTTTCAAGAACGTATCTTGTATTTTATTTGTATTGTAAACTGTAAATCGTAATGTAAGTTTCATAAAATCTATATGGTGAATTCAGGAGAAAGCTCAATTAGTTACACTCGCTCAAGTTTACGCTGAATAAAAACTGCAAAACGAAACAAAAGTTCAACAAGTTGTATTTAAGATGGTGAATTAAAGGTGCATAGTATTCCAATGAAAACCGATTCTCGGAGTTCCGAGAGAACAACTTAATAACAACGTGCGGAGATTCCAGCATGGACAGTCCGATATAATTCTGTACACAAAATCGACCCTAACGTGCGGAAATCCAGCACAGCTAGTCCGATATCACATACACTCCACTAACGTACGGGGATCCAGCACAGTTAGCACAACCATACTCCTCTAGATCTTAAACCATTTTCTCTTACACTTATTTTTTTGGACAGGCTTTGCTTTTTTCGGTGAGAGATAGGTAATGACATGACAGAAAAATAATCGATCATACATATAAATGTTACGATAATTTCGCACCTCTATTGTCCAGCAATTATTTCATTTGCCGGGAGATTAAGTTAGAATATATCAAAGACTAAGTGTCAATAGGATTAACATTTTTGCCACTTAAAAGTCCTCTCCGTTTGTTAGTTTGGTTATTTTTAAGGGTTACAAACTATACTGTTTAATATATTAATCTGAGAAAAAAAATAAACTTAAGTTCTCATATCAGCTTGTAAATCTTAAATCGATAACCTTTTTTCAAATGACAAGAATATTGAAATGTCCAAATCTAAATTTATTTATTATTTCAGGTGGTATGCATTAACACGTGCAAAGTGTCCTCGGAGAAAAAAAACAAGCAATGTGAATATCATGTGATAAATGGTTAAAATAAGAATAATTGGTCTAAAACAAGATCCAAGGCCAAAGTACGATTCAAAGTTTTAATCCAACTTCCAAGTTTTATATCATATACTATGTAATGCATCAACTTTTGCGTGTATGTTCATTTTGCATGAAAAAAAAAATTAATTGATGAAAAAGAAATCAGTCTTCAATTTTGAAAAAGACCATTCTTATTTCATATTAGATATTAACCTGCAAAAATATTTTATTTGCATGCTAAATAAAGTGTCTTTTTGCTATCAACGAAGAAAGTATTGGTTTGAACTTATTCAATTGTTACTTTATTCCAATGGGATTGGGCAAAAGTTCCAGAACTAATGTAGTCTTCAGCATTAATGAAAGACTGAACTTTTTTCTGATAGTGCAACAAAACTTAAAAGTTATATCTATCTGATATTAACCCTTAATATGAACTTATCGTTATTAAAATGTTGTTAAAATAATGCATATTGCAAATAAGACCATATCGATATCATAGATCAACATGAAAAATAATGCACGATAAATGCAGACCAACTATATGATATATCCTGTAAACCTTCGAAGATTATGGTTTTATTTAACACAAGTTAGCGATTTTGCGAAATATTTTTTTTTATTATACTAAATTTAGAATTCAGGGCTGTGTTTTACAAAAGAACTTGCGACAAAGTCGTAAATATTTTCAGTCTCATGGAATAATCTTTAATGAATAAAACTTAAACAAAACCAATTATATACAACCATTCCAATATCCATAATCATATTTTACAGCCATGAGAATAAAACATTGATTAGTTTGTGATTAATTAACATTCATTAATATGGTCGTAAGTCGTAAGTTCTTTTGTAAAACTCAGCCCAGTTATTTTATACGCATGCAATTTATTCCTCTTGGTTAAACGGCGATGCCAACAATTAGAAAAGACTCAGTTGCTCTAATATCCACCAAAGTAATATATCTAAAAAATTATACATTATTTGCACGCCAAAAAAAATAAAATAAACTCATTATGTTTTACTACAGTTTATATTTTTACCGTATTAACGTGTCTGTCATTATCAATCTTTGTGATCGGTCCTACAGTAACTTTTATGTTTTGGGCTGCTGAACGTGTCATCAAATGTACATTAACAAGGATAAGACAATCATGATGGGTAAAGACAATAAAAGAAGAAAATGTAACGGTTTGTTGAAATTATACTCTCTCTAAATTTTGACATATATAGATACTTATATTGCAAACAAATGCGATCCAAAAAAAAAAAATAAGTAAATTATCCGTTTAACACCAACAATGTAATATTTCTTTATTACGCCATTCGTTACTTGCAACTTTTGCATTTTCCCCTTAATTATTTTTCATTTTTCGCTTTTTGTTCTTCTTAAATGAAATCAATAGATATCAACACTAAAACAAGATAATCAGTTATTTATTAAAGAACACTAATATGCGTTGCAAATATTTGGATTATTTTTTATCTATTTTGAAAATAGTAAAGTACAGAAGAAAAATATTTCAAATAGATCTTTCCTCATATTCACATTTACAACTCATCACTGATTACATTTGTTGCGGCATTGTTCCGTTTCATAACTGCATTCAGCATAGCACTCCCTCCTGTCATGACTGGTCTGGAAGCTGTGCGACTTGCATAGTTGACCACAACCTTTCATTCGGCTCGCACAATCCGTCAGGCAAATGCAAGTGGTATCGCAAGTTTCGGATTTCAGTTTGCAGTCTGCCAAACAACTTAAGACATCTGATTTGTCAAGTACGTCTTCCATACGACAATTTGCAGAGCACTCAACCGTTTCTATGGAACATTGGTGGTTACAGCGAATAACTGTTGACTCCATTGAATCGTCCGCATAGCATGCGCTCAACAATACTACAAAAAACATTGAATGTACAATAAATCCCATCTTTGTGCTTTGGTAGTAAGTAACGTTTTAGACTTGTTTTGACTGCAGTCTAAAATACTTTTATACCTTATAACATTTCGTAATTTCTAACATCAATCCTATAGTTGTCAAAAAGTTTTTGCAACCAATATATCATTGAAAAAAACCCAGGTACATTTTGGGAAAAAATACGAAAAAAATTAAAAACGGTTTGGGGATATTTCGGCCTGTTATCTGTCATCTAAAACATCGCAGTTTTGTATGTCACCAGAATGTACTATATTTTATAATGATAGCTCATTAAATATCACAAATAATGAGTGCTTTTAGAAATATAAACTATTTATAAAACATTACATGTTGAGGTTGAATTTTCAGCTTACTTTTATTATATTTGAGACTTTAAAAGAGTGCATACGTTAAATGATACGCCAATTGTGAACAAAAGTTATATTGTACCCCTTTTCAATAGTGAAACTAATGACATATGAATTAATGCCATGTGGTGATAACGAACAGTGCCCACAATCCAAAGGGAAAAAAACAGGAGCAAAGAAAACGCAAACCTTTAAAAATATTAAAGGTGTGAAAAATCCACTGCTGACAGGTCACACTCGTCGTGTGCTCTTTATCGAAATTGGGGGGGGGGAAAATGGGAAATCCGTAGACAATTAGGTGATTAATTATGGTCCAACAATAAGTATGAAAAACGTCAGTCAGCATGCGACCACGTGGAGTATTTTATTCGCTGACAAGATTGTTATATCGACCATCGAACCCCATTATTACACGATGTTACACAAAATAAACGTCATTTGTTTATTTAGTACGAAGTATCTCCAGGATGCTCTTGTCAACAAAGTAAAAAAAACGAACGTATATCGAGAATATAAGTACAAATGAATGATAATAAAAATTACAGTAAAATATTTTAAAGTGTACCAAATCCGAAAGATTTTGGATATGCTACAAACTTAGATTTAAGACAGTACCAAGGAGCATCGCTGTCAGCAGGAAAGTTAAAGCTTCCAAGAAGAGATTGGTTTGATTTTCGATATACAATGATATTCATTCCAGTACATTATTTCAGCATATTAGTATCAATGAATATTGATCAATTGATAAATTTTTTTGATATATTACAGACAAAGGCATAAAGTAAACAATTTTGGAATCGAGTGGGTATATATCCTGTAAAATTTTGAGTCTGTCTAAAATTTAAAAAAAAATCTGATATCTTATTGATCAATGGAACAAGTTCATAGAAACAGATAAAAAAAATGTATTTAGGCAATAAGTGACGTGTCTGTCTCTCAAAGTATACTTATTATGATATACGCATACGTGTTGTGAATCAGATTTTTTTTTAAACGGAACCATTATTATTGCTTGACATTAGTGGATATTCCTAGTAACAGAACTAGTAGATAAAGTTGGCATCATGCCAGTTCTATCCATATAGCTGTTATAATAGATATATCATTTGAAAGCAAGGTTATTCAGATATTTTATCTTTAATGCCGAGCATAAGAAAACTTTGAAGTTAGTTTTTACAAAAAAAAAATACCAATGGTTTAAAAAATATGTCATTTATTTTTATAAAAATAAGTTAAGGTACATCAAAACATTTTTTATATTTTACAATCATCTTCATAAAAGATATGCGTCGAGTTCACAAACAAATATTCTAATAAAAATGCAAATAACAAAGAAAATGTATTTAAAATACTAAATAGTTGTTTTCGAAAATGAAGTAGAGTACTCATAAAGGATAGATCAGCTTTGCTAAATTACATATCATCCTACAATTAAGAGCAAATTAAAGTTATTAACACGAATATTGATTTCAATTTGAGTAAACATGAATATGGGCTCAGTTTTACATAAAAACAATCACATTCAATTCTTTGGTTTTCATTTCAGATTATACACGTGTACATGCATAAATAAGTTATAACACCTTCTCCTCAGCAGTTGTTTTTGCAGTTTTTGTTCTCACTTCGACAATTTCGATTACACTGTCTCCTCTCTTTCTTATCGGGATAATTTAAAGCACAGTTGTCCCTACAAATGTTTGTCTCAATGGCACATTGAGCGGAACACGAACATTCTGTCCCGCACTCCTGGTATTCCTTCTGACATTCAATCAAACAGTCCATAATTACTTTTCTTTTCATGTTCTTGAAATTCTTCATTCGGCATTCCACAGAGCAAGTGTTCATTTCTGTTGTGCATTTGTTCTCACATCTCTTTAACCTCTTTTCTGGTGATCCATGTGCTTCAAAAATGAAGAGGCCAAATACTAAGACCACAGTGAGTAACTTTGTTTGTTCCATCTTCCTGGCGATGTTTTCTTGAACTGACTTGTACTTCTTCGAGTCTGTTTTTATAAGAGCATGGACACGTAACCTCATCAAAATGGATTTGCGCGGCAGAAATCCTCCCAAGCTCATTTATAATATTTATATCCTTAACTTCTAAAAAGAAATGAGGCATCAAAAGGTCAATTGTAAATATGTCCATTAGAGGGGGTGATATAAATATGTGGTTAATCCGTTATTAATTATAAATAAAATCCAAATAAAAATTAACATACGTAATTGTTTTCATTTATACTAACTACACTTGCATAACTAAAATCTATATTCAAAGTTGTCAAAAATTAAAAGTGATTTGGTCGTAGTATTTTGACAATCCACACGAAAAGTCATATATGTTGACGGATTTATTTATGTTCTGAATCAGTAATTGTTTAATATTTTAAAGCTTGTAAAAATTGTTAAGTACACAAAAACCATAGAATTAATAACGTGGCATTCAGTGGTACAAATTATATTTATGCTTGCAAAGTTTGACAACAAGCTTAAATGTAATCATGAAAACACTTAACACTTCGAGCTTTTAATTTGTAAATGCATATTTTAATAAGATACAAGGGCGTTTTTAAATCATAAATTTTTATGGAAATTACAAAAAAGTAATGTGATATCATTATAAACGTGCATGCAAGATTTACAATAAATAAAAAAATCCCTGATCCGATTCACTTACTCTGATAACTGTTAACAGTCTCAATACAAAAGTATTATTTAATGTAAATTTTGATATATGATAATAAAATGAAATTCAACAGTCGTAAGGTTAATTTAGGGTTATAGTCATTAACTTCAAGAAAAAACAACGATGAGGTCTGTCTTGTGACTTGATTCTATTTTGAAGTCCCATATGATATTGGCTTTGAATGCTGATATTATTTGATGTGGTTTTCTACCTTTATTTAGTTATGTATTTAAACTAAAATAGATACTTATTTTCATTGATTAATTTCTATCCTTCTTTATCTTATTTTTAAAATTGAAAGAAACAAAATATTTTTTTATTCAGATAAATTTTTGAATCAATAAAGTATTTTAAAAATTGCTAATTGCTTGGAAAATGATATTAACTTGATTTATTCTAGAAACCATTACCCTAATGATGAATAAATCAAGTTTAAAATTGAAAGTAACCTCAAAAGTCGACTTTTTACATTAGAAATGTCAATGAACAGAAATAAATATTTAACTAGACTCTTGTTGCATGTAGCAACGAAAATGTATTCCGTTCCTTATGTGTCAATCTGTGCATAAAAACACTCTTTCTCTTGTGAAAGGAAAAGGGATATAATATATACTGTAAAGGAATTCCTAAGAAATTATTTCTAAGTTAAACAAAACAGAAAGACAAAATATCAATTTTGAGTACTTCCTGTGACGACCGAAAGTTATGCCGGATCATAAAGTACATACTAAACATATTTTCATATATTGTTTTGTTTTTCCTCAAAGTTTGGATGTTCAAGTTTTTGTTAGTTATAATATCTTATTGAAAAAAGGTTTTTGTCTCGGGACCGGAAACAGATTAACGGAAGGTGATTTAAGAAATTAAAACTTTTTAAGTAGATAATTTTAGTACATTTACCTACGGCACGTTACTGTTCATCACACTGAGTAAAATATTTAAAAAATCTAAAGTTTAAAAAAACATCTATTGCTTGAACCCTTCGAATAAGAACCGGGAGTGACGCACGACCAAATGAAATCCGTTAAACACATGTTCAATCAAATGTCTATTATCCATATAAGTTTTGCCTCTTGATCTCTCACAGTGTCTGAGATCTTGTGGGCACTTTGTTTTTATAAAATAAGGCTACTTGAGATATTTGAGATGTCTCAAAGTAGAACTTTTTTGTTTTTTTAACCATGCGTAGATAGCTTTTTGTATTTCTTTAGCTAAAATGTTTCTTCCATGCTAAATAACCAAAACATTTTTTTTTTTAAATCAAAACCGAGTGTTCTTTCTGTGATGACCGGAAGTTACGCTGGATATGATAAAATAGTGTTAACACACCTACATACATAGGTCTATCATCCCACAAAGTTCGGTTGTTCGAGTCGAAACCGTTTTTGAGATCTCGTCGAAAGAAGGTTTTTTGTCTCGGAAAAGGAAACGGACAAACGGAAGTGCTCAATGTAAAGTGTATTTAATATTTCTTGTATATTTGCCTTTTGTACATCGAGCTAACTACAAATATTAAAGGAAAAAAGTTAAACTGATAAACAATTTCGATTTGTTTGAATTCTTCCGGTGTGGACCGGAAGTGACGGGAGACAAAAAGAAACCGGTTAAACACATCTTCAATCAAATGTCTATCATCCATGAAAGTTTACAAAATCTGTTTTTAAACGGAAGAACGGAAGTGAGTTTAGAATTTTTTTTATTAAATACATCTCGACCTCTTTATTTCTAATCATCAGGAAAATCTATCCAGACATATCAGATATATTAACAAAACAAAAAGGGGAAAAAAGAAGAAGAAGAAGAAGAAGAAGAAGAAAGAAAGAAAAAACCTTTCAATCACTATAAGGAGTATAAAAAGAAGACAACATAAGTTGTTAAAACGTGAGCGCTTGAACCATGATCAAATCAGATGTCTTACATATATGAATTAGTAATTTGTCTAATCATGTTGATTTACAACGTTTAATATTTGCAATAAAAGTGCTAACGTTTTAATACCACACATTTACATATGCATAAATCTGCCCAAACAAAACTATGTTGTCGCTGATTTAAGTAATTAATCGAAATTAAACTTTATTAAGTTTCTAATACTTGTATGTCGGGTTTTTGTAACGACCAATGTTTCAACATAATTTCAAATATTTTGTTAAAATTGTTTAAATTATTATTAGTCCCCTGTCGGTTTTCACCGGAGGGGACTATAGCTTTCCTCTGCGTCCGTCCGTCTGTCTGTCCCACTCAGATTTCCACACTTTATGCGTTTGAGGAATAATATGAAATTTGCTGAACAGCTTCAAAATTTCAAACTACAAATCAAGTTTACACTTTTGTAGCGTCTGGTTGACATATTTTAAAGAAAATTAATTTTTTATATTCCAATTTATTAATGTTCGGGTTCGTTATCGGGTTCGGTGTGTATTGAATAAACGAGGAAAGTATGTAGATAGTAATAATATCGTGCATTACTTGGACAATTCCTATTATTGTTTCTAACAAATAATTTCTGTAAAATAGTGTCAAGCATTGTGTTGTAAATTTAATTGACAAGGTTTTTTGTATAATTACAATCGGGTTCGTTATCGGGTTGGTCTGTTGATTCGGGGTACAGAGGACGGTGAGAACTGATATTCCTCATAACAGTGCATTGTTTTCACAAATTTCTACAAACCGGTAGGGGACGTGTATTGCTAATGCAATAGTCTCAGAATGCTTTTTTAAATAGTGGTTTGTCTGTCGTCACTATCCATCCCTAACAAGCCAGTCCACAGTTACAATGCCCGCTCACGAGGAGTTAACGTTCTGTATCTGTATATGCGATGTTCAATTTGCTCTTTACACAGGAACTATTACAGTTAAAAGCGCTCACAATGAAGTGCCAGGGACGGGCAATTTTACTTCATGATAATCGTAATTTGTTATACCCGTCAAGTTTACGATAAGCAATAAAGTTACGGGTAAAAAATCAATTTGCTGTAAGCGTCATTTCATAATAAGAGTGATTGTTATAACCATGTTTTACTGTATTATACGCATATATTGATATATATATTCTATAAAGTGGTACGGTGTTTAATAAGGCTATCACAGCGACTGCAAACATGCATGCATCGATCAGAGACAAAGTACATAAATGTAGGTCATACAAGCACATTAAATTAAATTTACATCGAAAATTAGAAGTTATATGTTACTACTTCACTTTGGTGTTGAAACATAAATCGTATCGTGGAATTCACTTTAAATATCTTTACAAATTTTAATACAAAACTTCATGATATTATATGCGGAAGACGTACATGTAAGTAGTGAGTAAAAACAGTATGCATAATCCTGAATGGAACATAAAGGCATTGAAAACAAATGCTAATTTTTGTTGTGAAATTTTTCAAATCAAGTTTAAAGCTTAAGAGGCATGTACAGGATTTCAGCTGAACGCTGTCCTAATTAAATAAATTCATTTTTATTATATATTGCTTATTTAGGGTTGGTATAGTGCTCAGCCAAAATTTGAATGTCAGACGTTAAGATATATACGATATACAGTACTCAATGTTGTTTTGTAAACAACGCTATTCATAACTTTGATCAAGTATGCTGATAAATGTACTGTTTTAAGTAAAACTGCATGTTTGTGGTATATTTAAATAGTTTCCAGTGTTTATGAACTTGATGCTTGACTTGGTTGTTTCTATTTAGCTCAAATATGTAAAGAAACATTTGTCCAACTCATCATAGCTCAACGAAAAATTGTTAGCGTTGTATTTCACATATACTTTTTATTCAAATCGTGGTCATGTCCAAAATACCTTAAAAAATAATAAAAATAAAAAGAATTCCAATAAACATCATTATGGAAATTTTATTTTGTTTAATGAAAATCATGCATAAACTTAAAACAGTATGCATTTCAAACAAAATTAAAGCTAATACACATATCAAAAATACCGAAATATAAACTCTAATTATGCATATGAGTTATCTTTCTTACATTAGAACTTTACATTGCATCAAAAGCAATGAAATCTCACATGGATTTATAACTATAGATAGCAATAAGAATTTCATGCGAAATTTTTTGAATATTTAAGATATCTTGTAAAACTATCAATAACGTTTAAAATACCCCTATTTGCTTTACATTTGCTAAAAAAAAAACAATCACATCAACGCAACTAATAAACAGTATGATGCAAACACTATATTAATTACGTTAACGTTTTTTTACACAAAAATGATTTTTTAGAGTCGCTTGTATTGCATAATTAATACAGAAGTACATGTGCATAAACAATATACAAATACATAATTGTAAACCATGAGTATTCTTCATGAAACATGCAGTTAGTTAAACGCAAAAGAAAAGAAGGCTGCCATTTTTTTTATCATCAAGTTCCAAGTTAAGGGCTATCGGCAGGCTCTTCTGCACTTTTTACCGTCATGACGACATCGTCTGTGACATCGCCGTTTGTCTCGTCTGGAGAATCCAGGAAAAATCTCACAGTTTTTTCTGCACTCCATACCCTCAGCTGCACATTCAAAATGACAAACACATCCATTTTCACACTGTTCGAAATTTTTCCGGCATTCCATGAGATCATTCAGAATTTCGAACTTTCTTTGAATGTCTTTTATATCCTCCTTTCGGCTCTCAGTCGTGCACTTATTTCTTGCGGAGCAGCATTTCTTTTCACATCTTTTAAAGTACTTTTCTGGAGAAGCAAAAAGTTCTACACTAAAAATGCAAACGCCTAAAGCCAGCACAAATGCTGTTTTGTTTGCCATTTCCTTAGCTTTATCAATATACCAACGTTCAAAACCCCGACTTCAGACTTTCTGATAAAAAGAGAAAAAAGTTATGTATTTATACAATTTTGAAAATCATATAGAATTCGACTGCTATAAATCATTTTACATGTAATTATAATTTCACTAATCAATTATCGTTTATTTTTAGCTAGGCCAATCGTTGACAAGGTTATTTTAGGGATACATTCCTGTCCTATACCACCTACCAATACAGTAAAGTCCTAAGTTTCAGTACAAGGAAATTATTTACTGTTTTGAGGTCTATTAACTTTTAATTAACGATAATTATCCCTGCATATCAAAAGAATTAATCTCACTAAAATGCATAAAATTTAATTAGGTTAATTATCTTTCATATATCTTACTCATTTAATGATGACAAGAGAGAAGATAGTTATAAAGTCTTCTCTTCAATCGCTACAGTTAAGTTTACCAGTCGTATTTAAAACTAGTAGTGCCGATATTCTAAAAGTACACTAACTTAGTTTATATTCTACTCTCATTCAGTGATGTTTATGTAGAACAGCGATTCTTCGCAGCGAACTCTTTTATTTTGAAATCGTAGAATTTCTACTTCTAATCCAAAATGCATGTCTTCATCCATACATTTGGTTTCTCAGTTGCAATATAGAAGTACATGCTTTCTTCTTTGATATCATAATGAAATATTTTATACGATAACATTCTTATTTTGTTTTCTTCGATCCGGTATCGTCTTGTTTTTCAACTCAACATCTTCAGACCTTTTTATTAATTATTGGAAACAATTTTTTCTATGTCAATAATTTTAAAGATTTGTGCTAATATGATTCCGTAAATTTGCTGATGCATATATATTACAGATTTTTTCATTATTCGTCGACATCGTTAAGGTTGGTTAATTATGATTTAAAAGATATAAACAGAGAAGGTCTAATCAGAAGTCCTTTGTAATATGGCATATAACTCGTATTTGTTTCAGCATGTTTGACATTATACTTTACCTGTACCTTTCAGTTGATCAGTTATTACAAACGATTGTATTTTTATCTTTTGACTAAAGCTGTGTTCTGGAATGATGGTGTTTAAATTGGAATAGTAAAGTAAGAAATGTAATTCTCTCTGAAACTGGTTTTATTCGTGGGTATCAATGTTTGTCGATAGCCTACCTTTTCCTGGTTCCTTGGGATATAATTTTGTAAGTAACAAGTTCGAGACAATTTTAATGAATAGTAAAGAAATGCTTGTATAAAATATATTCGTGGGGATGTAAATTTGTGGCAGAGGTTACCCTTGAAAGCCACCAATTTTGGTCCCTTATTAAAGAGCAATGATGATTCCAAAGTAAAAAATATTGAGTTTCGGATTCCAAACATTCATTCTTATTTTTAAATTATTAGATTAAGTATCTATATAAATAGGTTAGGTTTCAAAAGATAACAACATTCATATTTGATCAATGTAAATATTAAAAAAGGTAGAAAATAACAAAATATCTGATAAACATTTTTTTTAATGACATAGTGATATAAAGTAGCATTCATGCAAAACACATATTAAAAAATAACACAATAAACATAATAAAAACCTTTCAACTTGTTAAGAATTCGTAAATATAAGTACATTCAATTAAAACAATGGTGCAATTAAACGGGAAACTGCATTTTTCCATTGTTACAAACGTCTAGACATTGATCACAGTCATGAATACACTCCTCAAAACATTCATATTTGTCGTGTTGGTTTTGGAACGGGTACCTTCGACATATCTGATCGCATCCCTGGCGTTCCCTTGAGCACAGAGCGAGACACTTACATTTGTTCTCACATGACTGGATGTCCCAGCCTGCAGTCTCTTAAACACCACATTGTTTCAGGTTTGTTGATAGCATATCCTTCCTTTCGACAGTTTGTAGAGCATTCTATCTTCTGTTTTATACATTTTCTGTTACATTTTACTGCTGCAGAATTAGTTTTTGCATACGTCTGCAAGTTAAATTGAAGTAATGAAAAATAAATAACTATTACAGACAAATGTGACTGAATGTCCATATTTTCTCCCTGTTTTGTCACTTTTAAGAAACAATTGATGTTTATATAGCAGATAACATTCTGACTTTTAATCACTGCAACAAATCATTTCTTAATCACCATGATCATTTACAATAAATTAAGGAGTTGTACACATGTTAGAATTTCCTCTTCAGGAACCTCAAATTGTGATCGATTGAAGCTATACCTATTTGTACCACAAATACAGGGGCCGACTTTTAACATCGTTTATTTCTGAATTTGAATTACAATATTAGAAATAAATAACTCCTGATGAATTGGGATAGAATATGAGTCTAACCATTTTGTTAATGGTATTCTGTCCCCTATAAAACACATAGCATGTTAACAAGATAATGAACGGTCTTTCACGATAAAAAATATCCAAAGTGGAATAATATTCAATTTTGACCGATTTAATAGATAAAAAAGCATCATTGCACACTCATTAAAAATGTAAAATTTATCAATTATCAATTCAGGAGATTAAATAAGGACAAATAAATAAGTACATGTAGACGATTCAGTGTTATCATATATTTCTGTGTTTAAATCTCTTAGTGATCTCGACGTTTAATAAAGTAAGTTCCTGTATTTTGAAGATTAAGCTTTAAGACATAATGAAAAGGGTTTACTCCAATAGAGACTACTGTATTTAATATTTCATTTAAATGCAGTATCATGTTTAGAATTATAACAGCCAATAAATCTCTGGTCCATCTTGCGATTCACGTGCCTTTACACTGCTTCCTCGACGTTTATATAACAAGGTTTAATTTTTTTGAATTGCTGTCTATCATCTTTAAATTTTGTTTTATGGGCAATCAGTTTCAATTCTTATAGCTACAGATTCCTGGGAAAATGAATCGTCGAATTTTTCTTACTAGATATATGACTTGTAATAAAATGAGGGCGTTGAAAAAACACAATGGTTTTTGTGATAAAACGCTGCATCTTCTACGTTATTTTGCTATCTACAATGTATTTATTACTGGTAATTACTATTTGTCATTTCATAAATAGTTGATGAGAAACGATTTTAAACAAAACAAGACATTTTTTTCTAAATATCACCATCAATACCTGATTGACGTTTAAAAAAAATCTAAAAAAAACGTGAAAGAATGCTAGAATATAGAATGCTTTATTAAGAGAGTTGGTTTTTTTAAGCATTTATTAACGTCGTAAAAATTAACTATGTTTTATGATATCGGTTTCTTGAACTTTGTCTAGATATTATTCTTGGATTTCAATTTAAGATGGAGAACATGCATTATTTTGTTATCCATAGAACTTTAAGCTAAGAATTGCACTTTTAAAAGGCCACACAAAGACATGAAGGGCGTACGATGAGTTGCCATCTTAATTAAATGATTCATAATACATACACAACATATATCACAATCGCATTAAAATAATTTTGTTCATAAGGGGAGTCTTCATTTAAGCTTCATATTTAAGTGAGCTTGATCCTGTTTTTTTTTTAAACTAGAATCGTTATGCTTCTTATTGTTTGATAGTATGAACTTAAATAGTATTGTGTTAGAAGTTTCTATTTACGAATTCTGATGAAAAATTATTTCACTATGGTTTTACTAATAGAGAGTCCCGATCAGTAAAGTAATTTGTTGTCATTATCCAGAGATACAATTGTAAGAAGCATAAAAATAGTATCCTTTTTTCATAAATCTTCATGAAATGGATATCTTTTGCAAATATTTGAAGAATATTTTTTCATAAATCGGAAGCTTAATGTAATATATTCTTAATGTGGGATCTTTCTAGCTTTCGATCTCTGTTTATCAGAGAGAAGATACAAGTGTTGGTCCAACTTTACATATTGTGGTTTGATCAATATTCGTTGAATACCATGTTTCATGGATTTCGTTGATATATTTATCCAAGAAATTAAATGGTCATTGAAGTGCAATTATTATTAACATTTTGTATTGATAGGATTATTGGCCACGGGTTTACGTATCCTTAAAACTATGACATTCACTTTATCAACGAAAATTGATACCCACGAATATTAATGAAACCACAGTAGAACATTTAAATGAATGTTGTTCAAAAAGGAGATATAATAGTTGATTATCTGCTCTTTATATGAAACCAATGCATTAACCATTGCTGACTTTGATATTGGTTTAAAGGAAGATTATCCACAACAAATTTGAATCATCCTATTTTGAAATAAAGATGGGAAATTCAACAATTCAAATTGCAATATACAGAACACATTTTTGATTTATGAATGGTTTCTGAAAAGCTTATATAAATCACAGTAGCTGCAAAAAAAAGGAACCTTTGTATTATTTTATTACGTTATAGAATAAGACCTTAAAAAGAGATGATTGGGAACAAAGTGAACATAACGTTACGTTAAAATAGTGAAAAGTAAATAAAGTAATCATGTGGTTTTTTGTTTTGTTTTGTTTTTATTATTTTAGGAAGGTGCTCAAATAAATATTTTTGTATATTTTGGTATCAGTTATTTATTTTTAAAAAAATGCAAAACATAACATTTTTGTAAATCACACAAATTTACTATATAGCGTACAAATCAAAATGATTTTTTTTGTTGTCAAAAACGATATCGTTTTTGTTTTTTCCTCCAAGAAACAAGATCTAACAATTTTGAAGAATGGATTTCATATCTAGATCTTAAAGCTTGTATTTTTTTTCTTATATACCAGTTGATATCGTTGCCTAGTTGGGCAATGTGGCCTAGGATCCCCTTGTTTAACATTAAGCTTGATTTACATCTTTTGTGTAATTTTGAGGCATCAAATATTATAAAGCCTGAATGAATTATACTTTCAAAACTTTCAAAACATAATCAGCATTCAAATTATTTACATGTATAATTGAGATTGGTCTTTAACGTCCACTTAAATCATCATGTTTGTTTTTATAAATATTTTATGATTTGTTTTTTACATTTTCCGCATACTTGTTGAAAGATGTACAGACATTTAAAAACAATTTTTACAAACCTTTATTTCAAAATATGAATAAATAAGTTTATAACATGTATTCTGAAAATTGATACGGTATTGTTTTATTACCTTAGATAGACACGCTATCACGCTGAACAATAGACGAGGAATGCAAATCAATCTTTATTTTTCATCTTCAAGGCTTTCGTCAAAAGATGTAAATTGTAAAATGAAATGCAACAAACTTACCTACAGAACGTTTTAATCTAAATGTTCACACCTAATAACAAACTATGTCCTTAAAAAATATATTTAATTGAAATTTACTTCTTATCACATATGGTTTAAATAATGATAATGTTATTCGTGAAGTACCTATTTTAATGGAAAGAGCGATAACTCTACACTTCTTATTGTTTCAAAGGAAAAAAACTGTTCAAAAATCACTAATCAACATGCTCAAATTATTTCTATTTGAAGGCTAGCTCTTAATGTAATGCGAAGTCAGAAGGGTACATGAAATAAACATGATAAACAGGATATATCCCACCGTTTTGTAGATTTCCAAAATGGCAAGGCATAAATAAACATTACTCTTAGCGAGCAAATTGTATTTCGGGTTAATATTCTTATGCATATTTAAAAAACTTGATTTTTAACATCATGTAGGTGTGTAGATGTTTTACTATCCAGGCAAACCCATTTAAATACTTTTTAATTTATTTTGCAATTTTAGATTTATATAAGGCTGTCACTGCATAGAAGTAGTTTAAGGCGAAGTCGATCACAGAAATGCAGGCTACTGAAGATAATTTGTTTTATCTATTTTCTAGTCTTCTAACGAAAACTTTTGCTCAAAAGTGAGGCAATTTAAAACTATCACCTCAATGTATGTTTTAAATGATTTCCATTTCTAAACGTTTCAACTTAATAGATCAATATCTAATCGATTCAGAGTTCTCCAATATGTATATAACATATATCCTTCACTGATTTACAGTGAGTGACAATGACAAAAAACAATAACGATAATACGTAAAAATACATTCAAAGATGTCTCATTGTCAAAAAGTTTTAGATTCTAACTTTTGTTATATACCATATTAATGAACACTTGTGTTTATTCAAGTTAACCAGTATTTGATTGGATTTTTGCGTGATTTATTGCTTATTGCAAGATAATTAAAGTATTATTAACGAAAAACGAAAATGCTGTTAGAAATGATGTCTCAATGTCATTTTTATTCAAACTCATAAGATAAGTGAGGATCAACAAATCATTCCATTAAAAGAAATAAAGTTGATTCTACTTCATTTGTTGTTGTAATCTATAAATGATTTTTCATGTTAATTCATGTATAAAGTTAAACATTGATGACGGTTTACATCATAAAAGAATACCTATAAAAGTGATACTAAGTTATTTGAAATATTGTTATGACCGTTAACTTTTTTTCCCAGCATTAATACTCAATTACAGTTGTAAGCTGGAACCTAACCTGTATAATCTACAATGCAAAAACATTTCACAACATTGCAAAACACACAACGTCATGGCAACAACAATACACATACCACAAGTGCTTTTTGTACAGTAAAGCACTATGGCTGTCGATTCACTCATTTATTCATTCGCATTTGAAAGAATTTTGTTTATCCGATTTTTATAATCTTTGCTGATAATGGTATGCAACGAAAATTAAATTGAAAAACTGAACTTTATCTATTTTACAACGATTGATAAACAAGTTCTGCAACTTATATTGATATCTCTCGTTGGTACAGATGTTAGCGCGAGGGGGCAATTGGTGTGGGAAGAAGCCGGAGTACCCGGAGATAACCCACGTGTCCAAGCGGGCGACCACCATACCCTATCACATACAAACACTGTCGATTACGAGGATCGACTCGGGTCGCAGCGGTGAAAAGCGAGTGCGTTGTCCACTGCGCTACTTGGACATGAAAATAAAATAATGCCCGGCTGATAATGTTTTCATCTAATTCAATGTACATGTATTTATATTTTTCAGTGTCTTTTTCTTAACACTACGTATCGATTCAGTCCAATAAATTCAAATGACGAATAATTGGACCGCAAGCGGAAGTTGGTAACTAATTCTCAAATATGTAATCCTATAACTGCTGGAAATTGTATAAATATAAGTAATAAGGTATCATTCTTTGAATATTATGAGGTGATAATTTCGGTCGGAGATTTAAAGTATCAGAAAGCCCTTTGCACTTTATAAGATTGGATTACGCCCCGAACAAGATTATCACTGCATACTACTAAAAATAATCAAAGTACTGAAGTACTGAAAGCCGGGCTCTTTTGGTTTGTCTTTATGCATATTGTGTAGTAAAGACTGAAAATCTCTCTCTCTCTCTCTCTCTCTCTCTCTCTCTCTCTCTCTCTCTCTCTCTCTCTCTCTCTCTCTTGTGCTTTTAATGTCGGCAAAGCATCAGAGAGCGACCAAATTTTGTAAGCGGCTATAAACAAAAAATATGTCTGTAGTAGAGTGAAATTATATAGGTTTTTAATATTTTAATTTCAGAATATTGATTTCTTCATTATTATTGACATGTTCTAATCAATTTGTTACTTTTCAGGAATTTTACTATTGCAGACATAGATTTATTTAATTACCTAACAGAAAATGATTTAACAGTGGTGAATAAATAAATTATTTAGTTGAATTTATTTATGATTGATATTTTGTGTTTGTTTTTATTTACATTGGTTACTCCTCTTTGGAGTACACCTGTAGTTTCTATTTATAGCATTTATTTGAGTGGTCACTTAGATCTGGTCATGTGATTGGTTTATAGGGGTACTTGTATTTGTTCATTCTGACTCCTGAATTTCATGCTAAGAGGCTAGCCATCCGGTTTTAACTGCCATATTAGAATTTTGAAGCTGTTGTATATTTTATTCATCTTTGACGTATTTTCCTGCACTTAGAAGGTTAGTTCTTTTAGTGTATTACAGTGTAATTGGGTTTACAATTTGTTTAATTATTTATTTATCTATTTCCACTTCTTTTCCCACTTTGAATGAATGTTGGAATGTTTAAGATAGAATGAGAGGAGAGTGAATGGCTTATGTGAGTTTATGTTTGTATGAATGCAGTCAGTAATTAAAGTAATAATCTTCAAATTAAGTTTATCATGTGTAAATAATTGTGTTTTTCTTAATAAATTTAAAAGCTAGGAGAAAGAGTGTGAGTGCATTATAATTATAAATTTTACAGTTTTATAATGCTTAAATATAAATATCCATACATTTCAAAATCATATTTCTTTCACATTTAGTTTTGACATACACTTACACATGACCTACATGTAACTGGTAGAAGTTTCCATGACCTTCGCACCTCATGGGAGGGTCGGGGAATTTTATTCTGTAATATTTGCCATACACAAATAAACCTACAATAACCCATCGACTGGATTTCCTGTCTTATTCCACTCGGTTTCATGTCTATCTAGTAGAAGTTAAAAGGTTCAACAGTTGCTGCCTTGAATTTTGCAACAAGCATTATATTTTCAATCCCCATTTCTTCATCGCGCATCAAAGTAGTTCATAGGAATTCATGCGCATTGTATGTGTCCAAAATGCATAGTAATGTTTTAAAAACACGTTATTAATATGAAAACTGAAAAAGATAGACAATTCATTCGAAATTTAAAAGAGAGAAACAAAATGCCAACACTTTTGACAAAACGTAACTCTTTGTGTAACTATTTGGTATAGAGGAAGCTTTACCTTGACGCTGTTTGGTTTTTTGTTTACTTTTGAAGTTGTGCTATTTATAGTAACATTGGCGATTTGCCTGCCTCTAGCCAGGACTATGCTTTCAGCAGAGCCCGGCTAAAAATGATTTATTTCTTAAATATTTGGAAAACATGAATTTCAATATCCTATTCATGAAAAAAGTTTAATCACGATTGCATATATTCCAACAATACTTAATATAAATGCATATTTACATAAACAAATGTCACGTGTAATACTTACTTTCTGCAGTGTATTTATACTAACTATAAAATACAATGAACTTCACTTGGGATCAAATGTAGAACAGGATTATTAGCAGACATGTTAGGGCTAGCCCCTATTATCTAGAAGAGAACTATTTCAAACACACGTTAAAGGCCACATACCTTTGGTCCAGATATAATTAAATATCATAAAAAAATCAATTAGCATTTAGTTGTTTTCGTTGTTCAAAAAACATGTAAGCACAAAAACTATATGAAGATAAAAATAATATATAATAGTATGTCTTTTTGATATTTATAATGAAAAAGCGCAATTATACGTGGAACATGCTGGAGTCATAGAAGATCTATTTAACTAATTCCCGTTATCTCGCTGCAAATGTTCATAAAAAGTAATTGAGTAGTTTAAGAACAGTTTCCAATTGCTCCGTCCATTATTATCTTTGTAAAGTCACCTCCCTCCTGTATCCGGATACACCGATTTTGTTTTCTCAACATTCATGTTTGCACTGTATATCCTCAAACCGACACTCCTTAATACACTGCTTCTTGTCCCATTTAGAATCAAATGGATGGGATTCACAACCCTCCTTACACCCGCGGAATTCACGTCGACATTTAAGAGAACACGCACATTGTCCAGTACAATCTCGATAACGCGAGGAGCACTTATCCTGACATCTTTCTAGTCTGAAACTTCTTCTCCTGGCACTTTTCTTCTGGCAAACGGCACTGCAACTGTCTTTCGTTGTAAGACATGTTCTTTCACATTCTTCTAGAAACACTTGTGGACTTGCAGTTATATTACACATCAAATAAGACAACATGCACAACACTAAGAGAGCATGGTTGAAAGACATCACGTATGTCTTCGATTACTCGGTATTTCTGTTATTTGCTTCATTTATATGTTTGTTTTCGTCAATGATTAATTCATGATATCATTGTGAGTCAGGCTATGCCAACGGAAGTATCAGTGTTTTAGTGCAATTTCTCATTCAATAGTATAATATGTATGATTCGTCATGTTTACGGTAGACAAATAATGAGACAGAGATCAATTAATACATAACCTTCCATATGAAAGCTGTGTACTTCGCTCGCAATATTCGTATACTTAGACGTCTTTCCAAAGAATGTTTCTACAAGTATGTTTGAAGAAAAACTTTTATTAAATGAATTTCAATTTAACTGATGATCATGCCATGTATTCATAAAGTTAACACATTACATGTATATCTCCTTAAGAATAATTGGCCGTACATATTTGTAGCAGAACATCTGGTTATATATAATCACATCATAGCTCTTTATTTTTACTTTGTGTCTGGTCCGTACAAATATAGTCCACGAAAGGAAGTCAAACAGTATAAATTATTAACTAAATATTATTTAAAATTCTGGTTTGGTGGGTAATTTTGCTGATGAATAATTTATTGAAACAGATGATCAGCAATTATATCGTCTTATCATTTAAAATTCAAATTAACTTTTACATTTCCATCAATGTCAAAATTATCACGAAATGCACGTGCACCTATGAAATTGATTCCCACACGAATTCAGAGAGAAGCTTTTAATCAGTACATTGTTTCAGTACAATGCATAATAAAAGATTGTTGGACTGTTTCTCCTAATAAGTGAAAATGAACAGAATAATCCAAACCAATGATATATCGAAATTTTTATTAAGGATTGCAAATTGCATTTCGAAACCTATACATTTACTTTTGATTAAACATTTTTCAAATGTCTGAACACTAGAATTGCATGTTATAAGTATGTAAATTGGTTTATTTGTTGTTTTACGGTTATGTAGCTAAAAGAAAAAAAATAATCCGTAAAAAAGTTTAATTGGATAATGTCAAGAGTGCTTGATGGTCGGGGATATGTTTATACTTGTACTGAAGAAGAGCCATATATAAAAAATATAGTAAAATACACAAATAAATCAAAATAATATATTATTTCTGGATATTTCGTTACTGAATAATCGTTCTGAGGAAAGTAAATCCGATCTGTAGGTTTTTGGTAGAACTGATTGTTGATTGGTTGACCATCGAGCCTCCTTGTACTCTTATAAACTTTGTTTAAATAGGCGCAGACGATCGAAGTTTTTGTAACATTTATTTTCAACAACAAGAAATAATGTTTAATAGTGTTTGATAAATAAAGTTGTATTCCATATTATATATTATAATTATACTATGGATAAAGATTTCAAATACAAACACTTGTGCAAACATGTGCTTTCTTTCATACGTAGTAGGTAGCATGTCAATATTTACTAATACGTCTTTGCATGGAAATAAAACCCGGATTTCTATCAAATCTATATTTTATATCACTTTAGTTTGTGTCTTTATTCTTCTGTGCTATAAGACAATCGTCTCCATTTCGCTAGGTCTGTTGACTGTACCATCTGCTCTTCTGGTTCTGCAATGGCGAGTTGTCCATTTCTGGTATCTTGAACGGGACTTTTACATATGTCCTCTAACACAGATCTTGACAAATTTCGTCCTCATGGATACAGTCTCGTCGGCATTGACGTCTGTCCCACCGATTCTGGAAGGGGTGTGTGTTACATCCACTTGTGCAAGCCTTGAGATCACTAGAACACTTGGAAACACAAGCGCATTCTGCTTCACACTCAACGTACTCATCATTGCATTCAATCAAGCAATGCATAATCTCCATCCTATTAGAAAGCTCTTCCCGCAGACGACAGTCACTGGAGCAAACATTCCTCTCTACAATGCATTCTCTGTTGCATCTCACATAGGCGGGATCTGAAGGCCTTTGAAGCAGCCTCTGCACAAAGAATAACATACAGTACAGAAAGAATAATAAACATTGCTGAAGTGTTGCAAATCATCCTCTTTGCCTCTGGAAGCGAAGTCTTCACAGGTCACAACAGAGCTACGACTGCAAGACACAGAACAAGCAAATGCGAAGTGAGTTTCTAGACCTCCCGCCTTTTTATATATGCCTCATCAGGGTTCTATAGATGTCATTTAAACTATAATTACATTCATTCATCATTATTAAGGAATCCTAATTAGGGCGAGTTTTTGCAGGTTGTTTAAAGGATTGGTTCATTTGATTTTTGGAGAGCATGACATATGATCCAGTTTATTTTTCTCTTATTCTTATTTTGTGTGTTGGCTCTTAACCACAAGATGAAAAAATTGAATTTTAATTACTTAATAGAGAAATGATTGTTATTCTAGAAACATAGCGAAATGTCACAAGATGTCAGCTGCTGTGAGAAACGGTCGATAGTCTAATATTTCCTTGGAAGATTAATTTTATTTTGAAAGGTGTACGGAAGAGAGATGCTTTTGAAATTGATTTATTGTTTCAATAAATTTTTTTGCCTGATATAACGTTGGTATTTGACTTTATAGAATGTTGCAAATCAAAATTAATGACAGATTATTTTTAATATAGATAGCAAAAATATGATTATACAGTAAAATATGTCATTGTTAACCCCTCGATTTATTTACTTATCAATTTCAACAATGCAGCAACAAATAATTCATACTTATTTTTTATTTCCAATTTCCAGAAATGAAAGATTGCTACGACAATAATTTGGAACTGCAATATGAATGTATGACACATTTTCTTTTGTTGTAGCCACTGTAATGAAACAAAAAAAGTTTTTAAAGAAGTATTTTCACCTATTTCCACAAAAACATTAGAGTTAGATCAAATTATTGAAGTTTGTATTAGTTATCTAATAATATATTCAATAATTTGTTTGTTCACCAAAAAAGGCAATTCCAAGTCTTCTCTTATTCGAACAAGTAAGAAAAAATGTAAATCATCATCATGTACATCATTGACAAAAATAAATCACAAAAGTAAAAATTCATTTGAAATCGATCAATTTTTGACATATGCGTGTAAAAAATGAATCTTTACGATGTACCTACGTTTAAGTGCTATAAATTACATCTTGTTTGATATGATTATTTGCATTCAACATTCTATGTTAACCTCTTTGTTTTGAAGTTGTAGTTTCTTTTATTAACTGGTCAATTAAAATGATCCAATATACTGATACGTGAGTGTATCTTCCCGTGGCATGAACATTTTAACAGAAAAATGCGCAGAAGATTTCAAAAGCATAATAGAATGAATTGGATTAATCTATCAAAACCTCATAATAAACATGAAAATAATCAGCCCGTGTGTTTTTAAACACAAATGTCAGAAAGAATTCAAATTATTGACAAAGCTTGCTTAAACAATCTCGTAAAATTACCGTAAAAACGTCTTATTGATGTGTTCTTTATGAAAAGAGTGTATCTTTATGTCATCATTTGCATTTTGTTTTGCAATTGTTTTTTGCATTTACGTCTAAAATCTTTCAAATTTTCTGTGAAGGCGTGTCTTAATCCCTTCTTATCCTTGTACTCTTTTTTTTATCATGAAAACGTAGTTTACAATACAAAAAAAAATAATTCTGCAGATCTAAAACTTTTCTCTTTCGGAATCATTGTTTCAGATATGATACTGTTATAGAGACATCTATTCGGTTTTAATTCTATTAAATTAGAGTTTTTTTTTTTTAAACTAACAGTGATATTTATGGTTATTTTTTCTCGTTTTATATTTGTATGTTACCTTCCTCCAATATTAAAGCAAAGTTACCTGTATAAACTTTGTGTTGTAAATAAACGAACTTAAATACTATTTGTAAAATGGAAAAACGCATATCACAGTAATCTGTTTAATTAATTAAAAATTTTATAATGCTGTTTATGAAAACGGGTCAACCATTCTCCGTTGTCTGGAGTCAAAATTATTAAAGAAACTGCTCAGATTGACGAAGGTCAATTTTGTGAAAATAATCTAAAAGGTGCAAAGAAAATTTTGCTTCTTTATCGTGATGTTTTTTGTTTTGTTTTTTGTAGTTTTAGAAAATATTTTTTGTTTTATTGTTGATCTTTTCATTGCGTACCTGTTCTACCAGGATGCACATATCATGCTAGCCAAAAACTTCTTTGACTTAACTCGTTTATTTTCTGTTGAAAAAAAAAAACCACACATAAATTTATTGTCATGGTTTTTGTTTTTCTTCGTTTGCATTTACGGCGCCTTTGTTACGTGGCAAGCTTGTTTAGATCAGTTCAAGCTGTTTTTGGTATTCTAGCTCAAAACACATATATATCGTTTAGCTAATGTACATTGGTGTACCTTTTTGGAACTCAAATTGAATTCAATGACAACTTAAGTAATTTAAGTAAAAATCAACTCACTTGAATATTTTACAGATGCTAAGTAGAAGCACTATATTTAGAAAAATATTCAAGTGTGTTATTCTGTAAATGTAACAAATGAATAAAAAAAAACTATAGCTATTACTTTGCAGTTTCATTAAGGTTGGTAATTTCAGTATTTATATACTTTATGTTTTCCTTGTACAGACCAATATAGCAGCATGAACAGGCACGCAGTATCGGGGGCAGGGAGTCCTGCCCCTTCCACCTTTTGTCGCAGCAAACATTTTTCTTAATTTAACATATTAAAAAATGAATTATCAAAGATTTGGCCCCCGCATTTTATAGACCAATTAGGAATTAGAGTAAAAATAAGAAAATGACTAGTGAAATTGATGTTGTAGGTGTAATCTCCGCCCCCTTGTCAGGATTTTTCGGATGAGTCCCCCCACCACCCCTCCTCCCCCCTTCAATAAACATCATGCTGCGTGACTGATGAAATATATTTTATGTTTTAAAAGTTTATTAATGCATTTTTCTCACCATGGACTCTACCAAACTCTACTGACTCTACCAAACTCTACTATCTATCTTTTAAATATGAGCTTTAATTTATACAGAAATATCAAAAATTATAATTCTGAGTATTTGTTAGAATAACACATGCATGTGTTAGACTTTGAAGAATATGTGTATACTATCTATATCTTACATTTATAACTAGTATGTACTATTCTTCACGTGTTTTTTTTTCTTGTTTACATCATGATTTAAGGACATGAGAAGTACAACAAATATAACCATATCATTACTTTGTACATCGTCAAAATCCTTTATACAAGGTGTCTAAATCACCAATTACCATCATGTTAACCATTCATCTTTTTAAGAACACATTCCTGAATTTTTCTTCACCTAATGCTTTGTGTTTGGAAAATAAACTCAGATAAATTAGACATAAGTTTTTTTGGGAATTCGCCACAACCATTGACCATCCGCACAATATACAAATGTATAAGTTTTAATGGTAGACACAAACAAAGGACAAAGAGCTAGCATCGCTAAGGGCAACAATTTGCCTCAATATTTTTAAACTTATAACTTTAGGTATCAAAACATGAACCTACCCATTTTTTATAATCTACTACTCTAACATTTTTGAAATAGGCAAACTCTAGAAAATGACGTATTTGTGACGTTATAAGGCAGAAACTTTTCAATATTCTCTTTCTTAATAATTGCTCTCTTTTTACCTCCGTACTCGTGCAGCAAGATATAATTTCTCTTAAATGTGCAATATCAGAGTATCTAGAAATAGCTAGAGCATCGTTTGTTTCATGCATGCACGGCATGAAAAAATACCGTTTTTATTAATTCACGTGAAACAATTTTTTCAGTATTGATATCAATATTTTTTTACATTTTTAATCAGCTTTTGTACATCACGAGTTGTGTATACATTTATTGTAAAACAAATTTTTCAGATTGACATTTTAGTTCATATTATTAGGTGTGCAATAATCAAAAAGAAATTGGGTTTTTTTTTTGGGGGGGGGGGTTGGGGTGGGGTGATGAATTACAATTTGCTATTCCTAAAGCATAAACGTAATTGAAATCCTGTAAAACAGACCTTAATAATTATAACCGTTCAAGGTAACAATCATTAAAAACACCATGAAGTCATAAACTGTTAGATCAGCAAGTTCATTTAAAATTATAAAAAGGTTAATTGTAATTAAATTGTGTAATCAAAACTTGTCACATGTTGTACCGTGTGTTTACATTCAATGTTTGTCTGTCCCTAGCTTGTACATTTCGGGGGAAAAACAGTTTGTTGAATGAAATAAGAGTTCTAGGATCACAAAGCTTTTTCTTAAGTCCACACTTTTACCTGCTTTTAGGTATATCAAGACCTTGTTGTTGAAAACCAATTGTATGGTTGCTCAAATGCCTTTCTGTATTGCTTTTGAGTAAACAACCCTTGTTTGTTGTCCGTTCAACTGATTTTATAAGTATCGAATCATTAAGGGTCTTAAAAAGAAGGAAATACAGCAAAGTGTAGAGCATATTCATTGCAATGTTACCGGTTAAAAACTGTTTAGTGAACGGTATATGATTAAATATACGTTTGCTTTTAGTTACATATTTATTGAAAAAGTAAAGTATATAAGGCGTCCTTTGCAAGGCATTTTAGTTTTATGTATCCAGCATTGTTTAATACTTTTAGTTTTCATACGATGAAAGATTGTATCATACATTTTTATTTTATTCGGTAATTGAAATAATGAACTTCGTGATTTGTATTGAATTACAAGACAGGGATTAAAATAAACTGGTTTTGTTTGTACAGTTTGTCGATTAAGAGAGAATACTGAATCTTTGCTTAAGAATCAGTCCTATAGCTACGGTGATAAACTAATAAGAAAAGCTCCATTACTATCTCTTACATATAACATTTCTTAGCAAATAGAATGACACCAAAAACAATAGTTCATCATGAATGTCACTTTTCTGACCGCTGATGAAGTTTATGTCCCATACATGTTTCTAGGCTATTAAGCCTGACAGCATCAAGGTAAAATGTACATTAAGGATACTCATCACAAATTATCATGTGACATATAAGAATTAATGAATCCATGTACATATTCATATCAGGTATAGCCTGACGGATTTCCTTAAGTAATTTCTTCTACAAGTAAAAGGTTAGGTGGGTAAATGATTTATTATAGTGGCATGCGTTTCATAAACAATTACAGAGACATTCATGTTATATTCCGGTAATAACACAAAACACCAAGACAATCAGACTATTAGATAACTATCCTAGATACTTGTTGTTGTTGTTGTTGACACTTGTCTTCATACACGAATGTCACTTAATACACGAAAATACAAAAGATAAATTTACACATTGCATTTTATATGGCATATATTATCTGTTTGCACATATACGCTGAAATATAGAATTTGCCGTTTTATCTGAGAAAGTTAGATAAAAATAAAACTAGTGCAAGCCGAGCATGACTGATCAGTAATAGAGGATCATAGCAAATGCTGGTAATGAATTTGGTTCTAAGTTTTTGAAAAGATGTACAAGTGCAAGAAAAGTGTAGTTTTTTTCTGTGCTTCTGCAGAACATATAATGCACAATGCATCGTTTAATTTGCCTTAAATAGAGCAAATACATGTATGCATGTGGAAGATTAGGTTTGTCCTATAAAGCGCATATTGCTAAATTAAATCACTTTTGAAACATGTAATTTCTGAACGTTGAGACACTTTGTAGTTTATTTTGCTAATCACTTACATATTTCCTTAGAGTATCTCGAGTTGCACCTTGTGTGACCAGTTTTTCAAAGAACAAAAAATCG
This sequence comes from Magallana hongkongensis, assembly GCA_015776775.1. Classification (NCBI taxonomy): domain Eukaryota; kingdom Metazoa; phylum Mollusca; class Bivalvia; order Ostreida; family Ostreidae; genus Magallana; species Magallana hongkongensis. The sequence goes on along the minus strand of CM027471.1, from coordinate 46,508,694 downwards.
TGAGTCTGTCTTTACTCATTGTAATAAGACGATTTCACAATTGCGGCATGTTAGGTTAATTGTTGTGTAATGCAGGAGACCAGCAACCATTTTCCCGAATAGCCAAAATCGGAATAAACCAGTGCACCTCAAGAAGTATCAAAAGCTAGGAGCTCTACGGATTCTATGTTGTAAGTTTTTGTATACCCCAACACTCCACTACAATAGGCTAAAATGGCGAGATTCCGCTTTTAAACATCTTTTCATAGAATCATACTTTGTTTGAATGTATTTTTGAAATAATGCAATTTACAATACTTACATAAGTGTAACAACTATACACCAACAATAAATAGTTTTTAAAAACTGGAATCTTTACATTATAGATAAACAATGGTGTAAAATGATGCATTTCAGATACATAAAGAATTCCTTCCAGGCAATTCATTCTTTGTCTTGTTGTAACAAAGCATTCTAAAAGATATCACAAGGAATTACATTGTCAATGAAAAAAAATTAACCTATTTTTTACAATGGTCGTTGCAGTATTTGTATTCATGAATGCACTCCTTATAACATTCTTCACGATCCCAGGTAAAATTAAACATGTGTTTTGAACATCCTAAATCACATGCTAGAACTTCCTTTGAACAATGGTTTGTGCAATTGCATTGTATTTCACATTTTGAGTTGTCTTTTTTACAATGACGCGAACACTGAAAGAACTTTCTCCGGTTGGAGAGATGATTCTCTCTGCATTCCATTGAGCATTCGATTTTCTTCTTTTGGCATTCCTTTCCACACATGTCAGAATCACCTATTCCATTTACTAAGATGACCAATGAACTGATTGATATCAAGAAAAGATGCATGTTGATCTATAAAACATAACAAAATTTAATATTATTACATATGAAATATGACAAAAAAATAAGATATATGCGAACATTTTTTGTAATTGCGAATAATGTCATCAACTTCATCTTTTTCAGGACTTGGCAGACCTGTTTAGATACTTACCATTTTATCCGGTAGTCAACCCTTGTTTTGCTCATAATGACATATAATGCGGTATTAGAGTGTCTTATATATTTTGTTAATGACGCTATTAAAGTTGATAATTAATCAGAAGCATAACCAAGTAGACATCTTTAATGCATTTTCGCTTTTTTTTTCATTATAAAAGCCCTTTTCATCCATTCCAATATAAATTTTTTGCTACATGATAACTGAAATATTGAAAAGATAAGTAAACAATATAAGGCATAATAAAAAATTACTTTAAATCAACCTTGGAATGAAAACATTATTGATCTAATAAAAAAAAAAGAAGCAATATTTACAACATATTCATAGAACGGACGGAGAAGATCTTATTTTTGAAATATATAGATGATTTAATTTGCGCAAAAAACTATGGCTACTAATACAATTGAACCAAATAAGGCATTGAAAGTCGATTAAGGTTAACTTTTCAGGCATCTTACGACATTTTTTTTTTCATATTGCTCATTGCCTTTAAAACATTAACAGACTTTGTGTAAACGGTTTACATAACAAAGAAACAAGACACGTGCTTTGTTATGTATAGTTTAAAATAGAGTTCAAGCTGTGAATAATGGTGATGGTGTCATTATAGTGTATTGACTTTAACATTTAGTGTGACATTTTACCCATACTAAAATGTGTATTCATGGTGTGCCTAAAATTACGAAAACGAGAGGCTTTCTTTCAATCTTAAAAGTTATCATTTAATCATTTAGAGTCACTTTTAAATCATTCTATATTCAAGCAAATTTTATAAATATTAATATATGATATAAGGTTAGGAATGTTTATTTAGCCTTTATTTTGTAACAAAACAAACGAGTAAACATTAAAAGGAAATAGCCTTAAAAGCTGCTTGCTCCGATCATTTTGGCCATTACGGTAACAAATAATTTTCCTTACGAACCAATTATCTAAGTTTTAGACTTTCGCCTATTTAACACCAGTATGATTGATCTTCATTCAAAATTAGAAATAGTCAATGTAAATAAAAATAATTTCTAATGAGCATGCAAAAAAACAACAAAAATGCATTATGGTAGTGTTTAGGAAAGGGGACCGTTTGGCTTCCGTCCCCTGAATGTTTAGGTGTATTTAACCTGAATGTTATGCATTGATTGTGAACAAAACAATCTAAAAAATATAATAAAGTGAACAATATGTACACGGGTTAAGTTTAAATTTGCCAAAACACTTAGACTCTTCAGACTCTATAAGAAGCGATTTGAAAGTCGTAATACAACCATCCCTGCCTCGACGTCAGGGGCGAAATAACGCAATACCCTTTTGTGCCTTTTTTGTTAAAAAAAATGTTCATGATTTTGCCATATTTTCGAAAGATAGTTTAATTGACCGGGCAAAAGGTGGTATAAAATCAGACAAAGCAGCTCCATTGGTAATAATAAACATTGGTAAAAGATGTGATAAAAAAATGAGCATATTTTTACCTCCTTTCTCTGTAACATTTAAGACATGTATGCCATTTGTTATAATTTACAATCATAGGAAATAGACTGCATCTTCCGAGAAAGTATTACTTTGCAATATCTAAGGAGTCACATTTTATTTGAAATTGCATTTCGGGGTATAACAAGTAAACATTTATTTAAATCCCACTTTATTCATTTTAGAATTTCTGCAAATTTGCAATTTTGTGAGCCGACTTTCTTAAGAGTTATTTTTCCTAAATTGTTTACTGTTGATTCATTGTGTAACCTACAAAAGACCATTCATCATGGTATACGTTCTTAGTCCGTTTGCTACCACACTGTAAGTAAAGCTGTATTCTGTTGTAGTATTTGATCGACTATTTGATTTTGTTTAACCTGCGTTTCATAAATATATACTTATATTTGTAAAAAAAACAATAAAATATTTGAATAATATTTTATTCCCATTATAAAGTATGGGACATGATTATTGTCATAATCATTGAACGTAAAAGAAAAACAAGTTTTTAACAATTATCCATGGAAACTTGTTTGTGACAAAACTTGATATTTTAAATTTGCATTAGTTTTTGATCTTAATTATCAATTGATTTTATCAAAACTTGCAGTTCTAATTATCTGTTATTGTTAAAGTTGGTCTTAGGCTTCTACTGTAAATCAACTCTTATTCGCGACGTTTTCATTTCGCGATTTATTAGAGACAAACTGCTCTGTGACAAATAATATTCGCGAGCAAACCTTATCCAGACCCATGTTGTAAACAATCACACCAAAAGGACTGGTTTCGCGTCGAGAAATATTCGCTTAAAGCAATGCTCTCGCGAACGTTGCTGAAAATAAGTCGCACGCGAAGAAAATTAGATTACAGTATCTTAATCATGATTTAAAAACAAATAACCATACGTATGTTTAGAACAACATTTCAAAATTTCGTCTATCACATGTTCAATTATTTTAACTGGAAAGAAAATTACGAATAAAAATAAATTTACTGGAATCTACAATGGAGATATGTGACATCTTTAAAGAATTCGGAATACCTTTTAATTCGAACGTTTTGTTTATTATTAACATCATGGTAATTAATGTCGTTTATGGTACGAAATCCTCCTAAACTTTTCATTTTAGAAGTGTATTTAAAACTAACTGCAATATAGGTAGAAGAATTTTCAATAAAAATAAAATAGGGTAAACAATTCTGTTCAAGGGACATGTTTACGATGTTTATCTAACTTTATTGGTTTGTTTTTTTTATTGTTTTGTTGCTTTGGTAGTCCATTTCTTATAATCAGGCAAACTTTAAGTGTCAGCCTTTAAATTGTAATCAACATTCAGATCTCACCATTCTTTGTTATGTAAACAAGGTTCATGTCATGTTTTTGTTTATATTTACTCATTTTACCTGTAAAAGTTTGTTTTCGAGCTGTTTTTTAATATCTATTAAATTGTGTTGAACATAAAAAATCAGTTTGTCTTATTCATTTTTGTTTAAATCTGGAATTTTCTTTCCAACATTCAAAATGTAAACTAAATAACATGACCATAGCTTTGTTTGCATAAAAAAATTGCGAACTCTGTATCTCGCTTATAGCTCAACAAGTAACGCCTATATTCTGGCCGATTATTAGAATTACTCTCACTTAATCATCGAAACATTTAAACGGAAAAATGAATTTTGACTCAAATATTTACCATGCCCATTAATATCAAAGGTTAAGATTCAGTAAATAAATGGTAAGTATTATTTTTGTTTCTTGTTTTGTTTTGGTTTTTTTTTTGTTTTTTTTTTTCAATTGAAATTGACATTTATCGAAAACTTTTGTCAACTTCTGCTTCGCGTCGGTTGACAATTTTTTTACTCGGCGGTGTCAAGTTCCAATTTTACCCTCCCCGACACCATTTAAATAGAGTGATCTATTAAGACATCAAAACTGTTTTTAAATATTTTTTTCTGTACTATAGGACTTTAGAAAAGACTTAAAAAGTGAAACGTGGTATTTGCTTTCTGTCCACTCCTTTCATTTATTAGATCTTAAAGGGACTTGGACACGATTTGAGATTAAAAATTTTATTTTTATTTTTTATGTATAAAATGGTTAACTGGTGCATTTTAAATGATTGACCAAAATATTGAATGTTAAAGTCAAGTTACAAGCGAGATACAGAGGTAAGAATTGGTTGATATGTAAACAAAGCTCGAGTCTTATAGTTGTTTACAAAAATGTATTGTAGATTATACCATTTCGTAGACAAAATGACATGCAAAAAACAATTTAAACTAATTCAATATCTTCATAAATACTATTTTCAACAAAAGAAAGATACATTTGATTGAAACTTACACCAATACAACACATTTGTAAAAAATGACATTTTCGAGCTTTGTTTACAAAACAAAGATATATAAACTCTGTATCTTGCTTATAACTTGATATTTGACTTTCAAATTTTGACATAGCATTGTAAGCTTCTATATTTATCAGTATAAATATTGAAAATGGGAAAATAAAATTTGAAAATTTTAAGTCAAATCGTGTCCAAGTCCCTTTAACATAAAATGATAGTAGTTATGTGACAAAATGAAATGAAAAAGTTTGATATTCTAAACACAGGTCTTGATAATCATTTCAACCTCTTTTTCATCTATTTTGACTTGAAAAATGAATTCTCTAGATTGTTTTTTCATAAAAACAAGTAAGGTTGATATACTTTATGCGTTGTGGATACATTAAACAGAGATTAACTGTCACCAGAAAGTATTTAAGTGACAGGCGACCTGTTGATTATGTAAGAAAGGAGTGCATAATTTAATTAGGAATTTCCTAAACAAGACTCAAGGACATCTTTTCCCTGTAATGTGAAAGGACCTACCGAAATCTGTAAAGAATATTCATAAATATAGATTAAAGAAATAAATTGTTATATATTTTACCGTTTAAATTCAATTTTCTACAAACCATTGCCTTCTTGAACTGAAAGAACTGAATTCTTTAAAACATAATTTATGAGATATGGATAAACAGTGAAATATTTATGTGCATATGAAATATAACTCTATTCAGTTCGAAAACGACGATCTTTATTTTTCTAGTTTTCGTGGTCTTCTGGAAAACATTTATTGTTATGATATTATAAAAGTTTGGATCATCTGATTCATTTGTATTAAAAAGTCATCAGAAATAATCATATATACTATAGAAAACTTGTTCCAGAAATTCAAACAGATTAATTAACAAAAACGAATAAGCCATGGAAATAATGACAAGTACATCCATAAACCATATAGCTGTATCAATATTAAACACACGTGCACAATTGTTATAAGTGGAAATGATGAATGTATGTCAAAAGACTGTTTGTAATCAGCAAATTAATCAGCAAAAGTAAAAATTTTATCAATGGTATATTTTAATGAATAAGGCGTCGAACAAGTGTAAAGTTATACTAGTAATTAATAATCCTGTTACGATAAATCTATCTTCTAAGTAGAACAAATCAAAGGTATGGTAATAAACCGAGCAAACTAATCCGTCTTAATGTAAGTGTAAATCTGACACAAAATGGCTCTAAATATCTGCTTTATTTAACTGAAAGATCAATCTTCAAACCATAATATTATTCATCAACACAATGGACTCAATAACGTTTTGACAAAAGACTTTTATTTAAACAATGTAAAAAGTTGTTTGAACATAAATTTGAGGTTTGCCTTGGTTTTTATAGACTGTTTAGTCTGAGGATGTTCTACAGAATATGAAAAATTGTGAATTCTGTTTGCACAGAAATCCGTCCAATGTCAAAGAAATATCCGACCTCATAAAGAAAGTTGTTGGCATGAAACTATCGCAAATGCACTTCATTTTAAATGGCATTTCGAAAGTATGAAAGATTTTTGCTAAATGGATACCGCATTAATTGACAGATAAGTAATACAGGTACGAGTACAAACCGCTAATCAGTTGTTTAAAATGTTTTCCAAATTCAATCAAAGACAATTTTGTAAGCATTGGTACTGGTATTAAAAATTGGTTAACTATTTCAAACCTGTAAGTGAAATTGAAAACAAGATATAACTTACTACACACGGAAGAATGCTTGTATTTATTGCATATTCTTTTCTATGATGTAATAGCCGTACATATTACGGTGTACAAGGGCAATATTGTTACAGGTAGTTATTACCGAAATATAAAGCTAAAACGCCCAAGATTTTTTTTCATAAATGACGTCCTGTGTAAGGATATATGCATGGTTGTCTACACTATGATAATGCTTCATCACATAGATCTGAGCTTGTGAAGCAATATTTGAATTCGGAGAAGATTATTGTCTTGCCATACTCGGTCATCCACTATACTCTCCAAACTTTAAAATGGTCTTATCTGTTCGTCCTAACAAGTCCCAATGTGCTCTTGACAGTACCACCAGTCGGTACCTCAATTCAAAGTAAATATGTATTTATCGTGTTGCATATCAACTATGAAAAGTTTTGAATACCATTACATGCATTCAATATTTGTAGTATATCTATCATAAAAATGATTTCTGATATCTCAATTTTGAAAAGTTTTATAATACCATTACATGCATTCAATATTTGTAGTATATCTATCATAAAAATGATGTTCTGAGGGGGTTTTTTTTTGGACTTTTTTAAACATAGAAAACCTTATATCCTTATCAAATTAGCTAAAAAAAAAAAGAAGCCTTTATATTGAAATTCAATTGAGAAGCCAATCGTTTTATAACCATATGATAATAGAAAGCAAAGACAGGCTGAGGCAAAACTTTATTATACTCTGTCCCGAGTTCCACTACCTTTTGCTTGATATTTCAATAATCATAAATACATTTCTGCTCTAACTTCGTACATCCACTGATATGAAAAATGTCCAGATGATCTGTTTTGAAACGCCCCCTTTACCCTTCAGGTTTCACTAAATATCACAAAATAAAAAGTCTACAGGGAATTTGCATTGCATCAGCCATTAATAAGCCCGGATGATAATTTTGAAATATTACGCGAGGTATCCCGAGTACATCCGAATGGAGAAAAGATGTAAACATTTCCCATTATGAATCTCCGTATGAAATTTGTTTTCGTTCCTGTGAACTTTTATGAGTGAAAAACGATAATTGTTCAATGAAGATATCTTGGATATATACCCTTTTATCGATTTCAACTGTATTTCTTTCACAGGTATATGTATTTTTTATTCAAAAATAACCAAAATGCGATGGAACAATAACTTGGAACAGACTATAGTTAATTTCTATTTAATGGGTTTGGAGAAAGCTTTATGTCCTTTGATCCAATTAATGATGCCTTGTGATTTCTGGATTTATCTGACCAAATAGATAACCTTGTCTTGAAGGCTAGGAAAGAACCAAATAGATAACTTTGTCTTGAAGGGTAGGAAAGAACTACAGCGGACTGTACCGATAACAGCTTTCATCAAACGTAAAACAAGGCGTTTGAGCTAGATCTTATTAATTCTTTAACTGGCATTGGTGTACATTTTCAGAGACCTCGTTTCAAGTTCCATTCTCATTCTATTTTCAGTGAATTCATATTACATTTTAATTGTGTATGCTGATGTTTCTGCAATACCTTTATGACTCAACTGTTGCAAAACAAGATGTCAGCACAATTTTACAAGTGAACCTCCCTGCTAAACATAACACAGCTTATTAAAAAGTACTTTATTAAATAACTAAATTTAATCTTAACATTTGCAAGAACGTTATTATGCAAAATAGAATCTCTTTCAGTAGCTGCTAGATTTTAAGCACATGTCAAATATGCATACTATAATAAATTATATCTGCACTTCTTTTTATTACCAATGCTCTGTAGGTCTACAGATTTACAACCCAAAATATCATTTGTCACTGGAAGTAAATTCAGTAACATTGAAAGCATTTAATCTCAAAGTTTGATTATGGTATATTATCATTTTTTGAATATTCAAGAATTCTTACAAAATTATCAAATACAAACACACCTTATTCAGAAATTTGATTTTAACGCAAAAACCCGATATCAACTATTCGATATATATATGTTGGAAATGTAATTTCATAAGGAAGTGAAATCTGGGGTTTTCATAAATCACCAGAAATTAGGCGTTTACATCTTTCATTTTGTAAGAATGTTCTTGGTGTTAGACGTAATGTATGTAATTATATGATTTATAGTGATTTAGGTCGACGTCCGCTTATTTTACGAAGAAAATATAAAATTATGAAATACTGGTGTAAATTACCAGAAACAGAAATTTGTATTTTAAAATCATCTTATGATTACTTACGAAATAGTGCTGAGAATTGTGCAGCTTCTAGTGCCAATTGGGCAAGAGACGTCAAAAATGAGTTGTTTCATGTAGGTCTATGAGAATTCTGGATTGGACAGCGGTCACTTAATCCTGACCAGTTTCTACATATATTATGAGAATAGAATTTTTTTGGTTTTTACATGCAAGAAAGCAATGCCTTTATGGAAAATTTTTCAAACTGTATTTTATACAGATATCTTGCAAAAACACAATTATTACGGATTAATCAAGCATAATTAATATATTTAGCAAGACCAACCTAGGAAGATACGTGATCTGAACTCAACAACTGAAGTAATTTAAATGTACTTGGAGACTTATAAAAACTCGTCGAAACATTTTTTTCGTAAATTATAATATTTGGACATAAAAGAATAAAATGAAACTCGTCTTCGGTTTGTTGAGTACCATAAACATCACAGAATCCAGCCTGCCTGCTTTTACCTTGGTATCTTCCAGTTTCAATATTTAAACGATGTGAAGACAGTCTTATGCGAAAAATATGTGTCTTAAGATTATTCTGGATTGGTTTTGTTAGGTATGATTGAATTTTTGAGTAATTAATTGCCAAATTGCATGAAACTCATTCAATGTATTTAAGAAAACATATTCTCTTGTATGTTAACATATGTTATAAATTTATACTATGCCTTTAGTTATATGTAACACTTGTTGACTCAAAACTGTATTTTTAATTCGTATATAATAAAAACATTTAATTTACTATATGTAATGTGTGGAACTGTGGGAATGGTGGAACACTTGATCCTGCCCCCCCCCCCCCCCCCCCATTTTAGACTCCAAAGAGTCTTTTGTTTATATTATATTGTAATATGTGAATTATTGTAAACTGATGGGCCGTATTGCACAAGGTTGAATTTATGAATAAATAATATACTTATTGCAAAATACGTTTACTTAGTATTGCAATTTATAGGCATTTTTTTTAGATCAAACAAAATAATTAGGCACAAACACACCCATTATATCTGTTTAAACTCTCCTTTACAAATTAGAAAAGCCAAAGTGATAAAAGCTTCCATATAAGAGCATACACCAAATTATACATAATCATTCGAATTAACTGCAAATTGTGATAAATTAGAGTATTAAAGCTAATTTATCACTTAATTAAAAGTCTTGAAAAGAAAACAAACCGATCAATGGCATTTTTGAATTATGCACGAAGATCATAGTCTCTGATATTTTTAATAGTATCTCCATTTGCATTTAAAAATTACATTTTACACCATCAGCAATTCATGAATGGTCATTCATGTTTAAGTATTAATGTTCACTATCTTGTTTAGTATAAATAAATCAAACAGTCACCCGACCTTTCACAGTGATAACCAACCAAAATACATAACCATCTGAGTAGTATAAAGTAATAGATTCTAAAAGGAAAAGCATTAATAGAAAATTTATGCTAAATATGTTTATTTACTTCTTAAAGTATATCATTAGTCTCATAATTAAAAAGCGGAAAGGAAAACTAATGAAGATTGTAATACTAGATTAATGTTTAGACACTGTTATCAGTAAATTAATAAGTTGTCGACCAAATCGATTAAACTGAACAAAATTTTATTCATAATTGTTGCATTCTATTGCATTACAGATCTGTCTCTACAAAGTGCGAAAACAATGTTTCGTTTTCTTTTCAAAAGGATGAAATGTGTATTTTAGATTCAAATGTGAATATTTATCAATATGGTATTGATAATATAGGGTATAAGAAGCATACTAATTACAACAGAGCTAAAAAGTCTGGCATTTTACGAGAATACGTGCAAAATGCTTTCTCTATAATGTTGAGATAAGAATTGATAGGACTTCGTCTGGACTATATATCAGCGATAAAAGTAATTGATCAAAGATAAGAGGTCGCGCGACAAATGCCAGCTAAAATATCAAAACGTTCACAAAGTATGTGATTTTTTTCTTGAATAAACCCAATTGTCAGGATATTTATGGGAAAGTTGCTAACATATATTAGAGAACCTGGTTTTGTTGTTAGAATTTTAATTTTTATCTCCAACTTGTTGATAGCGTGTATTATTTCGTTTTAATCAAGTTGAAGGAAAGATTTTACAATTTAATGAATAAAAATTGATGAGCAAGTGTTTCCACTTCTTAAACATCAAGTTGAATATTGACATAATTTACACATATCAACTAAATAAACCTGTTTCTCGAAAACGAAACTTTCCTTTAGTAATTTTGTTTTCTTTAATCTGTGTTAAAACTGTCATAATGTGGCAGTCTTCTTCGTTATGTAATTCAGGAATCTTTGATGTCAACTTAAGATTTATAAGAATTAAAGTAAAGGTCAGATTTTTTTATCCACCCAATCCAAAAGAAAGATTCTTACATATGATTCAACAACGTGTAATTTTTCATAACCTAATGAAATTCATGAAATGTAAATTTTGACAGTCTCCCCTGTTGGTGGATTGTCGGATAAACAGTGATGTATGTAGATCCCTGGGCTATATAAGCCAACCGGTTAATGGCCTCAGTGTTCAGTTTCTGGTGCCGTTCTGAGATAACAATTTCCCAGTTGTTTTGCACAATGGTAAGTTAAAAAAGATCGTATCTTTTTGCTATGCTATTAAATTGTATTCTTTGATGAATTATGTTTTAATTGTACAAGTTTAAGGAATATTTTCTTGATAGTTTTCAATGTTTGCAAATTTTTTGTATACGTGTTTGAATTCATTGGATAGGCAGTAATCCTTTTATGAAAATAAAATTATATTGCAAAATATTTGCTTTACCAACACAGTTCCTAGATTATGAATAAACAAAAATGCAGTACAGTTTTTTTTTACTCATTCATGATTCATTTATAAAATTTGACGAATTTAAATTATATCTCGTTAACAGGTTCCAGTAGTGGCTTTGTTACTGATCCAGGCTCTGATTGCTGAATCTGCCTTTACCGAAGCCAACTCTCCGTCCTATCTCAAATGTAACAAGTCGTGCTCAAAGGAAAGAGTAGATTGTACGAATGAATGTCGTGTCGACTATATCCGGAACAGAAGGGGGTTCATGGAATGCGCGACAGAATGTACGGAGGACTTTGTAGAGTGCAATGATGAATGTCGCTGTCTGATTTCTTGTGACAATAATAAGTCCAAATGCTTGACCGGATGTCGGTCGAAAAGTAATTACTGGAGCAGACGACGATGTGCCTACTACTGTAACGACGAGTTTGCTGAATGTTACGACGAATGTCTGTGATGATTATATCATCCAGACGATATACCGGTGACACCTCTGTCTCGTTATACCTTTAATGTGGACTGTTACATTTATCGAGAGGAGAATCCTGTTTATTTTATCATTTTACTGTAGATGAGTAGAACTGATACTTGACAATCAATCTAGATATGTTAGTAACTAGCATTTAATATGTGCATTACAATAGTTTCAATACATTTCAAAGATATTGTTTTAATGAAAGTAACAGTAACTTTGTACTGTTTCTAATTCTTCAGAAAACAATATCAAAATATATAAGTGCAAGTATAATTAGATAAAAATAGCTTGTGTACATGATTGCATAAATTGACATCTTGAAAACATTTAAGTGAACTTTGGTTCCATCGTTACTGCAGTACTGACTTTCTAGAATCTTGTTATGATCCCTCTCTTATATTTGTATTTAAAGCAATGTATAATTTGTGCATAATAGATACATATTTTAAAAATATGTTCATCAGTTTTTAAATACTTATTATTTATTGTTATTTTGCTGTTGCCTTTTAGTTCATGTGTTTGTTTGTTAAAAAAATAAATCAAATTGTTGGATTATAGAACTCTAATTCTTGGCTTAATCGACACATTTTTTTATCATTTTAAATTATAAAGATATCGCCACCCTGTATGAAACAATATCATACAATATACCATCGTTCACTACATAATGCTACTGTGTAACAATGAAAGGAGCTGAGTGAATGCTTAATTTTCGTAAATGTTGTGGGTTCTCTTGATTCATTAATTTGCGTACTAATTAATTTAACTTTCTGAATCAAGTAGACGAGAGTATGCACAACTGTTACACATTAACATGATTTACACGCTCTAAACTTCACGGTATAATATAACAAGGCATTTTAACGTATCAATAAACCCCACAAACTTGGCAAAGTGTATCGATGGAAAAGGAAAGTTCAAGTCTATCTAAACGAGAATCCCAAATATATGTAAAAGCGAGATAGTAAACATTGTGACAATGTCGTGCTGATTAAAAGTTCATTCATTTCGCAACCACAATGATGTGATTTAGTCCACAAAAGGGAACCCCTACTTTTACTTTAAATGTATCTGATAAAACATGAAGAACTTTTACAGAAAGAAAGGTAATGGTCATTAATGTTTGTAGGGACATATTAAATCTTTTAATATAATCTGCTGATTAACAACAAGGTTAAATTTGTCAAATTTCATAGATGCATGTTTATACAGCTTGTTTCTTTTTTAATTTGCAAAATTTATTAGCCTCAACAAGGAATTTGTGAAAAGATACTGCTCATTCAAAAGTATTAGAGACAATTCGGTCAAATACTCCTCTCTAAAACAGCAAAAGCAAGCTAGACATATTAGAAATCAAGACTTTTCTGGTAGTGTATTTTGAAGTTGTTTAAAACATGACTCCAGGGGTACGGCGGGGTTACATTAAGAGATCTTTGTTTATAACAATATATAGGAACTATTATATCCTTGGAAACAACTATTATGTAGGAGTTCGTCAAAATTGGGAAAAACTTCAGTTAATAATCGATACTTATGAACAACCACATATCAGCATATTTCAAAAGAGATGAAGTTAACGTTGTGGCATCTAAATGCACTTTCATGATAATTATTTTCTAAGAAGAAAAAGCTGCAGTTTGAAAGTGCTTTAATTTTGTGTTTTGCTGTTTTTGAAACAGATATTAGGTTTGCTATTAAATTCATGTTTTCCATCTTTAATGCATTATTCTTTAGATTTTATATCGTGGTTGCAGTATAGCAAGGATATTAAAATATGTTTTATCTGCGTAAAATTTACACTATCTGTCTTATTTTCTATCAGAAACTTTTCTTCCCTTTTAATGTTATTTCTATTTGATCTTTATTTACTGTTCATTCCATCGACAATTATAAGAATTGTATCGAATGGGGAAATTTGATAGTGACCTTTTCATGTTGTAACATAGTTTAGGTAAATGATATGTGAAATGAACAGATCTTTTTAATGTTAATGTATACATTAAACAGGTAAGTGCTACGATGAACATTTATCCTTATCAATCACTTGTGTTTTTAAGCATCTGAAATGTTGATCAAGTAAATCTTCGAGCTTTTCTATATCAGATACATCATGTATATAAGTTGACGAAGAAGCGAAAAAATCAGTTTCTTTTTGTGACCAAGTCGTAACCAAAGTCTGATGAAAAATTTGCTAGGTCATTTGAAATCTTTGAAGGACGACAAACCTGGCAAATCCTTCATCAGGTATATCGCTCGTAATAGTGGTTACTATTGAAAGTAAAATATCAAAGTAAAATAAATGCATTATATGTGAGGTAATTTAAAAGGCGAGAGTGTCATGAAGATAAAAGTGTTTAACGTCAGATACGTTCAAAAGGAGTAGAAATTTTGTTATTTTTTACATAAAAATATACTTACATGTATGACTTATTATATCAAGTACAATAGCTTGAAGTCATTAATCGTTGATAGAATGTTTCTGCTTTATGAAGAGAAGTCGTAGTTGTATAAAATTACAACAACAAAAAATTTTAAAGGTACGTAGCCGAATTCACTAATAACAAAGAAATATTGAAATTATCATTATAAAAGCATCATTGCGTGGAAGCACGTATTGATAAAAGTTAAACGTATTTGAATGTTTCAAATTCAAATTTAACAATAAAACACTTTCTATTTAACATTAATTTCATAAAGGAGTTTTTCATAAAAATAATTTTATTTCACATTCGCCAACATGTGACTTTGTAAAATTTAAACAATGAAAGTCAAGTTTTAGAAACTGTTCACTGTTTTTATTTTTTAACACATTCATACCTAATATTAAAATGCTTTCAGTTTTATTTCTTCCGCTTGTCACGTAAAGTGTTCTCTTCGGGGATCTGTGCTTGTCACTTTCACTTTTCTCTTCACTGTTGAGAGTGAAGGAGATAAATGACCATGTGTCAGATGTTCTTCTATTTAATATTTCAATTTCACTTGATTTTTATTACATAAACAAGGAAATAGGAGCTTTAATGAATTTAACGCAGACAGTAGACTTGATCTTCTAACAGACATTTAATTTTTAGATTCCGAATTGCTTAAGTATACTTCCAGCAAAAACCGCGATTGAGGTTTAAACAGCAAAACAAATTTAATGTTATATATCTTGAAAACTTAAAACAGGATAACAGTGCAATAACAACAATAAGATTGATGTTTGTTATATGTACGTATATCTAAGGGCATTTGTTGGAATAAACGGTTTCTGTTACATTCTTTTTTATTAAAACAAGGATTGGACTGTAAAGAATTGAGAGATACGGAAGTTATTTTTTAAAAGGTGTGTATTAGGTTTTGGATGCAATATGCGCTGCACAGTGAATTGTTATCAGAAAAAACCGTAATATGAAACGCCTCAATTAATTATTATAGCATTTAATCATGATTTTTTGAAGTATACAGTCTCATAACTGCAACGGTGTGTGCATACAAATTGAGTAACGCGCGTTAGCGCGTAATGAGTATGAACACATCGCTGCAGTTATTAGACTGTAAAGATTACTTCAAAATAATCATGATTTAAGGTATACGTTTACTCAGAATCAAAAACAATTCCACTGATGATAATGAAAATCATCTATTGTGTGTTAAACATTTTTTTGAAAATTTAAGAAAAGTCCCTAAAAATTTTACACTATGACTGAAATTTTCTTAATTGTGAAAAAAAATACAAATTGCTCTACTCTTTCAAAAATGAAATACAGTTAATGAATGGCAGTGACACTAAACAGACAAAAAGCATTGAGTTTTTCATTTCAAGTTTTTATAAATATTCCAGTCCGAATTTTCTCTATTAATTTTCAAATCCCTACCCTTTTTTTATTTAATTTTACAAAAAACTGAAGATGATAATACTAAAACAATTATAGCATTAAACAAGGTATATTGACCATACTTTTCAGGCATAAAAGTCAATGATTAAAATTTTGAGATTGGTGTCTTTTATTGTTTTAAAGCATTTTTCAATATTTTTGTAGTGGGTGCCATCCGAATATCTTAACGAAAAAGCGAGATAAAAACAACATAAAAATATGCAAAATTATGTTGACTAAGAAATAAAATCTTAACTTTGAATAATACAGTACTACAAAAAATATTTCAGTGAAAAACAAGATCTGAAAATTTTAGTCCGAATTTCCTGTTTTGCTAAAAGTCCAACTTTGTTCGAGCCTAATTCCATAATGTAGTAAAAATATCGAATGGTTTGTCAATAATAATTTATTTCATAAATAATTTTAGTGTTTAGAACTTTAACTCATGACATTGAACTTAATAACAATCCAAATTTGAGAACTCAAACCATGAGTAAACAACGTCCTTAATGCTTATATTTACATTTTTTAACCTCTCTGCCTTGTCTGCAAATGTGATTATACTTCAAAATCCCTATCTTATTCCAAGGGTAAGTTAATATTAATGGAAAAGCCACAGTAACAGCCACAAGCGTGAACTTTGATTTTCGCTTGTGACGTTGCGGTTTACAGCGTTCACTGTTTGTGACGCCATAATAAAACTCGTCATTTTAACCTTTGAGTACCGAGTGATAAGATGTTGCATTTAGAGGCATTTAATTAAGGTCAAGATCTAGTAATTGATTTCAGACTGTCATTTTTGTGCTAGAACCATTATGACGTCAAAATTGATTTCATGAATCTTTTCCCTTATATTACGGTTTGAAAGGAATTATGTAGAAAATAAACAATATTTTGAAATTCTATATTCAATCACCTGATAAGTAATTCCGGTACCTATATTTGAATTTGACATCATTTTAAGAGGAGGTCAAGGGCTTATTTAATGCCGTTTTTGGAGAAACTGTATGCATTCTAGATATATCTAATTAGTCAAAAATGGTCAAAACTCCGAGATTTGTTGATTTGGCCCGGTACAATCTATGAAACAAAGATATTGTTATGAAGCATCATTAAAAGCATTTATATCTGAATTTGATAAACACGTAGGCACCTTTCATTTACTAAATCGTGACCTTAAAGATCACAGAATGTAATGGAAAAACGCAGTAGAATGTATATATAACTTTTTAATATTTGATTATTACATTTGAAACAAAATTACTTGTTTTGTTATAATCAAAAGACCCTTGGTACGAAAATGTAACTTTGCTGCAGTCAAATTTATTAAACTAAGATAAGAAAACAGTAATTCTTAGGCACTCATACGAACAGAATACAGGACCCTTATCATCGAACAGTGTAAAGATTTTCTTCTAAAATAATCCAATTGATAGTACCTCTCTTTGACTTTTCAGAACGTAAGTCTGTTTTATGGACTAATGTTTAATGCTTCAAATTTGCATGACGGATTAAGTAGTTACCGGTAAGTTCTTTTAAAATTAACATTAGGGCGTGTTTTGTATAGTCTGTGAAATACAGGATGAAGTCGGATTTTTTGGCATCAGTTCTCTGTGATAATCGTATTTAACGTGACAATGTTGAAGTTATTGAATACTTTGTTTGTTCTTATCAATAAATAAATTATCAAAATTTAAAAAAAAGAATAACGTGACAATGTCACCAACTGAGCCTAAATTCTTCCATTTTTTTTTTTCATTTTATAAATTAGTCTTATTAATTACAGTGATTTATCAAAGTATTTCTTCAAAATTCCCAAAATTTAAATGTTATTGTTCGAATACCAATCAAAGACACAGTGCCCACAATTCTTTGTGTTTAAAAAAACGTTTTTTTACACTGATTGTATATTCGTATACTAAGTGTATATATTTTTAAATTCTATTTAAAGATGAAAAAGGTAAACGGAAACACCGCCCGCTTTGCATTAGATATTACAGTTTCTACCTAGCAACCTTAACGTAAACGAAAAACAGGTTGAAGATTTATCTCGCTGAGAACTTGCAACTGACATTCAAGTTTTGGTTGCTAAAAAAAAAAGACCAACGTAGAAATATTTAATAAAAAAAAAATTCAAAAAAGCCGCAAACAAACAAATACCGTGACCAGACCTCTTGTATGGCATTATTTCAATTTATAATAATTTCTAATTAAATTTCACATGCGTTTTCTATACTTCTTTTTGCACTCTGTTTTTCTATAAATATAAAGACCTAAACAACCAACAATTAAATACACACCCATAAAAATATTTCGCATCTACCAACATAGTCTTTACAATCTAAAACAAAGTCATGATATATAATCATGTAGCAATCTACAAAAAATATTTAGACGCCATTTCTGTAGGGAGATAATGTTGTCACAGCTAAGTTTAATATTTTTGTTAAACAATTTCGAATAATAAACTTTCTGGAGAGTCTTTGGCTTTTAAGTAATTAAACGTTAGAAGCATCATAAAAGTACAATAACTAATGTCATTGAACGGAATATTCTGATTACTAACAGAATTCAATTGTCTTGATAAAATAGGCCTACATGACTAATCTACTTAAAAGGATTTATCGATTTTTCTATTTTGAAAACCAGAATGCTAATCACAGATGTAGAATCAATTCGAAATTTTGTGTTCTATGTATGATTTTTTTTTAAATGTTTGTTATAGACTTGTAATTATCAATCAATAGTTTATGTTCGAAATGTAAAATGGGGGATAACTGCTAAATGCACATAGTATCAAATGTTTTAACTTACTAAGCCAGATATGTATTCATAATCAGCATATGTTAGTAAAAACATTATTTTGCAAAGAATTTAGCATATTTTCCCCAAATTTTAATTTATTAAATGCTATCATCACTATGTTCTAACTTCACATTTACTGTTTTGAGTGATTGAATCTTATTATTTGTTTGAATTTTTTTATGTTATTTACGTTGATAAAATTAGGAGTAATGTTTGTGAATATTGATATAATTTTTACTTGATATATAATATAACAAAAACCCCAAAAACACATGTGCGGCACAAATGAATGCGTTTGCATTTTTACAACAAAATGTTCTCTTTTTTTTACTCATAAATATATTCTAATCTGGGTGTTTCTAGTGCCTAAAATAGCCACAGAGCAGTAATATTACAATTTGTTATTAATGATATCTAATTTAAAAAAGGTGTATGTTGTTGGAATTGAAACCAATGTTGCGATAAATAAATTGATTACGTCAAAATGTTAGGTCACATTTTTGGTCTCTCAGGGTTTGGTTTTTTTTTGTCTCTTAGTTGATTCGATACTAGGGGCAAGCTCTTCGTATAAACAGTTTCTAAGACGAAGCAAGCTACTGACAAACAAGTTGATAAAACAGGACAATCACAGTCTCGCTTGAAGTCATCTTTTCGTAAGTTCTATGGTCAATACAATAACCTTGTCAGCAAATACAATCTTCCACTGGGTCGCATGCTGACTTACGTTTTTCATATTAATTGTTAGACCATAATTAATCACCTAATTGTCTACGGACTTTTCCGATTTTTTTCCCGATTACGACAAAGAGTACATAGTGTAGCGGCTTATGTCAATATTTCAGCAAGATATTTCACTTGTGGATACAAGCACCAAATTTTGCATGAAGGTTCCTTGAACATCACTTGATCAAAAAATATCGTTGGCCATTCAAGTTTTGGTCATTTTTAAGATGGCCGCCTCTTATTTCAAAATGGCGTCTTTTTTCATAATGTTTTCATGATATTTTAAATATTTCTGGGTAATGTTTTTATTTTCTGTGAAATTATGAAGACACAAGGAGAACTTAAGAATCTGAGTACCTCTGTTACGTTCTCAAACACATTTCAGCCTGCCATTTTACCTGTGTCAAAAAAATGCGAACTCTGTATCCCAGTCCGTGAATGTATGAAAGAATGACAATGCTTTGATCTTGGACCCAGTGATCCAACAATGTCATGAACTGGTATCCATCGCAAATCCTTGCCCTTTTCAAATGTCACCCATAACTAATCAACTTTTTAATCATCAAAAACAACCACACCAATAACAACAATCTGTATCCGAACTTACTGTGATGATTGAATTGATAGTACCCAAGGCTGCATGTTTTGCGTTTGCATTTTGCATTGATTTGTATTTTTTCCTTTATTACAACTATAGTAGTTTCTGTGGTAATAGTAGCAGATACGATTTGGTCTGCTTGAATCCAGATGGTCTTGTTTTGTTTTCGTTACACCGAAAAAAAGTGTTCCAAGAGATTGGCGGTCTAGTGTTTCTAGTTATCTTCCGTCTAAATCTTATGCCTCGTTTTCTTCTACTTTCACCTTTATGGTTATCATCTTTGTAAACATCGAAGACAATAGCCTTGCACAAGCGAAGTGCGCTAGGATAATTTTATTGGCATAGTTATCAAAGGTTTAACAGTGTTCGGTTGTTTTGAATTGACTATAATGATGGGCCGTCAATAACAAGTGAGGGAACTGTCGGTACACTGTTTGGCAATACTTGACTAGCTTCCAAAATAAGCATCGACTGAGATTTCACACCAGTATTCGAAAGAACATTTTGAGAGAGCGAGCGGGGAATTTCTGGTTTCATATTCCAAAAATTCTTGAAATCACATTGCTCTGACAGGAAATAAAAGTCTAGATAACAGGCTACAGTTATCTTATAAATTTGCTAACTATGTCTTTGAAGAATCAGCTTTTTGTTTGGAAACTTTACCATTAGAAAAACTGAATCACTGAATTTTTCAAGCATAGCCATTGCACAAACCCATTAGCAGAACAGTGTAATTGTAAAAGGTGATGATGATGCGATATTGCTAACTGTCAAAGAATCTAGAGGGTAGGTAACTGGAAACAGTAGACTTGGAACTCTTTTCTTCGGTGTATCGAGAAAAAACTGAACTATTGGGTTTTTAGCAAACAAAATCGTATCTGTAACTATAACGACAGAAACTACTATAGTTGTAACAAAGGAAAAAATGTTGTCAGTAACAGAGCTATAGATGCAGTCTTTTTATCATCTTGAAACCATGAAAAAGCTGACACTTGTATGTTCCTACATACAAAACATGCAGCCTTGGGTAGTATCAAATCAAGTTCGGATACAGATTGTTGTTGTTATTGGTGTGGGAGTTTTTGATGATTTGAAAGTTGATGAGTTATGGGTGAAAGGGCAGGAATTTGCGATCGATACCAATTCATGATAATGTTTGATCAGTGGGTCCAAGATCAAAAGCACTTTAATTCTTTCATGCATTCACGGATTGTGATACAGAGACCGAATTTGATGGGACATGTAAAATGACAGCATTGCAGGCTGTAATGTGTTTGAGAGCGTTGCAGAGGTATTCAGATTCTTAAGTTCTCCTTGTGACTGTGTGACAGAACATATAATCAATTTGTACACATCATGTACGTTCGGTCTAGCACTGCCAATAGAGTAAATGACACGTGCCTTGACCTCTTTGCTCGTAAGCAGCGTCCGTACAATGGCATCCCTCGATCCCTCAGAAGCTGCTCTTGTAGATCATATTAAGAGATCTGTATTGCAAGCTAAACATACATTGGGTCAGTCACTATACAAATGACAAAACTCACCATCCCCTTCCAGATGGGGTTGGGATAAAGATTACGGTTTTTAGATTTCACACTGGACATCCTTACCACCAATGGCGGCTTCATGTTAAGAACTTCTGAAATGTTGATGTAATATTAGTTATTCTGGGGAATGCAAATGTTTCAAGTCCGAATTATTTTGCACTGCTCTTTACAGTGCAACTGCTTAGACGATTAGATAATGTACATTAAAAAATGAGCTGCAGCATCTTTTTAAACGCATGTACATAGTGTTCATATATGAAATGAACATCAAATTATATCATACAACAAATTCTTCTTCATAATTTCACAGAAAATAAAAACATTACCCAGAAATATTTAAAATATCATGAAAACATTATGGAAAAAAGACGCCATTTTGAAATAAGAGGCGGCCATCTTGAAAATGACCAAAACTTGAATGGCCAACGATATTTATTGATCAAGTATTGTTCAAGGAACCTTCATGCAAAATTTGGTGCTTGTATCCACGAGTGAATTATTCCATCCACTATCCGCTACACTAACACGGAGGGTGTGACCGGTCAGCAGAGGATGCTCACTCTTCCTAGGCACCTGATCCTACCTCTATCTTTATGGAGGCCCGTGTTGCTCTGCTTTGAATTTTTTAGATGGTTCACGGTTTGTTATTATCATTTTTTTCATTTTTTCTGAGTAACTGAGTATAGGAGCCTCTATATTTGATAAATTATGTTGTGACTTTTTGTCATTATTTTCCAATCAAGTTTTAATCTATGCTGAAAATTATCTCCTTCTACTATATTTCATCACATGTCATGCAAGGGGAAAATATTACTTTTTATATACAGTTATTTACAGTTCCATTTCAATTTTAACCGATAAATCATTTTCTTAACAATTTCAACACATAGATACAGCAAAAGTAAATGGTTTACAATATATTTGAAAAATCTTTGAATTTTTTTTAAACCATGCAAATAGTACAAACGCCTTTGAATCTTTTAAATAATATCTAGCTTTGGTCTCATTTAAAAATAACTAAAACTAACAGAGTTACTTTCCTTAGTGCTAGTGCATGATAGTATTTTATTCAACATATTTCTAAAAGGAGCCTCGTGAGAAAAATACAGATTATCATAAATCATCCCAATTAATATTTCAAATCTGTCATAAACCTGTAATAGCGATTCTCATAGTGTCATTGCGATGACTGATTTTTTTTATGAGTAAATGAAGAGGGCTCGATGGTCGTGGACTTTTAAAACTCTCCTTTAGATGAAGAGTTCTGTATAAAGATATAGAAACGCATACAAATTTAAAAATCTAATACGTTTGGATTTGGGGGGGGGGGGGGGCTATGGATTTTAGGGCGGCTAATAAATAGTATATGGCCCAATATCATATTGAAAAGTTTTAAGGCAGATTTGACGGTTGATTTGTTTACCATCTAGCATTATTAATACAATGATTAATATACTGTATATTGAAATTAATAGGACTATCTTTAAGTGTTTTATGATATATATCTCATATAGAGAGACATTTATTTTGTCAAAATCATGACTCATGATATCGCATACTAAATGTCAGGAATATTTTGTTTTAACTACATGTATTCGATGAATGCCGTTAATGAATTTATATTTATGTTAAAAATACAAGATTTTCCAGAGGTGCTCTAGTATTTAGACAATTTAATTTTGTGCCACTTACGTTTGACATTAATGAACGTTGTACTTTATAACTGTTTAACTGTTGATGTACTAAGAGTCTACATAAAATGGAACTTTAAAAGCCATTTTCTTTCAGTTGTATTAGTTATACCCAATTCCCTTTTTATCATAACAAATTACATATATATCCTGAAGTGCCAATATTAAGGGCTTCTTTACAAATGAAAATAACAATACTTTTGAAATCTAAGAATTTTATCATGAATATCAATCATAACTTGCTTTTTTTTAATAAGCTAATTAACCTTTTCACATTTCGTTACTGCTATTTACAAAGTATAAATTCATCAAGAAAAAAAAACGAGTGCCCCATTACCAGGTCCTCAATTCGGCGATTTAACTAAATTGCCTTGTCAGTTAAATTTATTTTCAAAACATTTCTTGTTTTTCATTAATGAAGCTTTAGTCTTTGAAGACGATACATCACAGGGTTTGTCATTAAGTCTTTTGTAGTACAATGATTTAAATTCTGAGTAAATGGGGATTAACAATTTTTTTTGTTAGGAAAAGTCCAAAAAATTATTTCCGTGCTTGTTTGAAGTGCATTTTCATAATTACTTGGTCATTTGATTGTTAATCTATCACAGGATCATGTGCATAACATATTGTTCGTGTTTTCTGCTAAACGAACAAGCTGTAAACAAAAAACGTACACCGTCGAAATTTGGACCCTGTTGACTACAATACAAAATAAATAATGAAACATACAGGCCAATGCTTTGGGCCTATATGTCCCTACAAATACAATTATAACATATATACAAATATAACGCATTGCGTTTTTATACATTAAAGAGTGTATGTACATTTTTGCCTCAAAAAGGATGTACTAAGAAATAAGTTTCTGATTTATCTAAGTTCCGACCTTAAACGTCAGTAGGAATACTGCAAAGGAAGACAGTGATTAAAGTCTAAAATCATCTCATGTACTTGGGCTTTTTTTCCTCGATATATTCAATTTCAACCAAAATTCACTGCATGTTCCTCATATATCAAACAATTTACGCTTTAAAAAAACAGTTCTTTAATACATTTCTGTCAAGAAAGTGAATCAAACCTTACATTTTTCCTTAAACAGTTGAAGGAGATTTCCGACATTAATTAGATCTATTAAGTAGACATAAAAGCATGCATTATAGTAAAACTGTCTATGTAAACCAGAATAGTGTAAGGTTGTGTCTACCACACTTGTATCCATTACAATTATATATGCAAACATTACTTTTCGTTTATATTAAAATGAAATAATTAGAGAACTTTATTCAACCTATTTAACCAACAGTATTTAATATCAAAATTTATATCATCCATAAACAAGAACCACAATTATTGAATTTAATACCAGAGCATTAAGGGCATTTTTTCTATATTTGCCATAAGTACTTTTTTTATTTTCGTTAGCCGCAATTTATACATGTAATCACATATGCCAATCAAAGGACTTTTAGGGGAAAAGAAAACCTTATGTTTCTGTGCAATTTGTGAAAAATAGTTAATTCCAAGTTGTCCTTTAAAGACTATAGATTAAAGATATAAACATTTACTTAAAGGAAAATGTAATGATATTGCATTGGTCTTAATTTTGTAATTCTTATGAAAATTTGCCGAAAGTTGTGTATGTACTTCATATTAAATTTCTTCTTTCTTTTTTCCTCTCTTTTTTGTAATTACAACCATATTCACCGTCTCCCTATCTAGAACGTCGTTTTTCATTTTGATGTTATTGTTTTTTGTTGCTAACAGGATTCAATTAGGAAACTCGTTTGACAAAATATACTTTTGAAATACAATTCATGTCTAGAGCTGTCACTTTTTATGTTTAATTGCTTTTATGTATCATTATATTGCTTGTTTATTAATCCTGAAATAGTCTTTATGTTACAGCTTGAATAAATTGTAATTCATCATCAAATTAAAAATTGACTTGTTTTGCAGCAATGCAATAACTAATGTAACATTTTTTGGCTTTTTAAAAGACTTTCAGCTTTTCTTTTCGTTTAAATCGAAGACTACAGATAGCTAAATAATATGATGCGTAAGTCAGGTAATTGTATTCCTATTGTTTCTTTTATTCGCAAAGATCGAAAAAGAGGGAATCGAAAAAGTATTATTGTCAAAGTTTTGGAGCAAAAAAAATGCCACAAATGTTAGCTTATTTAACATAAAACAAAAGACATTTTATATTAAAAAACATTAATGTAAACCAAACTGTCAAAATATCTTAGTTAATGTAATATTAATAAATTTGTACGTACAAGTGTTTGACGCAATCGCACTTGTCACATTCATTGGAAACACTGATTGATTCCTGTTGACAATATACGAATTCTTTATATGATTTATAGTATGTTTAGTACTATTTTTGTGATCCCATTTTAATTTGTGTAGCCAGATTTATCCATTAGAGACATACATTTTTGATGTTCTCTATTTGTAAAGATAATACAACTTTTATTAATTTGTTCTGATAATATTTTAAAATTGATAACTTTAGTTTTATGATGAACTTCAATTAAATCAATTTTATGTAGTGCAGTTTGTTTGATATTCGTCTGTAATTTTACATCAGATAACTTATTTTAAAAAAAAATTAAATCACTTGAACCAAGTGTGGAAATTTTACTATTTTTGCTTTACTTAATTTCCTGTTTAATGGGCTTTTATATACATGTCTATGTAATTTTGATAACGTTAAGTAGTCGATTGATGACTAACATTTCAAAAAAAATTGTATACAAAAGTAATAAAGTGTGCGTTTAAATGATTACTGAGGTGTATCATTGTTAAATCAACCATTATACTACGCACATTTTTTTATAATCATAAAAGAAAACTACTGAACCATAGTCTTTGCTTGTGTATTAATTTTAATACGAATAATAAAAGATTGCATTTTCTTCTAAGAAAAAGAATAACGAATATGGCTTTTACAAAACGAGCAAATTCTTTGGTTGATAAACTAACAAAACACTTATTCAGTTCTTAACATACAAAATTAAATCTCAAAAGTGAAATTTAGTTGTAATCTTGTTTTTTCTGTGTAAACTATCTGCATTTAACTTCTCGGAATGACAAAAAAGCTATATGTGTGCATGATAATTGCGCGTAAGTTCTATTTCCATAATTAAGTGTCGTTTTGTAAGTATTTTTTATGTCAAATCAAATTAACAACCTATGTGTTCACGCTTGCTAAAAAATTGGATAGTCTTGAACCGATAAAGAGTTGTATTTTCTCAATTAAAACTTACCATGTCAATATACTTTTATCTATAAAAATACAAAAAAAACGTGACAGGCATGACAATGAAAACATTGTAGAGCAAGTTGTGGTTTACCGCTTTTAGTTTGAAACCATTTTATTGATGAGAATTTTATATTAATATAATGAATTCAATTAAAATCCTCCTACATCGCTACTTTTCCTCATTATCATTTATATCTGTAATATTTGTTTCAAGTAAGATTGTGTAGGCTCGGTATGACTAACTTAAATTTTGGCAATATTAAAGCAACAGGATGCAACCAAAAACATTTCACTATTCAAAAAATAAACAACACGTTATTGCCTAAACTAGCGACTAAAACAATTTATTTGATAATTATTATGCAATAAAAGTTGGTTAATTGATTGTAGTACGTAAGCCGCCGAAATGGGTGTAGCATACAGCATGCACTATATTTTTTCTAGCATTAGAAGATATTACACATTCTACGCAACTGTATCAAAAATAATGTTTGCAAAAATCATTATAGCTTTGGACAACAATTTATAACAGATTTATTTACTATTGGTACAAAACAGAGATATTTGGAATACAGCAACTTATTATCAAATCTAGAGTTCTATATTCATCATCTGGTTATAAATGTAGAATCCCTTATTCATCAATCGTTAAAATTCATTGGTGAAAACAATTATCAATCAAATTTATCTCTTTTTCAGAAAATGAATATTTGATAGCTGGTTATATAACCTAATACATTTTTACTTTTACTTTTATATAGCGATCATACCCATTGACCATTTGGGGTATTGTGACGTCAGCTCTTTTGTCTAACGGTGTCTAGGTTTTTACATTCTCCGTTAATTTGCTTTTTCCTGTGACACTATTTGGGACGGCTATTTTCAGCAGAAGAAATGACTCATCTTAAGAAATATATCAAAAATATAAAAAATTTCATGGTTTACTGTATGATTAAAGTTTGCATGTACTTCCTGCTGGTATTGTTTACGCAATAAATCTGTTCTGCCACGATACAGGTGATCACTTAAGGACCACAACAGGATATATGTAAATTTTACCTATGATTCAAAAGTTAACATTCATCGATAATTCTTGCTTTTTCATCTTATGGTTTTAACACCTCTTTCTAAAAAGGTGGAAAAGTACATTAAATATGTCTCTCTTTTTCTTTCAATTCCTTTTGACTTGTATTAGTGTAAAGGAAAAAAATGAATCAACAATGATACACAATTCAATTACCGTTTGCATTTTCTTGAGTTCTATCTAAGGTATTGTATCTGTTGATAATTCATTGACAATGATTTTTAAAAGATGTTATAAATATTAACTATTACGCTTAAAAGTGAAATATTCAATATAACACATATCTACAACACCGTCACTGCAATCGCTTTTGCCACACCTGGCTCACCAAGTAGGGATTCGTTTATACACAAGTGAGTAAATTGAACATCATTTGACATCTTTGTGCATAATGAAAACCTGAACATTCTGACACTTGCACACGACGTTTATTAATCAAACACTGCATAATTCTACATTTAAAAGATGTGAATTTTTAGGTCAACTCTCAACCACTGGACTCTACTTTGGTAAACAACAAACAAAAGAAAATGACTTGGTTATTCAATCGTTATTTATTCAAACAATAAAAAGCCACCTTGAATAAAACATTTAATAGATTTACATTTAACAAGACTGTGATTAAACTAAGATCGGATTTTCCCAAATATTCTTATAAAGTCGATTTTTATAAATTTGATGGTACTAAATATTTGTCATACATTAATGATAATTTTGTAATTTTTTAACATTTTAACATCAAATCAATTAAACCTGTTTTATCTGTAGTCAATTCTGCTTTAGTTAATCAAACATGAATGCAACGTGACAAAAACATCGCAAATGCAATCATGTTCGGGCCGTGGACGAATGCCACTCAAAATTTGGTTGACTATTAGAAATGCCCCTACTGAAGCATGGTAAACATTGAAAAAAGAAACATAAATTTTGACCAAAATCGTGGCCATGTCCCTTTAACATATCTCTTTTTTCCTTTAAGTGCCTTTGAATGTATTAGAGTGAATATATATAAACAATGCTACAAAATTCAATTACTGTTTGTATTTTCTAAAGTTCTAAGGTATTGTATCTGTTGACAATTCATTGATATTGATTTTTTAAAAGTGTTATAAATATTAACTATTACGCTTAAAAGAAAAAAACCAAATATTACATACATATACAATACCGCCACTGCAATCGCTTTTACCACGTCTGGATCACCAAGCTGACATTTATTTATACACAAGTGCGACAATGCAACATCATTGACCATCTTTGTGCATGACAAAACCTGAACATCTTGATACATGTAAACGACGTTTATAAGTCAAACACTGCATAATTCTATATTTAACAGATGTGTAATCAGGTAAACTCTTAACCATTGGAATTTACTTTTTGTATAGTCAATTTGGTGAACAACAAAACTAATAAATAATGTATTCAAACGTTATTTCTTTCAAATATTTGAAAAAAAGTGATCGTGGCATTTGTGAGCTAGTGTTATTTTCTGCATGTGAGAATCTGACAGCCATATTTTTAAAGAAAACATCAGATTTGATGTTGCAGCTTGATTAGGCATGTAGACAGTAAATTATACTAATTAAATTTTTACATTGTTGTACATGTACACATAATTGAAAAATACGTATGGTTGTTCCCATATTTCATTAACTTGAAAAGAGTCTTATACTTCTTTCATACATCATCTAAATCATATTTTAATCCTTTAATAGGAATAAGTCCATTTTACTATGCATCTTATAGACAAGTCAAATGCTTAGAATGCTTAGAAAAAGGTTTGTATAGTTTACTAAGTTGTTGGATGTGAATGAAAAAGTACAAAGCTTGTTTTTTCAATCACATTGCACATTAACAAAATACGTTAAGTCACATAATGTAATTTCATTCTTGTTTGGTCAAACAAAACATTTTGGAATTCAAGGATATACTTGTCAACTTTCTATGTAAAACAGTCACCTTGAATAAAAACGTTTAATAAATTTACATTGTTGATTAAACTTAGATCTTATTTTCCCAAATATTCTAAAGAATTTCGATTTCCATATTTTTATTGTACTAAACTTTTGTCATATATTAATGATTATTTTGTTATTTGTTAACATTTCAACATCAATAAAAAAAACACCTGTTTTATTGGTAGTCAATACTGCTTTAGTAAACCTATCATAAATACAATGGGGAATTCGTTACATATGCATACATGTGCTGTATAATAAATTAAGAATAGTTGTATATGTTGTTGTTAAAGATTATGCTTCATTACATAATAACAACAAAAAGGTAATTTCTTTAAAACAGTTGGTTACATTATTTTAATGAAGCATCAGGTCGGATTATCTAACCACTGAGTCATTTAAGTCAAAAACAATTTATATTCTGTATGATAGTGGGTATACAAATGTAAAAACTTCTGAAACGATCAAAGTTTTGAGTTTTCTATTAAATTGGTTCCTTATTCATTGTACTTGCATAAAAAAAATAAGAAATACTGAGCAACACCCATTCTTCAGTCTAATATCAAGACATTTTTTTAATGTGTAAATTTTGATTCTAGTTACATGATAAAAATGTCAGTGTAGAAAATGTTATAACATTTTCGTGAGAGTCTTAACTAAATTTAAACCGTATATGCATAAGTTTTTATGCTTAAGCGGTGTAATATTGTTTTGACATGTGGGGGATTTATTGTGCTGCATTTTATGCTCTGCTTTATCGTTGACTTTTAATAACTACACTATTAACTTTTAGTAATGAATAATGTAAAAGATTGTTTTTAATACATTTTTCAGTTCATAAAAGTACATCCATTGGCAATCAACTTGATTGTGATCTAACTGATTGTTGTGCATGAACCAATTTCCGACATTTAAAATATCTAAGAATGTTAGACAGGAGAGTATTTATCAAAAGTACCATCTTACTTATACGGTTAATATATTGTCAACATTTACCCCACACTCTCGATTAAAGTCCTGAAGATATATTTCTTTATCGTACATAAATGTTTGTTATTAATCGCATTTTATGAATGAAAACATAAGATATAATCGTTTAATTGTATTTATCTTCTTACTTTGCGGAAAGGATATCCCTTATGCCTTATTAAATAATTGAACTGATTACATTCAAAGTCCAAATGCGTGCAATCAGTCTGTTTATAATAAAACCTCTACAGACCACAATGATACAGTACCCTTTCACATGTGCATTGTTAAGTTTTGACATTTCTTTAATGAATAAACTCGCAATCAATTAATGAAAATTATCTACTAGAAGTTACGTGACTTTGTCATTATAAATCAGGGTCAAGAGGTGAACACACGAACTGGTTAATCATCTAATAACTATGTGTAATCCATCTGGAAGTTATCTGTCAATTTTCCTGTCAACTTTGAACCCAAAGCATATAAAACCCTGTGAAATTTGATGTAAAATATATTCCTGCCTTTCAATACAGAAGGATTAATATTATTTTAGCTCTTCATTTTGAGAAATATAATTTTTATTGCAGCGTTTTATTACCACTTGACTGAGTTTGATACATTGTAATTGCAATTGTTATGCAACTGCCAACCACACGTATAGGGAAATTAACAATTTAGATGGTTCGTTTTTTTCTGTGTGAATTCATCTACTGAGGACAAGATCTGTCAAATTAATTGTTTATCATGATCTTCATGTCAGACTTAAGGCCAGTAAATGCTAACCTAAATTAAGAAATAATAATTAATTGAATTTAAATTAGAAAGCCATATCATATATTTGGCGGGGTTGCCCCGATTGTCGTACAGTATTGCACGCAACTGACAACATGGAAAGTCTAGCAACAAGATGCAACATGCGGGTAAGTTTCTTACTTTAAGTCTAATAGCTTCATTATATCTCTACATCGAATTGTAATTTGAGATCATTTCATGCATGACCATATAAACATGCGGTTATTATAAATGAATATTTACAAGACATTTAATTTTTTTAAAAAATCAAACAAAAACTATTTGCATTTTAAAGAAGAAAAATCGATTCTGGGGTTTGGAAATTCAAGCTTTTTCATAGATAAACATTTTAGATGCCTATGTTTGGAATACATTAGTTTAGGAATATAATAAAAAATAAAATTATTTTAAATTATTTTTAGGTTTTGTTCCTCTTGGTAATATCAACGCTCATCTTCATCAATACAAATGCACAGAGGATTCGAGAATCGTCCTGTAAAGACAGTTGCAGGACCACTAAAGTTCAGTGCATGTCTAGTTGTAAACGAGGCTTCTTGAGAAGACTGTCCAAACAGAATTTTCTTAGGTGCTTTGAAAAATGCAGCAAGTCAGCGGGCGCCTGCTACCCACGGTGTGACTGTATGGCTCTGGTCGAGCGTGAAAGAAAAGGGTGTGATCGCGCCTGCGATTCTTACCCCTTCACAAGCTCTTTTGACATTTCGCATTGTTACAAAGAATGTAAATTTGACTACGAGGCAGGTCAGAAGATATGTGAGGCAGGAACAATGTTCTTGCACAGGGACCTTGAAACTACAATTTCCTGAGTGACGTTCTTGCATTCATTTCCAAACCTCATTCGAGTCGGGAAAAACATATATTCAGTCTTCCGCCTGCTCTTTCAGTCTAACCTGTAGTGACGCCAGTGGAGTCAACGCCAGTGGAAAGAGGGCGCTCCTGTTGCAATAACGCAATGCATGCCTTCGTAATCATGCCGACCGCAACTGCCGTCGAATCCAAAACTGTATCTTTATTAACTTACAGTGATTCATGTGTTCATTATCTATTTTTGTGTGTATTAACCTAAGAAAAAACTGTAAATTATATGTCTATGTCATTGAAATAGACGCAACAACGTGTCAGAGGTTGTCTTACTGTTCAGAGACGTTGCGATGATGTATCTTAGTGTTTAATATGACAACAATGTCCGGTATGATATAATAATGTGGACTATTGTGTAAAGCCTTAAAATTATCTAATTCTTGGCTTTTTGTTAATATTAACACTGGTTTCTTTATTTTACTGTGTTGTAAACGAATATGTCACTTTCATAATACAGCCCAAAATCAGTTTTCTAATTAAGTTTTCATAAATTACTGTTTCTTCATTATGAAGACATAAATGACACATTTTTATCAAAAATGTAGTCTTTCATTACTTGTGTAACATTTTGCATTACATAAATAAAGAATTAAAAATAAAAACATTGCTTTGGGATTAATCATTCGCAGTTATATTTTTATTGTAAAATACTGGAAAAATTTTCGGATCAAAATTAAAATCAAATTCAAACAAAACGTTGAGAAATGTTATCGAGTTGCAACCTGAAAATATAACTCTTTTAAGGAAGGAGTCTTTTCTAATTTTCGACTTGTCAAACGTAAATTTGATTATTGTTCATTGAATCAAGATGAAAAGAATTTAAAATTGTATATTTGTCTTTCTTTTTTACTATCAAACAACTTGGCATAGAAAAAGTAATCAATGTTTAGAATTTAACAAGGACTATATTTTTGGCGTAATATCAGAATTCAGAATTGCTGCAGATTAATGAGTCTGTTTTAGCATTTTAAAAACAATAACATTAATGTTGGATTTTTTTGCTAATGTAAACGAATGATATGATACTTGGGTTTTAGAATATGTTTTTAAAATATGATTTGCCTATAAGATTACATTTTTATAAGCTTTAAAAGCGCCCATTCTATACATTGATTTTTGTGGAAAAAATCACTAAAATAAGTTTTTCTCTTTTATTAAATGGTCAATTTATTAGCTTTTCTGTCAATTAATATCTTTATATAAAGTCTTCATAATACATAAAAATCAGAAATATTTTATTATTGGATTTTTAATTTTAAAATTTTTGAGGAAATGCGGGCTTAACAATATCATTTTTAGTATAAATATTTATTCCAATTTAGTAGTATAAGCTGAGAGACATTCTGATATTCTATCATTTTATTGAAGAAAAGAATCTTCAAATCTTAAACAAATGTCTATAGAACTACAAAGAGTTATACTTATTTTTACTATCCTTTACGTTGAGGAAAAAGGTAGTAACCTTGACCTGACCTTTATGCGAAAACAAAAAGTTCAAATTTGATTAAACTTATAGAATCATTTGGTAATATGATCTGTTTGACTGTCATAATTTCATCAATTTCTTATTATAAGATGTATGTTTGATAACGAGAAGACTCCTTCCTTAAGACTTCGACATAACATAACAAAACAGACACGTAAGAAAATTCACCTTCGCTAGCCGAAGGTGACGATCCACAGTGTTTCTCTATTCCGCCTACGCTTGCAAAGATGTAGAATCTTGTACTTCACATGTATGTTTTAAAATCGGCGTACATGATTCTATTAGTTTAATCAAATTTGACCTTTTTGTTTTCGCATAAAGGTCAGGTCAAGGTTACTACCTTTTTCCTCAACGTAAAGGATGGTAAAAATAAGTAGAGCGTTATATTCACCTGCACGTGACCTAGGAGGTCAATATAACATTTGAATATTCTACATTGGACTAAACGTAGATCGTCCAATGAATAATCGCGTTTCAAAATTATTCCGACTTCGAATTCTATGATTGTCTACCAGATGTCCATATGTCGAGAAGAAGATTTTTATCAATCTAACAATCCGTACTGTGATTCTGTTTTACAAATAGTAAAACCACCATCACATCAAAACCTCCAGCTCTGGGACCACAATTTTAACGTCAGTATATAAATAGAATTGCTCGTTCAGATCATTTACTAAGAGTTTAAAAATAAGTTTCAGAAGGAAAGATACATAGTTCCAGATGATATTACATTCTCTCAAATGAGGAAGGTCACAGAGTGGTTGTGCTTATTATATGTATATATGCAATGTGTATCGTTCCGATCCTCTCAAATTGTCGTTTAACTGTATTCCATCTTTATCTCAAACGGCTGTGTAGTGAGCGACAAGAGCGCTAGGTTCGGTTTGTCATCGAAAAGAAGACTTTTCTTGCCTAGATAGCCGAGTGGTTAGCGCGGTGGCCGCTTACTGCTAAGAGAGTGGCGTCCAGAGGTCGTGAGTTCAAGCCCCGGCCGAGGCGGAGGTAGAGCTTTAATGTAAGTGAAGTTCTCGGCTTAATGTATATCTATATCTTTCAATATGGGCAGGTATATGTCAATTTGAAAGTTATTGCAATGTTTGTGCTTATTATATGTATATATCTATGCAATGTATAAGCTATATGCAAAATAATTGTATTCAACGTCAATTTTACATATCATAAAGATCTAATAGAGGCATTGAATTTATGTTCATGCATTTTATCTTCGTGACTTTATGATGCTTCATCAAAGTTCTTTTTTCTTTTTTTATAATTTATTGTTTTTGTTCCATACATACTTATACTAATGTTGACAATAATAAATTCAGTTTTTATAGATTTTATACACATGCATACTCACTCACACACAAGTATATTTACATACATTTTTCAATAATTTAATTCTAGTTGTAACGCGCTTTCTGATTGGCTAAAAAATTATTTTATATCGTATAAAGAATGTTGCCTACGTCATAGTAAGACTAACGTCAAAAACGTATCAATACTCCTGACGTTACGTTTAAATTTTGTACAATATTACGTCATTTTAAAGGTTGAATGATCGTTTTTATCTACAATGAAGTGTAAAAAAAATTAAATTATAAGCAATGAATTCAATATTTATTAGTTTTATACGATATAAAATGGTTTGAAACAGTTTACGCTTTTTTATAAACCGCTTCGCGGTTTATAAAGCGTAAACTGCCCCAAACCATTTTATATCGTATAAAACAAATAGATATTGAATTCATTCCTTAAATATTAGTGGTAAATGGTTACTTTGCTTCAAAAAAATAATAAATAAGAAAAACCCAAAAATAAAAAACAAAAAAAATAAATAACGAATAATAATACGAATAGTAATAATCATAATATCATAAACTAATCTAAAAAAAATTCCATGTTTTCCATGTCCATACAAAACAGTTCTTTTATGTAAACAATGAATTGAATTACTTTAAAACTCTACAGTCTCCAACTTAAATTAAAAGTTATGCATTTTAGGATTTTTAAAATTGCTTAGGATAAAACAAAGGTGTGCTGCATCTATTTTTTATTGTAAAAAGAGTCTACATTGACATTTTGTGACAAGATAAAAATAAGTGCATTTACTATCTGTTAATTCAATTGGTTGCCCGGTGAAGAAGGTAAAAAATCCATTCTTTCTGTCCTCCTAGGAAGATGATTTGTGTTTATGTTAATCAATCTTGTTTTGAGTATCATCGTACCTTGTAAAATGTATAACCTTCATCAATTTGTTTCAAATATTTTGTGCTTAATAATGTTCTTTATTTAATCATATATAATGGTAT
Organism: Magallana hongkongensis; assembly: GCA_015776775.1. Taxonomy (NCBI): domain Eukaryota; kingdom Metazoa; phylum Mollusca; class Bivalvia; order Ostreida; family Ostreidae; genus Magallana; species Magallana hongkongensis. Next base: position 46,472,649 of record CM027471.1, on the reverse strand, counting down.
TTAAGTAATAAAGAATTAATTTGCTTTTGTTGTTTTCATTTTAATTCTTTGAAATTTTAAAAAGTTCAAATCTGTATTCATTATGATGATAATTGCAATATTCTTTATTCAACACAATATGCTGTCTTTTGCCAAGAAGTGAAAATTTATCAACTGGCGCCTTCATCGTTTTATTCAAATTTTCTGTTTTTTATGTTCCTAATTTAAATATGTCAAATTATAATTTTTCTTCAAATGTTTTAAATAGGTAATAAATTTTTTGCTCAAATTAAAATTGCAGGTCTGAAGCGAGGCTCCGGAATTTGACATATCAAGGAAAAGAGAATTGTCACGTAAATTTAACTAATCCTGACCACAAGACGGCAAAAGTCAACTCACTCATTAAAGCATGATGTTAATTGAATATGATGTACGATGTTTTCTCGGTATATTTTGAAACAATATATATTTATGAGACTTCGTGATACAACTAAATCTCAGAATCGGGGAGAGCTGTTCCAAGGTAAGACAGATCAAGTAACCATGGAGATTTCTTTAAATAAGCTATCATAAAAAAAGTCACGATACTCAATAAGTTGTAAAACGGGAGTATGTGTATAAATTTCAAATCCTTTTATATATTTTTGCAGTACAAGTGATGTAAATGTTTTTCATGTGAATTATAATCAGAGCTTGCATGGTTTTATAGCAATAAATACATCACAATAATTTAAGTCTTTGGTGTTTTTTTAATTTTTAGCCCGTATCTAAAATTTTTTTTATAAAAACCTGAATAGATCCATTTGCTTTTTATAAAGAATCTTCAAGGGAAAAAAGTTAATGCGAAAGTTAACTATTAGATAGATTATTTGCCAATTTGCTATGATTTTTTATTTAAAATTAAAAGCTAAAATGTTTCACAAATATTGGTAATACAAAAGCACCACAAATGTTTTATGTAAATATCTTCAAAGTTAAAGAATGGACATGCCCTTTTTTCATTTCAGTTTTGTTTTCATAGCTGTTAACACCGGGAATGATGTGTCTACGTTTGGCGGTTCTGCTAGTATCGTTTCTGATATGCGTCCTGTCTGATAGGACACCATGCGAGCATCAATGCTTTCCCTACAGAATAAAGTGCCATAGCGACTGCAGGAGAGACTACTTGTCCAATTCATTCAAGGAGAAGTTTAAAGCATGTTCGGAAAAGTGTGAGTGGTACTTTAATGACTGTGACGATGAATGTGAGTGTCGGGCAACTAACATCAGAGAAAGAGCCGGATGTGAACAAATTTGTCAGACACATCCATACCTCGACGAATGGAACAGAAGACAGTGCATGATAGAGTGTAAATTTGACTTCAGTGAAAACTATAGTAAATGTTAATATATATTTTAAATTTGATGATATATGGACAGTATTAGAATATGTTATTCAATTAGAACTTCTGGTGCACCGCCGTCACACGAATTTTGAATTTATTTGTTTTTAAATTAAATCGTTTATGGTCAGAAGAAACTTAATGTTTATAAATCATTATATATAAAGGTAAGGATTTAGACGCTAAAAGATTGTGACGGCGATGCGGCATATTATGTTCTATATCGGGGATTGTATTTTAACGGCATTAATTAGATGTGTAATTTAGTAATAATTATAAGATAACCTCTGTAATGAATTGTAAAACATATTGACTGATGCAGGAATGACAAGAAAATGACAACATGATTAAGCCGTCGGTGTATTTTCAGCATGTGCTGCTGTGTTTATAACATTTCGTCAGCTCATCTGACAGGTGATAAATACACCACTATTATTAAAGGGAGCTCAAGGAAATGTTACCTGTACCGAGGAAAGATGTTTTTATACCAAAGCGAGAAATCCAGTGTTATATTATAAGCAGTTTTGCATATCGTTATAGTAATGAAAAATAAATTCCATACATAAGTTTTTGAGCATTGTTTTTCCTTCTTGCTTTATCAAAAAGGAACGACTTCACAATCCACGATCTTCGCAATATTCCAAGATAATAAAAAATATGTAAATTTTATTGAGCCATTTCCCTCCGACCGATGATTAACAACGAGTCTTACATAACTTTTGCTATAACAGTATTCTATTTGTTTATCACGACTTTTCATAACATATTTAAAAGAAGTATTTTCATTACTTTGCATGGCCTACTTTAAGTTTTTACACTTTGAGATAATCAAATCACATAACACATTGAAAATACATGTTATATAATTATACTAGTATTCATTTAATTTGTTAACTGATATATATTCGATAATTGACCAAAAAGGTACATATGTATATCCCTGTGCTTGAAGTTTTAAAGATTTCTTCGTGGTATTTTTCTTTTCTTTTTTTTTCTTTTTTGGGGGGGAATAACCAATGACTCTATCTTTGCTATCTCTATCTTTTTCTTAAGATTAATGCAGCTATTATGGCCAGAGACCTTCCTTTCTCGATTTAAAACATTAAGAAAACGTATTTGCATTTTTAATTTGCGTTAACTTAGGCTATGATGAAAAGATTATGTCTTGATTAAAACTCGTCACAAGTGGTTTCATTTAGACTTACAATTGTTCAAACAAACTGGTTTTATGCAAGCTTGTTGGGTAATTACACGTGACTTTAATTTTCTAATATAAATATGTGGTTACATTTCATGAACTTTTAAATGACTAACACTTAATACCAGATTTAATTGAATAAAATATGATGATGACTTTGAAGGGGACAATCTTGGAATTAACGTCGAATTTCCTACCTTTTTTTCATTGTTTTCTATCTCAGTTTTCTTAAAACGTAATATTATTTCTGCGTTTTTAGGTCACCTGAGTTGGTAGGTCGTAATGATTTTAAAATTTTAGCTTTTTCTCTGGAACCACTAAACCAATTTTAACTTAATGTGGCATATAGCATCTATAGCTGAAGGGGAGTAAAAATTGTAAAATTTATGGCTCCTGCTGCTCTGGAATCTGAGAAGTGGGTCTAAAACCTTTATAAGTATTGCAATCTATAAAAGGTATTTTTCTTTACTCCTGGACATCAAGTAGTCTAACGGCTCCCATGATTGTAATAAGTTTTGAGCTCTCTACCAAAAAGTGTAAAATTCTTGACCCTTTGGTAAGGGGTTCTGGTATTATGGTGGGGCTCTAATGATAAAATATTGCAAATACATATATTTTTCAAAACTCTTCTCCTGTTTTCCTTGGTATTTAGCACATGAACTGAGTATAAAGTTATGATGAGAAAAAATGCCTCTTCCAAAATTGTAAATATCATGACATCAGAGGTCCTGGTGTTAGGATGGGGCTTTAATGATTTTATAGAAAAAATGCATAAATTCTTTGAAATCTTTCCATTGCTCCTGGGTACTAATTCGATAAATTAAGTTCATAGTCATGAAAAGAAATAGTTCGTCTTTCAATTTATGAATTTCGTAGCCCCTCGGTCAGGGTTCTGGTTGTATGGCAGGGCTGCGGCAATGCACTTTGAAAAAATTACGCACTTTGGAAAAAATATTCAAAGCGCATTAAATTTGGGACTAAATCATCGCACTTTCAAAAAATATTTGAAGTGCGTTATGAAAGGTACATCAATATTTTTAGTATCGAGACTGTTAACGCACTTTGAAAAAAATGTTTTTAAATCATAAATTCTGGATTTGAATTTCTAATTTGTTGATAAGATGACGTTTTGTTAACACTAGTGAATCTAAGTTACTGTCTTTGAGGACGGTGATGGGGGTGGGTGTTAACCAAAGACACAGGCCAATTTCCAGTGTATCATTCAATTAATTACAGAAAAAAAGTTTGGGATCCCTCATTTTTCCTTCCAAAAGATATGATATTCAGTAACTTGAAGTAAATGTTTAAGATCAGAAAAAGAAATACGCTTTGTTGTAAGTTAAGTTCAGTGATACTGAAAAAAAAACCGAGCTGGCCAAACAATAATTTCTCCAATGGTCTGTTAAAGAATCTATAAGTGTTTCTTTTTATATTCTAATCAATCCATTAGCCCTGTAATTTTAGTGCACATGAACATACATTGCAAAAGCCACACTGCAGTTACATAGTTGATAGATTATATTAGGCCCATGAGCCTTTTGTTTATATTTTTCCCGATTTTATTTAATAATTCTGTAGATTATTTTGTATATGAAATTATCATAAAGGGATATCAATGTACATATAGCTAAATTATCCAGTGAAAACTCCAGGAATATTTTTTAAAAGAAAAGGGTCAATTTTTCTTTGGTTTCTTTAGACGGCCTAGAGAACGTTATTGGTATAAAGAAGTCATTGTCACTTACAGCTTGATTTATAACCTTTTAAGGCAAATAAAAACCATTTTCTTTAAACCTTCAAAGATTTACTCATATTTGTTGATTTTAGGAATTCATTATTTTTTCTTGAAACAAACAATATTACTTAGCAATAGTACAAAATAATCTCAGGCAAGGTCTTGGCAAGGTAAGGTCAAAATCATAATTGTTTTATTGAACAGTAAGGATAAAAAAGATAGGTATTGACAAGTGAACATTAAATTCATACCATCTAAATCAAATGCTAGTTGTTATCTTTCTTTACTATGTAAAATTTGTATTAAAAATTCCAAATAAGTGATCAGCCTTATTTTTCCCTTTGATTAATGTTTAAGCTAAAAATAGAAAAATATGTTACTTATTAATAATATGTTTTTAAGACATCACATTCACTCAGCAAAATTTTCAATTGTTCACCTTGATAAATAGAAAGATTTGAAAATTACAAAATAAAATAACTCGAAAATTTCAACATTTTGTTACTGGTATATCTTGTAATTCATAGCACAGTAAAATAAGATAACAACGATTAAAATTATCAGTGACAAAGTATAAAAACATTTAAGGTCAGACGACACGTTCCTCAATTGTATATAACATTTTCCAGGAATTTGTTGATGGTTTACTACTATTTTGACAAGCTTTCTTGTAAAAAATTAGCGTACCTTACCAGGCATTTCTGCAAAATACTATAGTATGCAATTTCCTATAGAATCTTCTTGAAAATACACTTGAATTGCTGATATAAAAATAAATACATATACAGCACAGTTCAATTCACTATATTGGAACTGGCTTTGACCTCTAGAACCTATACGCTTCTGGCAGTAGGCGGCCACAGTTCTAACCACTCGGCCATCTAGACACATAACCACTTTCAATTAAAATTTAATCATTTTTAAAATAATTATAAAATTAATATTTTTATTGGAACTCTTTATTACGAGGAGATACAAAAAAGATTCTCGAGGAACGTGTCGTCTGACCTTTTGTGGATTTTTTTTCTTCCATGAGCGTCGGGCAGAAGCAAGCCAGTTCAAGAAATGTCTATATTTTTTTCTCAAATGTTCAGGATGGCGGCACATCCTCCGTAGAGTAATTATTGTTTACATTCTTTCAGATATGGCAAAGAAACAAGAAACCTTGTCTATGATTTTGGTATAAACTAAAAATTCTAAACTTTAACTTATACTTCAAAAATTAAAAATGTATAACGATCTGTTCCAGAAAGTACATACGACTTTTTTTCCCTTGAATAACTCGATATATATTAATATATGGACACGTTTAAGACGATGTTTTGATAAGAAAAAAAGTTTACTCTGAAAACAGCATCTGCTTAAATCTGTCAAGTCAGAAAAGTTTTGGCAAGATGTTCACTGTTTGATACATATCATTATTTGATAAAATACATCTCAGTTATACTGCTTACATGACATGTTCAGTTATGTTAACATCTAAATTGTTGGGCGTAATGTTTGATGAATAATTTTCGTTTTGAAGATAAAGAACTATATATGATATTAGTCAAATTTGGCCCCCAAAATTCGCTATTTTTAAAATGATTTAGGTACATTAATTTGTTGTGTTATTTTATAAAAGAGTTGACATAAAATATGTTTTTCGCCTATTTATTTGATTTATATGCACTCACTGGCAGTATATGACGTCAGAAGTGACGCTATTTTTATAATTCAATCAAAATCAACCAAAAATTGACATTTTTCTTATCTTTTTTCGAAAAGGAAATATAGAGCGACTCTTTGAACAAGAACGAACGTTTTGTCACTTATAAGTATTGGAAAGATACATCTTTGGTGAAAATATTTTGTTTGTTCAAGTAGTCGCTCAATGTTTCCTTAAAGAAAAACTGCCTCAAAACAAGTCGTTTTATGCTTAAAATGCGAAAATGGCGGGGAAATAAAAACTTTATGATGTCCTATTTTTTAAATTGTGGGCACTAAAATCAAATTAAAAATTATGAAAAACTTCAAATGTATATTTGTACAAATAAAACAAAGAATTACAGTAAAATGACAATGTTCATTTTAGGGGGCCATTTTAGGCTCAAACCATATATAGTCCTTTTTATGGAGCAGAAATTTATTTTCACATCAAGAAAATGCTAGAATTAAAATTTATATCATAAGAATATGCAAAGTGACTAAAAGGTTTTTATTTTTCCACAAGTTTTTAGATTTAAAAATAGGACATATTGTTTATACATGTAAAACTGCGGAAATTGCAATCTAGGGTTAACTACACTAGGAGTATTTTTCAGGGTGGGGTTAAATTGTGGTAAGGGTTTTCGTCCACGAGCACCTGATTTCAAAATGTCATATTGTACTGTTTTGAGATCCGCGAAAAATTGTTTCAAACTAGATCATGTCTATTTAAAGCAGACACTGTAAGATACAGACTTTCCCCGTTGATACATAACAATTTGTATGTAAGGAAATACTTTTTCAAGACCGGTTTGAAAGTTGAAGCATTCAGGTTTTTGTAATTTAGACTCAAGTAATATCTCTTTTATTACGGTAAAGAGTTTATTCCATAACATACTTTCGTAGTTGATTTTTTTTAATATAAAAGATATTAATATGTCAGTGTCTTTCCTACAGAATGACTTGCCCAGGTTTTCTTTTTCACAGCCAAACAAAGATTTCCATACTTACAACAATAAAATAGCCAATTATTGAGAGAAATGCCTTTTTTAATGAAAAGGTTTAGAATATTTATCACAACGGACTTGTTCACGTATCAGGCGTTGTAACTCATTCTCATTGTGCATACAACATGTGATGAAATCTGTAAAGTATGAGTTCTCTTTAGTAAGCTGTTACTTGTTTAATACGTATCATTATTTGATGAATACATTATTTGTTTTAATAAATGCATAAACAATTGAGATTTTTCAAATGAATTTTATTCTTAAGCGTGTATACTTATGCTTTTTTATATATATTCAAATTTCCAACATAAAAAAGTAGAATTTCACTCAATTTTACTTTTTCACCATCAAAAATACCGCAAAAACTATTTTTTTTTATCTATTTAAATATTCTTCTAGAAAAATGTATATCATTCATGCCGTAAGCATTCGTTAAACGCTTTTCACCCGTCAAAGATACATGTAATAATGTTAGTTTATACAGTGAATGACAGTGAAATAGTGAGGTCTATTTACGCTAAGTGTGCAGAACGGGGTAAAATCCATTACTAAACAAATCCGCTGAATCAGAAATAATAATAATACTTCCTGCAGATAATGTTAAATAAACTTCTATAATAAGGTTTCTGGAATTATTACTTTTGTCAAACAACAATGGATTAAAAGCACATCTTTTTTATATTGTTTAAGGCGAACTAAATTTTGCTTTGTATATCTTTCATGTCGACGATAATTGATGGTAACATCCACATATTCTCATAATGCTTATTAAAAAAATAAGACTTTGCTGCACATAAACTCATGTTAGCGAAAATCAGTATACGGTATTCGTTATAATGAATAAAGTTATTTCAAACATCAGTTAAAAAGCAACGACTCGATCAGATGGTTTTTACCTGGGGTTTATTGATTCCCTTTGCTTCGATGAACACAATTATACATGTACCCACTAATATTATGTTTCCAAGGAAACAGACCATGACTGAAAAATGGTATTCAAAATTTGCAGTCAGATGTGAATTTTTTTTACATCAATTTGCTCCATATAACAATAATACACAAATAAGTGAAAAAGTAGACATTATCTCATTTTATCAATGAATTAATGTATGGTCTAGTAAAAAATGAAATAATCCTTCCTTGTTTTTATGTTTCAATAATCACCAAACCTTTGAAGAGTTCAGTGTCTTCAAGACCTATATTGTATGGTTTGTGCAAACCCTATGTGCTCTGTGTGTTCTACTTCAATCTCTTTCCCTTGAAAATACAGAATATTTGTTAAAATTTCCAAAATACTTACCCATCCCAAATTACATGAATGTAAAACATTAATTGTAGAGACAGAGAGAGTGGTCCTTTATGGGAACAGAAGTAATTTTAAGTCCTGAGATATTTCACTAAAACACTTCGTAGATGTATGGAATATGATAACCTTTCAATGTCTTAAGTTAAGCTTTCTTAAGATATTTTGATTTATCATTATATTTATTGTATATTATATTGTTGTTTATAATGTAGCACAAGAAAACGAATTATGGCATATCAATTCATGTTTTAATAGTCATTCCCTTTTATATCCTTGTTTGGAAAAAAAACTTATGTGATTAAACATGTGTGAGCTACTGCTGTATTTTTGATAATTATTTTAAGATAAATGTCATTAGTAAATAAAAGTTAAAGGGTATGTCCTTTAAGCCATTTTTCATTTTTGAGATGTACAGTCTCAGATACTTTTCATCATATCATGCATCACTTCATCAATGTAGCATAATATTTTTAGCTCACCTGAGCCAAAGGCTCAAGTGAGCTTTTCTGATCACAATTTGTCCGTTGTCTGTCGTTGTCGTCGTCGTTGTAAACTTTTCACATTTTCATCTTCTTCTCAAGAACCACTGGGCAGATTTCAACCAAATTTGGCACAAAGCACCACTAGGACCACGCCCTCTTTAAAGGGGAGATAATTGAGAATTATTGAAAATGTGTTGGTTATTTCAAAAGTCTTCTTCTTAAAAAACTAATCGGCCTGAAAAGCTTAAACTTGTGTGGAGGCATCCTCAGGTAGTGTAGATTCAAGTAATCAAATCATTGTCCCCGGGGGTAGGGAGGGGCCACAAGAGGGGGTTCAAGTTTTACATTTGAATATATAGAGAACATCTTTAAAAATCTTCTTCTCAAAAACTATCAGGCCAGAAAAACTCAAATTAAAATGGGAGCATCCTCAGGTAGTGTAGATTCAAGTTTATTCAAATCATGGTCCCCGAGAGTAGGGTGGGCCACAAGAGGGGGATCAAGTTTTTCATAGGAATATATCGAGAACATCTTTAAAAACCTTCTTCTCAAAAACTATTAGGCCAGGAAAGCTCAAATTTGAGTGCAACCATCCTCAGATAATGTAGATTCAAGTTTGTTTAAATCATGGTCCCTGGGGGTAGGGCGGGGCCACAATGGGATATAAACTTTTATATAGAGAGAAAATCTTTAAAAGTCTTCTTCTTAAAACTATAATGCCAGGAAAGCTCAAATTTGAGTGGAAGCATCCCCAGATCGTATAGATTCAAGTTTGTTTAAAAAATAGTCCAGGGGTAGGGTGAGGCCACAATGGGGGATGAAATTTTACATAGGAATACCGGTATATAGAAAAAATCTTTTAAAATCTTCTTTTTAAAGACTATTTGGCCAGAAAAGCTTAAACTTGTGTAGAGGCATCCTCGGGTAGTGAAAATTCAAGTTTGCAAAATCACAGTCCCTAGTGGTAGGGCGGGGCCGTGATGGCGGTTTGAATTTTTACATAGGAATATATAGAAAAAATCTTTTAAAATATTCTGGGAACTGTCCAAAACTCAGTACTTAGTGTGAAAGCACAGGTTATGCAGATTTAAGTTTGATGAAACTATGATTCCCTTGAGAAAAGTGGGGCAACGAAATGGGGGGGGGGGTATATAGGAATAGAGCAAAATCTTCTACAGGTACAACAACAAAAGGGGCTTGGTATTTACCCAAAAAAAGAAGTGGATAAAAATTGGCAGATTTTCAATTTTTTTTAGTAAAAAATAATGCTAATTTGATCAGAATTAAGGCTCAGGTGAGCGATGTGGCCCCTGGGCCTCTTGTTAGATTGTTATGATGAACATTTTGAAAGAGCCGCATTTTAAACCCGTTTAGGGCTCTTTAATGATAATACGCATCTCAAAATTTCTTAGTAATTAGAGAAGGCGGGGCGAGAAAAACAACTAGGTTTCTCGCTGAAACAGAATACCTTAAATATATTGTGCCGTCAATTGTGACTATATCACTTGATATTCATTCACATCTCTAGCGATCTACTCATAGTTTGGTTGACTGTTGACTTGCACTGTCAATTCGTTAATCGTAAGAACTTTACTCTAATTACAAAATGTTGGGGTTTTGGTTAACATTGCTAACCCTAGCTATTACGTCATAAGGGAAAAGCCTTCAAAAATCTTCTCTGACCCAGAAAGCTGGTTTGTTAAGGGAGATTAAATGTCTACTGGGAGATGATTTCCCATGTCGCCAAGACTTTGTGAAGCAGCGAAGCAATGCAGCAAAGAATGCCATCTACATAAACGGAATTGTGTACACTGTTGACGACACATATTGGGACCAAACCCCCAAGGATTCATTCGTGGTACAAAATGGGAAAATTGCTTTCGTTGGGTCTACTCACGATGCATTAGAGTACTTCAATTGTGATAGCATTGTTCTAGATCTAAATGGGGCCACGGTATTGCCGGGGATTCATGATGTCCATATTCATCCCTTGGAGTCCTCGTCACGTGTAGAAACAACCTGTCAACTGAAATCTAAAACAAATCCAGAACTAATGAAGGACATCTTCAAAACATGTGCTCCAAGACAAATCGGAACAGAGTGGATTCTGGGTGGTGGTCACTCAATTACAAGTATTCTAGAACACATCGAAAAGGGAGGGAGACCTCCCAGGGAAATCATTGATGAAGTTCTGTCGGATGTTCCCGTGGTCATGTTGGAAGAAACCTCCCACTCCGTGTGGGTGAATTCGGAAGCGCTCCGAAGGGCTAATATTACTGGGGATACTCCAATGAGACCAGGGGGTGTCATTATGCGACTGGAAGGAACGAATGAACCAAACGGCATCCTGTTAGAAGATGAAGGTGTTTCAATCATGGAGTTTGCATTGAAACCTACGCCAGAGTTAGAGGAGTTGAATTATGTTGGCCTTATAGACGGTCTGTGGTATCTGAATGAGAACGGGATCACTTCGGTCAGTGACGCCAGGGTCGTCTGGGGACGCGGGCACGACAAGACCTGGGAGCGGGTATACAAGGAGGGGAAGTTAACGGTGCGTGCCAATCTGGCTCTATGGGCGTATCCCCAAAAAGAGGATGCACAACAAATCGAAGCCCTCAAAGATATGTACTCCAATGTTAATCCTGAATGTTTTCTCCGGAAAAACCAGATTAAGGTTTACATCGATGGTCTTTTGGAGAGCACAACGGCAGCAATGCAAGAACCATATGTCAAGAACTTAAATCTACCGGGAATTTTTGACAACAGAGGTATGAATATTTTCGATCGATCACGGCTTTCAAAATACATCAACAAGCTACAGCACTTTGGCGACAATGACGGATTTGATTTTCTAGTTCACGCTATAGGAGATCGAAGTGTTCACGAGGCTTTGAATGCATTTGATGACTCGTGGATTTCAGGTACGCGGCATCGAATGACTCATTTGGAACAAGTAAAGCCCGATGACTTTAACCGGTTTGAGAGGTTAAACGTTATCGCCGATATTCAAGTTGCGGGAAATTTCACCAAGCCATCTGCTAGAGGAAATATTGAATCTTTAGTTGGCAAAGATCGCGCTTACAATTTCATTCCTTTGCGAAGTATTTACGATGCACACGCTCATGTGACTCTGAGCAGCGACTGGGATGTGAGTACTCCGAATCCCTTCATTGGAATCCAAAATGCTATTTCTCGAGGTCATCAGTCAGTAAAGGTTAAGGACGCGGTGGAAATGTACACGATTAATGCTGCCTATGCAATGAGACAGGAGCACGTGGTTGGTTCCCTAGCAACAGGAAAAGACGCCGATTTTATCGTCATTGACACCGACATTATAGACCAAAACAACGAGGATGTCATTCATAAAACTAGAGTTCTGCAAACTGTTTTGGCCGGAGAAGAGGTTTATTGGGCGGAAGACCAGAATCGGGTAGATGATGCTACATGCCAAATTCTGGAAGACAGCTATTACTATGGAAGTTGTTCCTTTGATCATTATTGCAATGCCTACCCATGAAATTGTACTACAAACCACCTCAGGTGTAACTTACTTCGTAAAATGGACTTGATATCTTCTAGGCTTTTAAAAAAAAAATTCTTAAAAAATTTCTGATCTGATTAAAATATTAAAACGTTTAAAGGCTCTGCTTGGATGGATTTCGAGTGAAATGTTTCGAGAGCAAAGATGATTATGGTGTTCTAACAATGCAAACTTAAGCTCTGTGCTTTGTACATCTATTTTATTCACCGTTGGCAGGTATATGTCAATTTGAGAAATATTGCAATGTTTGTGCTTATAATAATATGTACATATCCAGCAATTTGTATCGCCACGATCCTCTCGGATTACCGCTTAACTGTTAATGTTTTGTCTCACTTATATTCATTCAAGAATAAAACAAATCTAGTTATATGTATTATGTTATGAAACACTCCTTCTTTCGCCATAAGTTTTTGAAACACAATCAAAAAGGGTAAACGGGGGTTTTACATTACTAACGACGCGCTCAGTACTCAGATGATAATGTTGAAAAAGAGGATTACATTTTAATACACTTTATTTAGATTTTGCATTAATAATACTTAAACTAGACCATTTGATGTGTTAGCACTGCATGAAAATCTGTTTCAAGCTGAATTTGAATTTACAAGTCAAGAACATACAAAGTGAACAATGAAATAACAAAATGAAACATTAACACAAAAAAATAAAATATTACTTATCAAAGAGCTGTTAAGTTACTCGTGAAATTTATGTAATATTTACATTAAAGGGTAAACATAAGAGAGAAGATTGTCAAAAAATATACACCAAAATCAATTTATAGAATAACTGTTCTTATATGTCTAAGTCTCAGTTGATATTAAGGCTTCGCGATATAAAGAGAATTTAAAATAGTTTTCGAAATAAAAGAAAGAATTTGTCTTTGTAACAATTGTTACAATGTCTCGAGAAGTAAGTGTAATCTACAAATAGTCCGATAAACTGATTTCACACCGTGACGATTGCATAAAAGGGGTCGTTAAATCATGTATTTATTAATGTTACTTAAACTCGTGTTGATTTTTGTTTATTCTTTACATCTATTAGTTGTTATTATTGTCACCTAGTCAGGTGATATTGATATTCATAGCACAGGCTATGAATGACCGTGAAGTTATTGTGTACTAGTAAAGCCATTCAAAGGCTCTTTTTCGTGCAGTCATATAAGTCCCACCCACCCGCCGATTGCTTCGTATTGTATAATGTATAGATGTATCAACTGTCTAAAATTTGTAATTTTATTTTGTAGACGTGGAAGTGTGGTTTTGAAAGAAAGACGTTATTGTTATATTGAATATAATTAAAACTGTACTTTTAGAGCACTTCACATCCTACTCTCGAGTTTGTGTTTATTTCATAAATATTTTATGTTCGTTTGAGTGTAACAAATAGGACCATAAAAAGTATACAGTGACAGCGAACGCCATGTTGAACTTGATAAGCCCCATTGCTCAAAGTATCATTGTGATCAAAGAACTTTGAGACACATAGGATATTGATTATAGCTTGTTAAAAAGGATATGATAATTATAAACTTTTGTATTTAGGCAAAAACTTGTGTTGGACATAAATATTTTCAATCATACATATATAGTGACAAATAATTAGTTCCACTTTTTCAGCGTATATTTATTAACGGGCTGATCCGTTTCATTTTCGGAAGGTAAGCATATTTTTACTTTATTTTGACCATGCATATTACATAAATATGATTTCACATCGTTTTTTAACAGAGAGCAAAAGGAATTTTTCTAGAATGCTGTTTAGGTTGGCCGATAATTCACTGGAGTGGACCTCTTTTAAAAAAACTAAACATAAATAAGTATTGATGAAACAGAGCAGAGGTAGAATTTTTTGCAGGTGTCATAAAAATCGTAGATTATAGTTTGTCTCCTTGTGAGAACAGTTCATCCCACGAACATTATTCTTCAGGTTGGTTTCTTCACACGTAGGACTCAAACCCTGTAGCCCACTTGTACTTTGGTTGCTGAATTTTACTATAATATTATCTAGCTCTTCATTAAATAAAGCCAAAAAAAATTCAACGAAATAAGCAAGTACGTAGCAAGTATGTAATCTTTTTATACATTTTCTTTGTGACTTGTTATCGGAACATTATGTTGCAGTTAATTTGTGGCTTTTTGCTTCTGCATATTATTTTCAACATCCAGCTTTTTCTTTCCCCATTGGACTATTGGAATATGTATGATGACGAGTTGTTGGTTTTGGTAGAATGGAGACTTTAGCCAGTAATAATATCGCGAGATATGTCAACAGACTAAAGTATTTTAGTAGTGGGGCATAAAGTACCCCCAATTTACAGAATTTTATTTCGACTACATCTTGTTGAAATACAGGACCAATACAAGCTTCTACAATATTTAATTCTCCACATTATATCAGTGTCTAAATATTACTATATCAAGCATATTTGTGGGCCTAAGTATCGCAATCCACTCTCTTCACAAACGATATGCAGGTGAGCCATACTGTCAACCTAGATGGGCATTATCTCTCAATACATGTAATTATTTGTATCCCTTTCTTTACTGTCATGTGAGAAAAATTCAAAAGAACCCTAGTTTTTTTGTAATATTTATAAAAAAGGAATAGGAAAAGCAGTCTCAAGTAAATACGATGGTTAATGCACTAGTCTTGTTTCCTTGCCTATTTATTTCAATGATGAATTTTGCTAAACCTTCCATGTTCCATTTTATTCTTAAAATTTTCTCACACTTGAAAACGCTTGTATAATGATGCATAATATATCTTGTGATAATATTGTGTATTCACTTTTTTTTAAATATAAACTATCTAGAATTAAATGAAGAATATATTTAGATCATTTTTATTTGTAGTTTTTCAATATTTTTTTAAGCTAATCCGTTGATAAAAATAAACAAAAAAGGATACATTTTTGCAAATAATTTATAATTTATAAATTATAAAAATACCAGCACTTACATATCCACTATAAAACAAATCAGCAGATATAGAATAATAAAAAGTTTTAAAAGCCGAATTTTACATTCAATTGACACAACTAACAAAAAGTTTTCCATTGTTGAATAATTTGGTTGGTTTGGGTTTAAAAAACCCAGATGAAACTAGCTGCGATCTGGCGACCATAAGTCCTTTTTCCAATGATACATACAGGTCAAATCTTCTAATCTTACAATACATCGTTTAATCTATGAATTTCAACCAATGAAATATTTCTTAGAATATTTAGCTAAATACACTTCTTTTGATTCATAAAGCTAGTCATGCTCCAGTGACCTCGTTAAGATGACGTTAAGAGCTACGTTTTATATGATTTCGAATTGTTTGGTAGAATCTGTTCTTTTCCGGCAGTTTGGGTTAAAGAGAAAAAAAGATCAGAATAATTATTTTTCGATAGTCTCAGAAGTTTTCCAGCATATGATAAATCATTGACTAACCGCAGATATCAACAAAATAAGTTTTCTGAAGTACATAATTAATTTCAAACCGATATGGGCCTTATGTCGTATAGACAAAAGACTACTTTGTTTTATTTTCGAAATGTGAGAATTCTTTCAAACACGGTAAATTATTAATCGTGTCATTTATAGTTAATAGAGATACTGCAACCTACAAATCCACTGCAAAAATATTCAGTTAATATAGAATAATATAACATAGAGATCGGGAAAATTCTTTCAAATTATCTCAGTAATCTTTCCAGCATATATTATTGACTTACTAGACAAATCAGCAAAAGGTATCCTGAGTTACATTATTATTTCAGAACGAGCTAAAAGGGCATATCATGCACTAAAATGAAGTTTACGTGGAAATAATAACCTTTCTGTCTAAGTGTTACATAACCTATACAATTCATTGATTGAACCAATTATAGCAGATATATCGATCTGAAATATGGATCATAGACTATAAGTTAGACATAAAATCCTATGAATTTTTTCCGTTTAAAAAAATTCAAAATCATATATTCAAGGATATTCTAGGTGTACATAGAAAAGCATCAGATTTCGCAGTCAATGCTGAACAAGGTTCTTATCCACTTTACTATTTATGTTATGAAAACATGTTTAAATATTATATCAGGCTAAGAAATATGGATTCAAATTCCACATATAATAATGCACTTTTAGTATCAGCTTTTAAAGAAGACAAAGAGTTAGCTTGCAAAAAGAGTTACCAGGTATACTTTATGGCAAAGCAAGATTTTTAATCTTCAACAAAAAATTAACATATTTAGATATTTCCCACAAGGATTTGAGGTTTAAGTTAAATAAAACTTTTGTTGATATGATCTTTGAACAATTGTACAAAATCTCATCTTCTAACTCAGAAAAACTTCATATAAACTTCATAGTAAAATATTAAATTCTAACGAGTATAAGTTGCAAGATTACTTAAAGTTTTCCTTGAAAAAGCATGAAAGGTCCCAGCTAACAAGATTAAGTATAAGTGCACATTTACTATTTATTGAAACAGATTGATATTGTATTCCAATCATCCCTAAAGAAAAACGTTAATGCTATGCTTGTAAATTATTGGTCGAAAATGAAAAACATTTTGTACTTACTGTCCTGTGTATGACAATCTTCGATTTCATTATTGTGATATTTTCAATGCTAAATTATACTGTGTTATTGATCCCATAAAAGCAATTGTTAATCCTTGCGATTATAATAATTCAAAACGTCTATGTATCTACATGTACTTAGATAACGCTTTATGCAGAGAAAACAGTTCAAGGGACTATGACGTATTGTGAAAAACTCCTTTGAATGTTATATCCGTTATGTTATGATATTCTTTTGTCTGTCATTTGATTTCATTTTGACTGTATGCCAACATGATGATGTCAATAAACAATTGAATTGAATTATTTATAAACTGATGTATATATCAATAATTCATTTTTGTGGGCCTCATCCCTTTTACAAAAAAGACTACTTCCTTTCATTTTCGAAATGTGAGAATTCTTTTTACCGTGTATTGACAAGGCACATAGTAAGGGTTTTTTGTTTTTAATAAAACACGGTTTATCATCGATAATTGTCGAAAACTTTTTTTGGCAATCACAATAGATCTTCTCTGTAATTTAAGGTTTTTCAACTCAGTTTAAATGGTTTTGTCTCTGTTTACAGTCTTCAAAGGAATGATTAAAAATAAAGTATTGGGAAACACAGCAAAAGCTAACATTACAGCGCTATTTTTTTTCCAAAAATAGACTAAACTAACAATGGCTGGTCCCTTAAAAGAAAAAAACCCTTTAATTACGTTTTGTTCAAAGCCATCTGCGTACCTTTGTTATGTTTAAAGTTCTTCGACACAAAATTGATTAAAAAAAATATTGCAGGTAGGACTTTGAAGCTGGATTTTCCTATCACATGACCACGTCCTTGAAAACAGAAAAAAAGAGACTGCAGTCTCAAAAAGTTTGGGTGAGAGCTTGAGTAAGAATAACGAGTAAGTATTAAGTATTTCAGAACATTTTCTATTGTATATGTTATAAAATAAACTATGTCGCAGTTGATTTTCGTTCCTTCGGCCCGCTTATTATCTCCGAAACCCTGCTTTCTCTTCCCTCGAGGTATTTGGCAAGTGTGTTTTGGCTCGAGTCGTCAGTTTACAGGATGAAAATGAGCAACAATTTTAGAGTGTAAATTTAGCTTCCAAACTTTTATTGCAAAGTAACCTTCTGCATACACAGTGCATTATTTTGTTAGAAAAAACGTATTTCAGCATTTTTCATAAGTATATCTATTAACATATTTTGGCATTTTAAGCAAATGATTTTAAAAGTTAAGTGATATACTTCTTGGTAAGGTTCAAATATTTGATCAATATTCAATCAAATGAAGCAATTCTTTAACTATTTAAAGAGTTTTAGATTTTTTTAGAAAATTTTCCATCCAACGGAATGTTGTGACTGCAACCATTGGTGTGTCTTAACGAGTTTTACCTCATTTGCTGATATAAGGTCAACGGATTATCCACAAACGGAAGATTCCTGGTCAGCAAAAGGTAAACAAAGCTAGAATTACGACAGCAATCGATAATTGTAATAATAATGTGTTTAATAGTTTATACGGTGCAGAATTTGTGCCATTAAATTAAAATGTGAATGCATGTTTCGTAGACACTTCAATCTTCATTTAGTCAATCATAAATATTTTGTGTTGTAGTAAAAGGATATGGCTAGCACTGAAGTCAAAATAGAATCATTGGAGGATTTTAGACAGATTCTTCGTAACACAACGGGGTCAATGATTCACTGCGCTGTTCAGCGAAAATGCTGTACACTTGTAATCTACAAGCACCACTATATTGCACTTGGTGATACATTTTGCGAAAATTGCAATACATGTGACATTATTCATTTTGCAAAAGATGGTTGTTGGTGGGAAGGGGGAGTCAAACGAGTAAAACATTATGACATTCAAATCGACATCACTAAAGGGTTGTATGTATATCAGAATGATGATTATCCAAGAAATAATGATGACTATTCGATCGCTTATAAGCGGTTCGAAATAATAAAAGGTGTCAGACGCGATTACTCAGTTTCTATGAACAACTGTGAACACAGTCGTTAACTACATATTGACTGGTCATGCCGTTTCATACCAACTCAGGAGAGCGTCAATTTTTAAACGTATCCTTTCGCAACTCATTGATCTGTTCACAGAAGGATTCGGTCAAAATTTATCAGCCGCCGTCTTCAGTGGTTTAGCAACATCGTTATCTATGGTTGCTTTTACGTACTATTATTATCTACAAATAAAATCACTCTTAGATAAGGAGAGCAAGAGCCGTGGGATGTTTGGGAAAATGAAGAAATCTGTATTTTCCTTGATCGGTAGAATTTTTAAGAACAGGGTAAATAAAATTTCTCCAGAGGAGCAACGATTTCTTAATACACTGGTGTTTCTGCTCATTCTTGATCCAGATGAGGTAATTAGTTCTACAAAAGCAAGGACCTATTCTGCAAAAAGCAGCGCCGATGCTGCCTTATTTCACAACAGTTGCAACTGGTATTTCGACATTCATTGTTGAAGGGTTCTTTGCCTTATCAACTGTAAGGTCCTTGAAAAGATATTTGGACGACAATACTATCAGTTCTGAAGATTTTAAGCGAGAGATAGTAAATTCAATTCTTTTTGTGTTTAATGTGATCTTCACATCATTGATAATTGCTTTTCTCTTATTCAATTCTAAAAAACAATTCTTTCATCCAATCTCAGCTTTCCATTACGGATTTTTCGGAAATCTTGCTTCTCGAGTGTTTGTTTCGTGCACGAAAGAAGTAATTTGCAGATTGCGCAGATACTTAATCAACCCACGAAATGACCTCAATCAATAAAAAGAGACACACATTTGACCTGTAATAGGTTTTTTTCCGGTATACAATGTTTGTGCTTTTGAGAAGTGGTTACCCAAGAAATAAATATGACTGTTCGAACGCTATTTAACCACATATTAACTGATCACGCTGGTTCATACTCAAGAGGGCGTCAATTTTAAACGTTTCCTTTCGGAATTCATTGATCTGATTACAGAGTGAGAACAAAAAGAACACTTTATCAACCGCTGTTATCAATTGCTGTTAAAGCCACAACTATGTCTATTCTTATAATCATTTACATTTAAAATAAAAAGAGAAAATTGAAGTTTTCTTGACTAAAAGTATTTCGGGGAACTTCGTTGATGAATTTCCTTTAGAGATACAACATTTCATACATACACTAGATTTTATATTCGAGATTTGTCCCAAAATGGTTATTGATTTTACAAAAGCAAAGGCTCTCTTAAAAAAAATTCTATCTCGTGGTACATCAATCCCTAAACTTTTCTATATTTGTCAAAATGCTTTGTTTCAAAATTTCAATTGTAAATAATTGAATAAAACACTGTATTACCATCTATATTTAAATTGCTGCAGTTGTTTACTGGGGGGGGGGGGGGTGGGGGGGCGGAAAAGTTTGTAGACAATTAGGTGATTACTTATGGTGTAACAATTAGTAAATACAAATACAAATGCAATAAATATGAAGTCTTACATGTCATTTTGTTTGAAAAGAACGCACACAAGAACAGTAAATTGTCCTTTTAATCACTCAGAACAGCTGTTCTGGGTGATTAAAAAGGCATTGTCTTGTTCTTGTATGCATACTTTTCAAAATGACACGTACGCAGTACAGTTAAGGCGGTCAATAAAAATATGGGCAAATTTTTGTGATGAAAACACGTATACTTTAGTTAAACTGGCATGTCCTTTTTAAAATCAATAACAGTCACTCAAATGCAATATATTTCTAAAATATATATATAACAGTACAATATTTTATGTTCATAGTGGTCACGTGATATGGCAGTCGCTTGGTACAAGCAGATGTATTTGTGGTTTTGAGGTCATTTAAAAAATTCAATATTGCAAGGGCATAATCATGTCAAAATTCACAACTGAATTATGAAATAGCTTGATGTTATATCGTAGATTTGAAAAACGGTGCGAACTTTTTAAGATAAGAATATTTGTTAGTAGAAACCGTAATTTATAATGCATATGTTGAATAATTTTGAAGGTCACAGGGTTAATTTCATTAAAAAATAATTAATTTGTTAGATTTTACAAGGATCGTAGAAGTTTTTAAGTTACATAGCATATTTCAAATTCACATGTAAAAGTTTGTCGGGATCAAGTAATTGTATGCCCTTGCAATTAAGTGATTTATTTAGGTACTCAGATTTTAGATATACGATATTTTATACAAAACCGAGGTGGCTTCTTTATACGATGCATACTTTTAACAAAATGAAAATAAGACTATATAGGTAGCATTCTACTAATAATAATTTTAAACTAGAGCAGAGCTCGTGGCAAAGCCACGAGTAGGTCTTCCGTTGTTGCTGCGAGTTGAAAATATATGTGATATGGTGTCAAACGATTATAATTACTAAACTTTCAGTTCTGCTTTTGTTATAAAAACGTGTTGTGATTGAAAGCCTGCATATAAAACGTGTTTTGAAAAAGAAAATAAGAAAATGTTTTAGGAAAACTATTTGTCGCATACAGTTTATGTAATCGTAACAAACATTATTTAAAAAATGAGATATTTAATGGCGAGTTAAATTTTCAGAGGGTAGCAAGCATTGTAATAAACAGTATGTACTCATGTGTCATGTCAGGAATTGTGGTTTTTTTTTTTTATTTTAAACCGAACCCGTTTACAAAACACGTAACCTTTTCTCTAAGATAACTTCTTTATTTAAATATTTGTAAATTTTTGAAGACAATGTGCAATTTAGAATTGTTGCGTGCTGACAAAATTTACAGACCCTGAAACGTACTACTACAACAAAAAAAAGCGTGCGACTTACGTGCGAAAAACGTTTCGTATTAACCGTTTAGCGTTTCGTGTGAATCGTGAAGCGTTTCGTGTAAACCGTTTAGCGTTTCGGACAAAGCGTGCAGAATTTCGGACAATGCGTTTAAATCGTTTCGAGCAAAGCGTGCGAGAACCATGTGAAACGTTTATCAGATTTCATTCGGAACTCTCTGACAATTTGTTTCAAAATGGAGCCCGTGTTTTACATTACATGTACTTTAAACTGTTTGTGATTGGCAAAACTCTCTTGTAGGTATTTTCATGAAAAAAAAATCTAGAAGAAATGATATACTTATCTTTTTACAAAATTGAATTTATTTTTAACAAACAAAAGAAAGGTATATGTATTAAAAGACGACTTGTTACAGAGTACATGTATATATAACGTTTTATACGATGTTTCAGTACTGGTACAGTTTTACCGGTAACGAATATTTGCCAGTATCGAATAATTTTTAGAAAAATTATTGGTGGAAGACAAAGTTGAGGTTTTAAAAAATTCTAGCTAGGTGATTATAACATAGAAATAAATATTATATCAGTGTTTGCCATTTGCACGATTATTTACCGAATTGTTTACAAATTAAAAATGTGCCCCAGATATGGGCTGCCGGATGTTCAAAGCAGAAAAAACGAAAGTGTGAAAACAATTAAGCCTAACTATGAAAATAAGTTTGTTATTGATCCCTATTTAGTGAATAATTAGTAAATATAATTCATTTAAAAAGATAATACATCATATCAAATAATAATGGAGCTTTGAATGAAATTACGACTTCAAATAGAACCACGTGTAGTTTTCCTAGTTACGGTTCATTGCGACAGAAGTATTATTTGGCTGCAAAAATTGATAGATATACGGGAAAAACAAAGGAAAATGGCAACTACTTATCATCAATTACTACTATAAAGTGTTTGTATGAAAATTCAATATTATAAAGTAACGGAAATGAAAACTGTTCAAGTCCAGTTTCAATTTGACCGGAAAACGGCATGATAAAAATAACGATCATATAATTTGTTTAAATGACATATTCCCACAATTGTTTTTCCTTGTTCATTTATAAGTCCATTAACATGTACCTCTAGTATATTTTTGAAATTAATTCGCCTCAAAATATTCGGTCAGAAGTGATAAAGGGCGCTTAATTCGATACTGGGAAACGAATTCAAAACTAGGAAACTGGAGCTAGGGGGTGTTGAAATTACTGTCTCCGTAATTCATCCTTTATTTTTTCGGGTTTGATACAGTTTAGAAGGACAAAGAAACGCGATTTAAACAAAAAATAAAAACATTTGGAATTCCGATAATAATAGTTGCATGCACGAGAAACCGCATACTGATTCGTTACCGGTAAAATGACTGTACAATATTAAAATTCGCTATACATAAAAAATATTAAATACAGTTAGCAAAATATGATTTCTGTTGGAACAAGCCTTAATCAACTTTAACTTACACGAGCATGTTTTGATAAGCATGTATCTTTTTTTAATTTATTTACATCGATAACTCTTATTGAGACCACTCGCGACACACAAAACCTCGGACATCGGGTGAGACCTGCACCTGGCTGAACCTGTCAATCAAACTCTGTGTATTTGTTTTCATTGGATGGTCAAGCGTCTCTTTTTTTGTCAATAGCCAATGGAAAAATTAATGACTTCAAGGTAATTGGAATCAGTATTTGATGAAGCACACAATTTAAATGATAGAAAATTTATTAATTATTTGAACAAAATTAAATTTAAACATAGAAAGAAAACATACTGATCATTTCTATGAATTGCGGGAAGTAAGTTCTTTGGAATCCCGATTACAGATATTTTTACAAGTAATTATTTTAATTACTTAAACCACTGTTAACGGAAAACAAGACGTAATAAACGCACAGGGATTTGCCTACAATGTACACAGTCATGCAATTAATTATTATGGGAATCTTTACGAATGGAACTTAATTCAAATAGATCATGATAATCTATATACACTGTACGCCGTTATACATGTAAGGAGCGCCGGTAATATATTCGAAGATTGAGTCAAAAATTTAAATCATTTTTATTTCTTGTTCTTTTCAATACAATGTTAAATTACTTTGAAAAAAATCCGAAATAGTAATTACAACTTTCTTTTTTGTTTAATCATTTGAATTTTTTCTGAGGTACATGGATATGTACAGAACATATTTATTTACGCGAATGATACGACATAGGAAAAAAATTATCGGATGTTTGTATAACATTGTTTTCTAACGAATGTGACTAATTTAATTTTAAATATTTTTCAACATTATCAATGTAAATAATATCAGATTTATTTCCTGTTTGTATTTTTACATCGTATTCTCTGAAACCAATACAAATACTAATGTTAGAAGAAAAATCAAATCCCGCCGAATACTGAAAAACCGATTTCAGTTTGTAATCATACGGATTTTTATTTTTGGTATTGACTATTGAGTTACGGTAACATTTTTTCTGGATGATTTTTTATTTATATTTTATGTAGTAAAAGCACCATTCCAACTGTTACTCAATTACATAACAATTGATGACCCGGGGCTATATATGTTCTGAGCTGTGTGCGCTGAAGCGACACAAGATTCTCGGTCGCACGTGGCGATTGAATTAACACAGACTGACCGAATAAACAAACGGTTGGGAAAGTGAAACAAAATGTTACACATAAGAAGAAGCCACCAAAAATGATTTTCGACAGATCTTGATATCGTTTCGCCAAAAAAAATAAAAAATACAGCGCGAGCTCCTGTCAGCGGGGCGGGAGGAGGGGGCGGGGGGGGGGGGGGGGCAGCAATGAGTTCGCTTCCATAATGAAACGAACATGTAGAAAAACTACAGAAGTGATTAATATGTGACCGATAGAATCTAATCTAAAGTTGTTTAAAACTCATGTGAATATTCTTTTAAATAATCATCGAATGCCTCAACTCAGGACATTCTTTTATCGTGCTAGCACCTACCGCAAACATGTAACATGGAACTTTGATTATAATTTGATTTGATTTTTAAACTACCTTGTACGCTATCGTATACACCAATGCTTAATCAACTGTACAAGTAAAATAAATTTATCTTTTCATCTTAAACCAATATAATAGTTGAAAACATAATAAAATATAGTTGTGTCCGTGCAAAATATGAAACATAAACGCGACATAAGGTACATGTAGAAGAACACGAACCGACGGCGGATCACTTATCCACTCGCGCCGGATCTCCTCAGCCATGTGCGAGGGATGATCATCATTTAAAGGTTTAATATTTGAGGGGGGGGGGGTGTTGATTTAAAACATTAATTGTACAGTTTTTAAAGTACTTTACTTAAACAAACGAAACATTAGTTTATTCTAACGATTTTTCCGATTTGGAGTAATATCATTCATTAATATTCATTTACACTCAAATATTTAATTAAATATATATACAAGTAGGACAAACTTTTATAACATAAAATTAAAACAGTTCTTGTATATACGGCTATATTAACTCAAGCACGTTCATATGCATGTAAGTGTAAGTCGCGGTGTGCGAATCTTGTGTATTAAATAACCGCTTACCGCTAGGTAATGCATCCGTGGCTGATCTCCTCGGCCGTGGGCGAAGAATAGATTACGTAAAGGTACAAAGCACAGAATCGCACAGCTCAGAACCAAGGAAGATTTGAAAAGTTTGCAGTATAATGACCTTACTCTATCAAATAGAAGTTATATATTTTAAACTTAAACCCCACAATTGATCTATGTCTATTATTGCTTTAGAGAATGACATTGCTTTTATTAATTAAATGAACTATTTCTTACTTGACATCCAATCGTTTAATCCACAAAAGATTTTGTGTAATCAAAACTAAAACAATTCTTGAGTTTGCGGCTACATAAACTCATATATGAGAGACGCAACTCTCGTGTATTAGATAACCGCTGACCGCTAGGTAGTCCAGCCGCGAGCATGGTAACCGATTTTCTCGGCCGCGGGCAAGGGAGAGCTTACGTAATGGTACACACACACATGCAGCTCTGATTCAAGGTAGATTTTAAATGCATGGAGTTAATAACTAAAATGTAATGCATAGAGTTTTTTAATTCCATATTTTGTGGTTTACTAGAAAAGAAAAAGAATGTTTTGTTTTACAATTGCCGTTTTTAATGATTGTGCACTACAAGAACTTAACAACAATAATTTTAACTCCTAAAGGAAAAGCGTATACTCCAACAACAACAAAAATTCTTATGAATTAATGCCTCCTGTATAAACCAGCATACTTTCTGCGGCAACTTTATGCCAGTTGTACGCACAAAGACTTTCGTTAACTTGTCAAATGAAAACATGTACATGTCAACATGTAAAGCTTTTTACACTCATACTACACAAATCACATACAAAATAACATTGTAACGACCTTTATGAGATCCCAACAAACAACTTTTCCAGCGACAGCCATATCAAAATCCTAACCGTTTTTGAGTTATTAAGCAACATTTTTTAGGGGCCATTGGCCCTTAATTTAAGGAGCCAGCCCTTTTTTATTGGTGTCAAATGAAAGCCCTCTATATTTTGCACAACTTTTATTCTACATGTCTTAACAAAATATTTTTCGTTTAAAAGATATAAAGGAAAATATGTCTAAATTTTCGCACTTTTTTGAATCCTGTTTTTTGATCCCTTACCTTTTCCTAAATAAAAAACGTAATCTTAAAACAAAAACAGATGTGCACAACTACAATGTCTCTGTTATTCAAATTCGTTGGATTCCCATTCCCTGCTATCATAGTCTCAGAGCCTTTGTCTGGAAACAAAAGGCCCTAAAAATTTTTAAAAGGGGAATAACTCTTTAACGGAAGGGGAATTCTAAATTTTATGAATTGCTTAAGATAGTGTTTTGTAAAGTACATTAGCCCTGAAAATTTGAGCAAAAACCGTTCAGAAATAAGCAAGATATGAAGCCTCAAAGTTCGCGTCTAGGAAGAAAAAAAAAAAAAAGAAAAATAATTTTTCCCGCACAATAATAGAAAGGTCTTCCGTTGGAAACGGAAGACCTTAACAAAATATTCATTTATACTTTTCCGTTAATGTATGACATTTATTTTTCTTCGCTATAAAACTGCACAATAGCCTTCAATGATTTAACTAAATGCGTCATTTTGAAGCATATGACGTCATATTTTGTAGTACAGCGAGAACGACATCTCGCTTATTTTTCAGTGTGTACGATATAACGGACATCAAAATTGTAAGTAATAGCATTTGTTGTTTTTAATTAAAAGATTAGTATAAGTTAATTTTACTAATAAATAGATTAATAAGTACTTTCGAGGTTTGTAATATACTGTGATGTCATAATGCACATTTCCCGTACTTTTTGTCTGAACGGAGTTTATTGACAGCCTTAACTGTGCTGCGTAGGACTTTAAATTGCATTACTATCGTTTGGCAACATATTTGGCCAGTTTTGGGCAGAAACAAGCCAGTTCAAGAAATGTTTATATTCTTTTCCTCAAATGTTCAGGATGGCGGCACATCCTCCTTAGAGTAATTATTGTTTACATTTTTTCAGATATGGCAAAGAAACAAGAAACCTTGTCTATGATTTTGGTATAAACTAAAAATTCTAAACTTTAACGTATACTTCAAAAATTGAAAATGTATAACGATCTGTTCCAGAATGTACATACGACTTTCTTTCCCTTGAATAACTCGATATCTATTAATATATGGCCACGTTTAAGAAGATTTTTGATAAGAAAAAAAAGTTTACTCTGAAAACAGCATCTGCTTAAATCTGTCAAGTCAGAAAAGTTTTGGCAAGCTGTTCACTGTTTGATACATATCATTATTTGATAAAATACATCTCAGTTATACTGCTTACATGACATGTTCAGTTATGATAACATCTAAATTGTTGGGCGTAATGTTTAATAGATAATTTTCGTTTTTAAGATAAATTTATGGAGCAGAAATATATTTTCATATCAAGAAAATGCAAGAATTAAAATTTATATCATAAGAATATGCAAAGTGACTAAAAGGTTTTTATTTTTCCACAAGTTTTTAGATTTGAAAATAGGACATATTGTGTATACATGTAAAACTATGCGGAAATTGCAATCTAGGAGTATTTTTCGGAGTGGGGTTAAATTGTGGTAATGGTTTTCGTCCACGAGCACCTGATGTCAAAATGTCATATTGTACTGTTTTGAGATCCGCGAAAAAATTGTTGCAAACTAGATCATGTCTATTTAAAGCAGATACTATAAGATACAGACTTTCCCCGTTGATACATAACAATTTGTATGTAAGGAAATACTTTTTGAAGACCGGTTTGAAAGTTGAAGCATTCAGGTTTCTGTAATTTAGACTTAGGTAATATCTCTTTTATTATGGTAAAGAGTTCATTTCATAACCTACTTTCGTAGTTTTTTTTTAAATATAAGATATTAATTTGTCAGGGTCTTTCCTACAGAATGACTTGCCCAGGTTTTCTTTTTCACAGCCAAACAAAGATTTCCATACCTACAACAATAAAAAAGCCAATTATTGAGAGAAATGCCTATTTTAATGAAAAGGTTTAGAATATTTATCACCACGGACTTGTTCACGTATCAGGCGTTGTAACTCATTCTCATTGTGCATACAACATGTGATGAAATCTGTAAAGTATGAGATCTCTTTAGTAAGCTGTTGCTTGTTTAATACGTATCATTATTTGTTGATTACATTATTTGTTTTAATAAATGCATAAACTATTGAGATTTTTCAAATGATTTTTATTCTTAAGCGTGTATACTTATGCTTTTTTATATATATTCCAATTTCCAACATAAAAAAAGTAGAATTTCACTCAATTTTACTTTTTCACCATCAAAAATACCGCAAAAACTATTTTTTATCTATTTAAATATTCTTCTAGAAAAATGTATATCATTCATGCCGTAAGCATTCGTTAAACGCTTTTCACCCGTCAAAGATACATGTAATAATGTTAGTTTGTACAGTGAATGACAGTGAAATAGTGAGGTCTATTTACGCTAAGTGTGCAGAACGGGGTAAAATCCATTACTTAACAAATCCGCTGAATCAGAAATAATAATAATACTTCCTGCAGATAATGTTAAATAAACTTCTATAATAAGGTTTCTGGAATTATTACTTTTGTCAAACAACAATGGATTAAAAGCACTTATCTTTTTTATATTGTTTAAGGCGAACTTAATTTTGCTTTGTTTATCTTTCATGTCGACGATAATTGATGGTAACATCCATATATTCTCATAATGCTTATTAAAAAAACAAGACTATGCTGCACATAAACTCATGTTAGCGAAAAACAGTATACGGTATTCGTAATAATGAATAAAGTTATTTCAAACATCATTTAAAAAGCAACGACTCGATCAGATGGTTTTTACCTGGGGTTTATTGATTCCCTTTGCTTCGATGAACACAATTATACATCTACCCACTAATATTATGTTTCCAAGGAAACAGACCATGACTGAAAATAGTATTCAAAATTTGCAGTCAGATGTGAATTTTTTTTACATTAATTTGCTCCATATAACATTAATACACAAATAAGTGAAAAACTAGACATTATCTCATTTTATCAATGAATGTATGTATGGTCTAGTAAAAAATGAAATAATCCTTCCTTGTTTTTATGTTTCAATAATCACCAAACCTTTGAAGAGTTCAGTGTCTTCAAGACCTATATTGTATGGTTTGTGCAAACCCTATGTGCTCTGTATGTTCCACTTCAATCTCTTTCCCTTGAAAATACAGAATATTTGTTAAAATTTCCAAAATACTTACCCATCCTAAATTACATGAATGTAAAACATTAATTGTAGAGACAGAGAGAGTGGTCCTTTATGGGAACAGAAGTAATTTTAAGTCCTGAGATATTTCACTAAAACACTTCGTAGATGTATGGAATATGATAACCTTTCAATGTCTTAAGTTAAGCCTTCTTAAGGTATTTTGATTTATTATTATATTTATTGTATATTATATTGTTGTTTATAATGTAGCACAAGAAAACGAATTATGGCATATCAATTCATGTTTTAATAGTCATTCCCTTTTATATCCTTGTTTGAAAAAAAACTTATGTGATTAAACATTTGTGAGCTACTGCTGTATTTTTGATAAATGTCATTAGTAAATAAAAGTTAAAGGGTATGTCCTTTAAGCCTTTTTTCATTTTTGAGATGTACAGTCTCAAATACTTTGCCATAGTTGCCTTTTCATCATATCATGCATCACTTCATCAATGTAGCATAATATTTTTAGCTCACCTGAGCCAAAGGCTCAAGTGAGCTTTTTTTATCACAATTTGTCCGTTGTCTGTCGTTGTCGTCGTCGTTGTAAACTTTTCACATTTTCATCTTCTTCTCAAGAACCACTGGGCAGATTTCAACCAAATTTGGCACAAAGCACCACTAGGTGAAGGGGAGTCAAGTTTGTTGTCAAATAAAGGACCACGCCCTCTTTAAAGGGGAGATAATTGAGAATTATTGAAAATTTGTTGGTTATTTCAAAAGTCTTTTTCTTAAAAAACTAATCGGCCTGAAAAGCTTAAACTTGTGTGGAGGCATCCTCAGGTAGTGTAGATTCAAGTTATCAAATCATTGTCCCCGGGGGTAGGGAGGGGCCACAAGAGGGGGATCAAGTTTTACATAGGAATATATAGAGAACATCTTTAAAAATCTTCTTCTCAAAAACTATCAGGCCAGAAAAACTCAAATTAAAATGGGAGCATCCTCAGGTAGTGTAGATTCAAGTTTGTTCAAATCATGGTCCCCGAGAGTAGGGTGGGGCCACAAGAGGGGGGTCAAGTTTTACATAGGAATATATAGAGAAAATCTTTAAAAATCTTCTCAAAAACTATTAGGCCAAAAAAAAACTTAAATTAAAATGGGAGCATCCTCAGATAGTGTAGATTCAAGTTTGTTCAAATCATGGTCCCCGAGAGTAGGGTGGGGCCACAAGAGGGGGGTCAAGTTTTACATAGGAATATATATAGAAAATCTTCTTCTCAAAAACTATTAGGCCAAAAAAAAACTCAGGGAGGGGGTGGGGGGGACGGAAAAGTTTGTAGACAATTAGGTGATTACTTATGGTGTAACAATTAGTAGATACAAATACAAATGCAATAAAAATGAAGTCTTACATGTCATTTTGTTTGAAAAGAACGCATACAGCTGTTCTGAGTGATTAAAAAGGCATTGTCTTGTTCTTGTATGCATACTTTTCAAAATGACACGTAGGACTGTAAATTGCATTACTATCGTTTGGCAACATTTTTGGCCAGTTTCGGGCAGAAACAAGCCAGTTCAAGAAATGTTTATATTTTTTTCCTCAAATGTTCAGAATGGCGGCACATCCTCCTTAGAGTAATTATTGTTTACATTCTTTCAGATATGACAAAGAAACAAGAAACCTTGTCTATGATTTTGGTATAAACTAAAAATTCTATACTTTAACGTATACTTCAAAAATTGAAAATGTATAACGATCTGTTCCAGAATGTACATACGACTTTCCCC
This sequence comes from Magallana hongkongensis, assembly GCA_015776775.1. NCBI lineage: Eukaryota > Metazoa > Mollusca > Bivalvia > Ostreida > Ostreidae > Magallana > Magallana hongkongensis. The sequence continues at coordinate 46,441,375 of CM027471.1, read as the reverse complement.
CCTTGGATAACTTGATATCTATTAATATATTAATATATTAATATATGGCCACGTTTAAGATGTTTTGATAAGAAAAAAAAGTTTGCTCTGAAAACAGCATCTGCTTAAATCTGTCAAGTCAGAAAAGTTTTGGCAAGCTGTTCACTGTTTGATACATATCATAATTTGATAAAATACATCTCAGTTATACTGCTTACATGACATGTTCAGTTATGATAACATCTAAATTATTGGGCGTAATGTTTAATAAATAATTTTCGTTTTGAAGATAAATTTATGGAGTAGAAATTTATTTTCACATCAAGAAAATGCTAGAATTAAAATTTATATCATAAGAATATGCAAAGTGACTAAAAGGTTTTTATTTTTCCACAAGTTTTTAGATTTAAAAATAGGACATATTGTTTATACATGTAAAACTATGCGGAAATTGCAATCTAGGGTTAACTACACTAGGAGTATTTTTCGAGGTGATGTTAAATTGTGGAAAGGGTTTTCGTCCACGAGCACCTGATGTCAAAATGTCATATTGTACTGTTTTGAGATCCGCGAAAAATTGTTACAAACTAGATCATGTCTATTTAAAGCAGATGCTGTAAGATACAGACTTTCCCCGTTGCTACATAACAATTTGTATGTAAGGAAATACTCATTGAAGACAGGTTTGAAGGTTGAAGCATTCAGGTTTCTGTAATTTAGACTTAGGTAATATCTCTTTTATTATGGTAAAGAGTTCATTTCATAACCTACTTTCGTAGTTTTTTTTTAAATATAAGATATTAATTTGTCAGGGTCTTTCCTACAGAATGACTTGCCCAGGTTTTCTTTTTCACAGCCAAACAAAGATTTCCATACCTACAACAATAAAAAAGCCAATTATTGAGAGAAATGCCTATTTTAATGAAAAGGTTTAGAATATTTATCACCACGGACTTGTTCACGTATCAGGCGTTGTAACTCATTCTCATTGTGCATACAACATGTGATGAAATCTGTAAAGTATGAGATCTCTTTAGTAAGCTGTTGCTTGTTTAATACGTATCATTATTTGTTGATTACATTATTTGTTTTAATAAATGCATAAACTATTGAGATTTTTCAAATGATTTTTATTCTTAAGCGTGTATACTTATGCTTTTTTATATATATTCCAATTTCCAACATAAAAAAAGTAGAATTTCACTCAATTTTACTTTTTCACCATCAAAAATACCGCAAAAACTATTTTTTATCTATTTAAATATTCTTCTAGAAAAATGTATATCATTCATGCCGTAAGCATTCGTTAAACGCTTTCCACCCGTCAAAGATACATGTAATAATGTTAGTTTGTACAGTGAATGACAGTGAAATAGTAAGGTCTATTTACGCTAAGTGTGCAGAACGGGGTAAAATCCATTACTTAACAAATCCGCTGAATCAGAAATAATAATAATACTTCCTGCAGATAATGTTAAATAAACTTCTATAATAAGGTTTCTGGAATTATTACTTTTGTCAAACAACAATGGATTAAAAGCACTTATCTTTTTTATATTGTTTAAGGCGAACTTAATTTTGCTTTGTATATCTTTTATGTCGACGATAATTGATGGTAACATCCATATATTCTCATAATGCTTATTCAAAAAACAAGACTATGCTGCACATAAACTCATGTTAGCGAAAAACAGTATACGGTATTCGTAATAATGAATAAAGTTATTTCAAACATCATTCAAAAAGCAACGACTCGATAAGATGGCTTTTACCTGGGGTTTATTGATTCCCCTTGCTTCGATGAACACAATTATACATCTACCCTCTAATATTATGATTCCAAGGAAACAGACCATGACTGAAAATGGTATTCAAAATTTGCAGTCAGATGTGAATTTTTGTTACATTAATTTGCTCCATATAACAATAATACACAAATAAGTGAAAAACTAGACACTATCTCATTTTATCAATGAATTTATGTATGGTCTAGTAAAAAATGAAATAATCCTTCCTTGTTTTTATGTTTCAATAATCACCAAACCTTTGAAGAGTTCAGTGTCTCCAAGACCTATATTGTATGGTTTGTGCAAACCCTATGTGCTCTGTATGTTCTACTTCAATCTCTTTCCCTTGAGAATACAGAATATTTGTTAAAAATTCCAAATTACTTACCCATCCCAAATTACATGAATGTAAAACATTAATTGTAGAGACAGAGAGAGTGGTCCTTTATGGGAACAGAAGTAATTTTAAGTCCTGAGATATTTCACTAAAACACATCGTAGATGTATGGAATATGTCTTTCAATGTCTTAAGTTAAACCTTCTTAAGATATTTTGATTTATTATTATATTTATTGTATATTATATTGTTGTTTATAATGTAGCACAAGAAAACGAATTATGGCATATCAATTCATGTTTTAATAGTCATTCCCTTTTATATCCTTGTTTGAAAAAAAAACTTATGTGATTAAACATTTGTGAGCTACTGCTGTATTTTTTATAATTATTTCAAGATAAATGTAATTAGTAAATAAAAGTTAAAGGGTATGTCCTTTAAGCCCTTTTTTCATTTTTGAGATGTACAGTCTCAAATACTTTGCCATAGTTGCCTTTTCATCATATCATGCTTCACTTCATCAATGTAGCATAATATTTTTAGCTCACCTGAGCCGAAGGCTCAAGTGAGCTTTTCTGATCACAATTTGTCCGTTGTCTGTCGTTGTCGTCGTTGTTGTAAACTTTTCACATTTTCATCTTCTTCTCAAGAACCACTGGGCAGATTTCAACCACATTTGGCACAAAGCACCACTAGGTGAGGGGGAGTCAAGTTTGTTGTCATATGAAGGACCACGCCCTCTTTAAAGGGGAGATAATTGAGAATTATTGAAAATTTGTTGGTTATTTCAAAAGTCTTCTTCTCAAAAACTATTCGGCCTGAAAAGCATCCTCAGGTAGTGTAAATTCAAATTTGTTCAAATCATGGTCCCTGGGGGTAGCGAGGGGCCACAAGAGGGGGATCAAGTTTTACATAGGAATATATCGAGAAAATCTTTAAAAATCTTCTTCTCAAAAACTATCAGGCCAGAAAAGCTAAAATTAAAATGGAAGCATTCTCAGGTAGTGTAGATTCAAGTTTATTCAAATCATTGTCCCCATGGGTAGGGAGGGGCCACAAGAGGGGGATTAAGTTTTACATAGGAATATATAGAGAACATCTTTAGAAATCTTCTTCTCAAAAACTATCAGGCCAGAAAAACTCAAATTAAAATGGGAGCATCCTCAGATAGTTTAGATTCAAGTTTGTTCAAATCATGGTCCCCGAGGGTAGGGTGGGGCCATAAGAGGGGGGTCAAGTTTTACATAGGAATATATATTGAAAATCTTTAAAAATCTTCTTCTCAAAAACTATTAGGCCAGGAAAGCTCAAATTTGAGTGGAAGCACCCTCATATAGTGTAGATTCAAGTTTGTTCAAAACATGGTCCCCGGGGTAGGGTGGGGCCACAAGAGGGGGATCAAGTTTTACATAGGAATATATCGAGAAAATCTTTAAAAACCTTCTTCTCAAAAACTATTAGGCCAGGAAAGCTCAAATTTGAGTGGAAGCATCCTCATATAGTGTAGATTCAAGTTTGTTCAAATCATGGTCCCCGGGGTAGGGTGGGGCCACAATTGGGGGATCAAGTTTTACATAGGAATATATCGAGAAAATCTTTAAAAACCTTCTTCTAAAAAACTATTAGGCCAGGAAAGCTCAAATTTGAGTGGAAGCATCCTCAGATAGTGAAGATTCAAGTTTTATTCAAATCATGGTCCCCGGGGGTAGGGTGGGGCCACAATTGGGGGATAATTTTTTATACAGGAATATATAGAGAAAATCTTTTAAAAAATTTAAAAAAAAAATGTTTTAAAAACTATTTGGCCAAGAAAGATCAAATTGGCGTGCAACCATCCTCAGATAATGTAGATTCAAGTTTGTTCAAATCATGGTCCTTGGGGGTAGGGCGGGGCCACAATGGGATATAAATTTTTATATATAGAGAAATCTTTAAAAGTCTTCTTCTCTAAACTATAAGGCCAGGAAAGCCCAAATTTGAGTGGAAGCATCCCCAGATCGTATAGATTCAAGTTTGTTTAAATAATAGTCCAGGGTAGGGTGAGGCCACAATGGGGGATGAATTTTTACATAGGAATATATAGAGAAAATCTTTAAAAATCTTCTTTTTAAAGACTATTTGGCCAGAAAAGCTTAAACTTGTGTAGAGGCATCCTCGGGTAGTGTAAATTCAAGTTTGCAAAATCACAGTCCCTAGTGGTAGGGCGGGGCCGTGATGGCGGTTTGAATTTTTACATAGGAATATATAGAGAAAAATATTCTGGGAAAGTTTTCGGTCCAAAACTCAGTACTCAGTGTGAAAGCACAGGTTATGCAAATCTAAGTTTGATGAAACTATGATTCCCTTGAGAAAAGTGGGGCAACGAAAAGGGGGGGGATATAGGAATAGAGCAAAATCTTCAGGTACAACAACAAAAGGGGCTTGGTATTTACCAAAAAAAAGCAGAGGTGGATAAAAATTGGCAGATTTTCAATTTTTTAGCAAGATCTACTGTACTTAGTTGTCAAGATATGTTGATACTGTAATGCTAATTTGATCAGAATTATGGCGGCTCAGGTGAGCGATGTGGCCCCTGGGCCTCTTGTTAGATTGTTATGATGAACATTTTAAAAAAGCCGCATTTTAAACCCGTTTAGGGCTCTTTAATGATAATACGCATCTCAAACTTTCTTAGTAATTGGAGAAGGCGGGGCGAGAAAAACAACTAGGTTTCTCGCTGAAACAGAATACCTTAAATATCTTGTGCCGCCAATTGTGACTATATCACTTGATATTAATTTTACATCTCCAGCGATCTACTCATAGTTTGGTTGACTGTTGACTTGCACTGTCAATTCGTTAATCGTAAGAACTTTACTCTAATTACAAAATGTTGGGGTTTTGGTTAACATTGCTAACCCTAGCAATTACGTCATCAGGGAAAAGCCTTCAAAAATCTTCTCTGACCCAGAAAGCTGGTTTGTTAAGGGAGATTAAATGTCTACTGGGCGATGATTTCCCATGTCGCCAAGACTTTGTGAAGCAGCGAAACAATGCAGCAAAGAATGCCATCTACATAAACGGAATTGTGTACACTGTTGACGACACAGATTGGGACCAAACCCCCAAGGATTCATTCGTGGTACAAAATGGGAAAATTGCTTTCGTTGGGTCCACTCACGATGCATTAGAGTACTTCAATTGTGATAGCATTGTTCTAGATCTAAATGGGGCCACGGTATTGCCGGGGATTCATGATGTCCATATTCATCCCTTGGAGTCCTCGTCACGTGTAGAAACAACCTGTCAACTGAAATCTAAAACAAATCCAGAACTAATGAAGGACATCTTCAAAACATGTGCTCCAAGACAAATCGGAACAGAGTGGATTCTGGGTGGTGGTCACTCAATTACAAGTATTCTAGAACACATCGAAAAGGGAGGGAGGCCTCCACGGGAAATCATTGATGAAGTTCTGTCGGATGTTCCCGTGGTCATGTTAGAAGAAACCTCCCACTCCGTATGGGTGAATTCGGAAGCGCTCCGAAGGGCTAATATTACTAAGGATACTCCAATGAGACCAGGGGGTGTCATTATGCGAGTGGAAGGAACGAATGAACCAAACGGCATCCTGTTAGAAGATGAAGGTGTTTCAATCATGGAGTTTGCATTGAAACCTACGCCAGAGTTAGAGGAGTTGAATTATGTTGGCCTTATAGACGGTCTGTGGTATCTGAATGAGAACGGGATCACTTCGGTCAGTGACGCCAGGGTCGTCTGGGGACGCGGGCACGACAAGACCTGGGAGCGGGTATGCAAGGAGGGGAAGTTAACGGTGCGTGCCAATCTGGCTCTATGGGCGTATCCCCAAAAAGAGGATGCACAACAAATCGAAGCCCTCAAAGATATGTACTCCAATGTTAATCCTGAATGTTTTCTCCGGAAAAACCAGATTAAGGTTTACATCGATGGTCTTTTGGAGAGCACAACGGCAGCAATGCAAGAACCATATTTCAAGAACTTAAATCTACCGGGAATTTTTGACAACAGAGGTATGAATATTTTCGATCAATCACGGCTTTCAAAATACATCAACAAACTACAGCACTTTGGCGACAATGACGGATTTGATATTCTAGTTCACGCTATAGGAGATCGAGGTGTTCACGAGGCTTTGAATGCATTTGATGACTCGTGGATTTCAGGTACGCGGCATCGAATGACTCATTTGGAACAAGTAAAACCCGAGGACTTTAACCGGTTTGAGAGGTTAAACGTTATCGCCGATATTCAAGTTGCTGGAAATTTCACCAAGCCATCTGCTAGAGGAAATATTGAATCTTTAGTTGGCAAAGATCGCGCTTACAATTTCATTCCTTTGCGAAGTATTTACGATGCACACGCTCATGTGACTCTGAGCAGCGACTGGGATGTGAGTACTCCGAATCCCTTCATTGGAATCCAAAATGCTATTTCTCGAGGTCATCAGTCAGTAAAGGTTAAGGACGCGGTGGAAATGTACACGATTAATGCTGCCTATGCAATGAGACATGAGCACGTGGTTGGTTCCCTAGCAACAGGAAAAGACGCCGATTTTATCGTCATTGACACCGACATTATAGACCAAAACAACGAGGATGTCATTCATAAAACTAGAGTTCTGCAAACTGTTTTGGCCGGAGAAGAGGTTTATTGGGCGGAAGACCAGAATCGGGTAGATGATGCTACATGCCAAATTCTGGAAGACAGCTATTACTATGGAAGTTGTTCCTTTGATCATTATTGCAATGCCTACCCATGAAAGTGTACTACAAACCAACTCAGGTGTAACTAACTTCGTAAAATGGACTTGATTTTAAATATCTTCTAGCTTTTTTTTTAAAAAAAAATTTAAAAAATTTCTGATCTGATTAAAATATTAAAACGTTTAAAGGCTCTGCTTGGATGGATTTCGAGTGAAATGTTTCGAGAGCAAAGATGATTATGGTGTTCTAACAATGCAAACTTAAGCTCTGTGCTTTGTACATCTATTTTATTCACCGTTGGCGGGTATATGTCAATTTGAGAAATATTGCAATGTTTGTGCTTATAATAATATGTACATATCCAGCAATTTGTATCGCCACGATCCTCTCGGATTACCGCTTAACTGTTAATGTTTTGTCTCACTTATATTCATTCAAGAATAAAACAAATCTAGTTATATGTATTATGTTATGAAACACTCCTTCTTTCGCCATAAGTTTTTGAAACACAATCAAAAAGGGTAAACGGGGGTTTTACATTGCTAACGACGCGCTCAGTACTCAGATGATAATGTTGAAAAACTTTAAGAGGATTACATTTTAATACACTTTATTTAGACTTTGCATTAATAATACTTTAACTAGACCATTTGATATGTTAGCACTGCATGAAAATCTGTTTCAAGCTGACTTTGAATTTACAAGTCAAGAACATACAAAGTGAACAATGAAATAACAAAATGAAACATTAACACAAAAAATAAAATATTACTTATCAAAGAGCTGTTAAGTTACTCGTGAAATTTATGTAGTATTTACATTAAATGGTAAACAAAAGAAAAACAATTGTCAATAAACATACACTGAAATCAATTAATAGAATAACTGTTCTTATATGTCTTAGTCTCAGTTGATATTAAGACTTCGCGATATAAAGAGAATTCAAAATAGTTGTCGAAATAAAAGAAAGAATTTGTCTTTGTAACAATTGTCACAATGTCCGGAGAAGTAAGTTTAATCTACAAATTGTCCGATAAACTGATTTCACACCGTGACGATTGCGTAGAAGGGATCGTTAACACATGTATTTATTAATGTTACTTAAACTCGTGGTAGTGTTTGTTTATTCTTTACATCTATTGGTTGTTATTATTGTCACCTAGTCAGGTGATATTGATATTCATAGCACGGACTATGAATGACCGTGAAAGTTATTGTGTACTAGTAAAGCCATTTGAAGGCTCTTTTTCGTGCAGTCATATAAGTCCCACCAACCCGCCTATTGCTTCGTATTGTATGATGTATAGATGTATCAACTGTCTAAAATTTGTAATTTTATTTTGTAGATGTGGAGGTGTGTTTTTGAAAGAAAGACATTATTGTTATATTGAATATAATTAAAACTGCACTTTTAGAGCACTTCACATCCTACTCTCGAGTTTGTGTTTATTTCATAAATATTTTATGTTCGTTTGAGTGAAACGAATAGGAACATAATAGTATACAGTGACAACGAACGCCATGTTGAACTTGATAAGCCCCCATTGTTCAAAGTATCATTGTGATCAAAGAACTTTAAGACACAAGATATTGTTTATAGCTTGTTAAAAAGGATATGATAATTATAAACTTTTGTTTTTAGGTTTTTTGTGTTGGGCATAATTATTTTCAATCATACATATATATATATATAGTGACAAATAATAAGTTCCACTCTTTCCGCGTATTTTTTTTAACGGGCCGATCCGTTTCATTATCAGAAGGTAAGCATCTGCTTACTTTATTTTGACCATGCATATTACAAAAATATGATTTCACATCGTTTTTTAACAGAGAGCAAAAGGATTTTTTCTAGAATGCTGTTTTGATTGACCGATAATTCACTGGAGTAGACCTCTTTAAAAAAAAAAAACTAAACATAAATAAAGTATTGATGAAACATAGCTGAGGTAGAATTTTTTGCAGGTGAGTCATAAAAATCGAAGTGAGAACAGTTCATCCCACGATCCTTATTCTTCAGGTTGGATTCCTCACACGTAGGACTCAAGCCCTGTAGCCCACTTGTACTTTGGTTGCTGAGTTTTACTATAATATTATCTAGTCCTCCATTAAACAAGAGGCCAATTGGCCTTAACGGTCACCTGAGTTGCATATATCCCATACACAAACTTGTCACGGAGTCTCATATATGCATCTAATTAATTAGGTTTCATACTGGAGTAGAAAAAGTATAAATTTGTAATGACGACCACATTTAAAAAAGAACTCTAAAACCTATAATTTTGGTGAAAAACTAAAAGGTCTGGTCTACAAAATCATGAATTCAGTTTTCCTTTCAGATGTGTTGGAGTAAAGAAGATAATTTTTTAACGTTATATGCATTAACATCTATACATCCATTTTGGCCCTGCCCTTGAGTCAATACCCATCCTTGATGGGACATGAAAATTGAAATTTCAGTAGAGGACATGGTAAACATAATTATTAGTCAGTTTTTTTATACATATGTGTGAGAATAGAGAAGAAAATTTTTAAACATTATATGCATTAACACTATATTGCCATATTGCCCCCCCCCCCCTTCATGTCCTTAACCCCTGACCCAGGGGCCATGAATTTCACAATTTAGGTAAAGGAGATTGTGGATATCATAACCATGTATTCAGTTTTCAGTATTATTCAGTATTTCAGTATTATTCAGTATGTGTGGGAGTAGAGAAGAAGATTTTTTAGTGATTTAAAACATTTTTACTATATGGCCATATTGGGCCCACCCTAGAGCCTGAACACCTAACAAAGGGGTCATGAATTTCACAATTTTAGTAGAGGCCCTCATGGACTTCATAACCATGTATTCAGTTTTTTGCTCACATGTGTGGGAGTAGAGAAGAAGATTTTTAAAGATTTAAAACAGTTTTACTATATGGCCATATTGGCCCCACCCTAGAGCCTGAACACCTAACAAAGGGGTAATGAATTTCACAATTTTGGTAGAGAGCCTCATGGACATCATAACCATGCGTTTAGTTTTTAACAAATATATATGGGAGTAGAGAAGAAGATTTTCTAAGATTTAATACTTTTTACTATATGGCCATATTGGCCCCACCCTAGAGCCTGAACACCTAACAAAGGGGTAATGAATTTCACAATTTTGGTAGAGAGCCTCATGGACATCATAACCATGCGTTTAGTTTTTAACAAATATATATGGGAGTAGAGAAGAAGATTTTCTAAGATTTAATACTTTTTACTATTTGGCCATATTGGCCCCATCATAGAGCCTAAACCCCTGAATTTCACAATTTTGATAGAGGGCCTCATGGAAATCATAACCATGCATTTAGTTTTAAACAAATATATATGATAGTAGAGAAGATTTTTTAAGATTTAATACATTTTTACTAGATGGCCATATTGGCCCCACCCTTGAGCCTGAACCCTTGACCAAGGGATCATGACTTTCACAATTTAGGTTGAAGGCTCCATGGACATCATAACCATGCATTTAGTTTTTAACAAATATATATGATAGTAGAGAAGAAGATTTTCTAAGATTTAATACATTTTTAATATTTTGCCACATTGGCCCCACCCTAGAGCCTGAACCCCTGACCCAGGGGCCATAAATTTCACAATTTTGGTAGAGGGCTTCATGGACATCATAACCACGCAACCAGTTTTTTCCTCACATGCGTGGGAGTAGAGAAGAAAATTTTTGAAAATTTGGCTTTTGTTTTGCATATTTGGCCCTGCCCGTGGCACCCCAGGGGTGGCAGAGCCATGAATTTCACAATTTAAGTTCTTCTTACCATAGAGATGCTTCACACCAAAAATAGTAACGATTGGCCTGGTAGTTTTCAAGAAAACTTTAAAATTTTAAAATTGTTAACGCACATACGCACGACGACGGACGAAGACCAATTGCAATAGGTCACCTGAGTGACTCAGGTTACCTAAAAAAGCCAAAACAATTCAACGAAATTAGCAAGTATGTAGCAAGTATGTAATCTTTTTATACATTTTCCTTGTGACTTGTTATCGGAACATTATGTTGCAGTTGATTTGTGGCTTTTTGCTTCTACTTTTTATTTTCAACATCCAGCTTTTTCTTTCCCCATTGGGCTCTTGGAATATGTATGATGATGAGTTGTTCGTTTTGGTAGAATGGAGGGTTATGCCAGCAGTAATAACGCGAGATATGTCAACAGACTAAAGTACCTTAGTAGTAGGGTATTAAATAATTTATAGAATTTTATTTCGACTACATCTTGTCGAAATACAGGACCAATACATGCTACTACAATATTTAATTATCCACATTATATCAGTGTCTGAATATTTCTATACCAAGCATCTTTGTGGGCCTAATTATAGCATGGCATTAATTTTAAAAACATGTAATTATTTTTATACCTTTCTATACTGTCATGTAAGAATATTTTTAAAAAACCTGGTTTATTTCTAATACTCATAAAAAAGGAATTTGGAAAGCAGTCTCAAGTAAATACGACGGTTAGTGCACTAGTCTTGTTTCCTTGCCTATTTATTTCAATGATGAATTTTGCTAAACCTTCCATGTTCCATTTTGTTCTTAAAATGTTCTGAAACTTGAATACGCTTGTATCATGATGCAAAATATTTCTTGTGACGATATTGTGTAATCATATTTCTTGTTAAGCTGATCGGTTGGTAATAATAAACAAAGAAGAGATACGCTTTGCAAATAATTTGAATTTATAGATAAAGAAAATACAACTACATACATATCCACTATAAAAAAAAAATCAGCGAATATGGAATAATATGAAACAAGTTTTAAAAGCCATATTTACATCATTCATTCAAGTGACACAACCAACAAATAGTTTTGCAATGTCGAAAAATTTGGTTGGTTTGTTTAAAAAAACAGATAAAACTAATTATCATCTGGTGAGCATAAATCCTTTTTCCAATGATAAATAAAGGTCAAATCTTGTAATCTTAAAATACATCGTTTTATCCATGGAAATTTTAACCTATAAATTATTTCTTATAATATTTACCAAAATTCATTTCTTTTGATTCACAAAGTTAGCCATGCTCCATTGACCTCGTTAAGATGATCGTTATGAGCTACGTTTTATATGATTTCAAATTGTTTGGTAGAATCTGTTATTGTCCGGCATTGTTTGGTTTAAAGAGGAAAAATCATAAATATCAAGATAAATTCTTTTAATTAGTCTCAGTATTTTTCAGCATATGATAAATCAATGACTAACTGCAGACTTCAACATAATAAGTTTCCTGAATTACATAACTAATTTCAAATCGATGTAAATAAGACTAATTCATTTTAATTTGTGCTCCGTATGTCGTTTAGATAAAAGACTACTTTGTTTCATTTTCGAAATGTGACAATTCCTTCGAATACGGTAAATTATGGATCATGTCTTTTATAGTTAATAGATTAAAAGAAATACCACAACCAACAAAATCACTACAAATAAGAACAGTTAATATAGAATAATATTTGAACAAGTTTTTAATGCAAGAATTACATCAGATATGACGGATACGTTCATTGACTTAACAACACTTACAAATTGTGTTTTTTTTTCCAATTTCTGAAAATTTGGTTTGATCGGTTTAATAAAACTCAATACAAATGTAGTGATATGGTAAACAGAATTTTTTTGTTAATAAATAACGGTCGAATCTTTTAATCTTACTATATAAATATATCATTTGTATCCAATCCATGGATTATAACCTATGAAATATTTCTCGGAATTGATAATTATATAATATTTATCAAATACATTTCTTTTGATTCTTCACAAAGCTTGTCATGCTCGAGTGTCAGCGTTAAGATGACCGTTGTGAGATACGCTTGATATGATTTCAAATTGTTTTGGTTTAAAAGAAGAAAAAAACATTAAGATCAGGATAAATTCTTTTCAATTGTCTCAGTAACCTTTCCAGCATATAATAAGCCAGTGACTTACGGCAGATATCAGCAAAAAAGTATCCTTAATTTCATTACTATTTCCAAATCGATGTAAATATCAATAATTTATTTAAATTTGTGGGCCTAATACCGTTTACATAAAAGACTTCTCTATACCATTTTTGAAATGTGAGAATATAGTCAGGTTTGTTTGTTTGGGTTTTTTTAAAATCAAAAACGGTTTTTCATCGAATCGATAATGTCTAAAACGTTCTTTGGTAATTACAATACATTTTCTAGGTAATTAAAGTTTTTTCAACTCATTTGAAATGGTTTGTCTCTGTTTACCGTCTTCAAAGGAATACTCAAAATTGAAGTATTGGTAAACACAGCAAAACCTAACATTACAACGTTATTGTACTCCTTTCTAAACTGTCATGTATAAAACTTCAAAAGCACCATGGTTTTTTTTGTAATACCTTACTGATAAAACAGGATTTGGAAAAGGACTCTCAAGTAAATATGATGGTTAGTTCTCTAGTCTTGTTTTCTTGCCTATTTATTTAAATGATGAATTTTGCTAAACCTTTATGTCCCATTTTGTTCCTAAAATGGTCTGAAACTTGAAAACGCACTCTATATTATGATGCATAATATTTCTTGTGATGATATTGTGTCATCAGATGACATTTAGTTTTATCAGTTTTTTAAACCAAACCAACCAAATTTTTTGACATTGGAAAACTATTTGTTACATGTAGTTGTGTCACTGGAATGAATGATGTAAATTTGGCTTTTAAAACTTTTTAATATTATTCTATATTCGCTGAATTTTTTTGTAGTGGATATGTAGATGGTGGTATTTTTTATCTATTAATTCAAAATTATTTGGAAAGTGTATACTTTTTTTGTTTATTTTTACCAACCGATCAGCTTAAAAAGGTTTTTAAAAACAACAAATAAATCAAAGTACTGAAGTACTGAAAGCCGGGCTCTTTTGGTGTGTCTTTATGCATATTGTGTAGTAAAGACTGAAAATCTCTCTCTCTCTCTCTCTCTCTCTCTCTCTCTCTCTCTCTTTCTCTTTCATGCTTTTAATGTCGGCAAAGCATCAGAGAGCGACCAAATTTTGTAAGCGGCTGTAAACAAAAAATATGTCTGTCTAGTAGAAGTTAAAAAGTTCAACAGTTGCTGCCTTGAATTTTGCAACAAGCATTATATATTCAATCCCCGTTTCTTCATCGCGCAGCAAAGTAGTTCATGGAAATTCATGCGCATTTTATGTGTCCAACATGCATAGTAATGTTTTAAAAACACATTATTAATAAGAAAACTAAAAAAGATAGACAATTCATTCGAAATTTAAAAAAAAGAAACAAAATGCCAACACTTTTGACAAAACGTGGCTCTTTGTGTAACTATTTGGTATAGCGGAAGCTTTACATTGACGCTGTTTGTTTTTTTGTTTATTTGTGCTATTTATAGTAACATTGGTGATTTGCCTGCCTATAGCCAGGACTCTACTTTCAGCAGAGCCCGGCTAAAAATGATCTTAAACGGGTTTTTTTTTATTCTAGATTGTTTATATAAAAAAAATATGATAAGGATAATTCCTTTTTCCCGTTTTATCCATGGAAGTCAACCTATGAATTATTTCTTAGAATATTTAGCTAAATACACTTCTTTTGATACATAAAGCTAGTCATGCTTCAGTGAACTCGTTAAGATGATCGTTATGAGCTACGTTTTATATGATTTCAAATTGTTTGGTAGAATCTGTTATTGACCGGCATTGTTTGGTTTAAAGAGAAAAAAGCTCATATGGCGAGCATACATTAAGAAAGGATCTTCTAATCTTAATATATCATTTACATAAATGGACTTTAACTTGTAAAATATTTCTTGCAATTGATAATTTAATTATATTTATCAAATACATTTTTTAACAAAGCTGGCCATGCTTTGACGCCGTAAAGATGTCCGTTATGAGCTACGTCTTATATATGATTTCAAATTATTTGGTTTAAAGAGGCGAAAAGCGTTGAGATAAGAATAAATTCCTTTAAATATGCTCAGTATTTTTTCTAGCATATAATAAGCCAGTGACATATTGCAGATATCTGCATAAAAAGTCTCATGAATTACAAAATTATTTTCAAATCGATGTAAACATTAATAATTCATTTAAATTTGAGGGCCTAATGTCGTTTACATAAAAGCTACTTCATTTCATTTTCGAAATATGAGAAAAATTTTACTCTTCATTCCCAAAGCGCATAGTTTTTTTTAAAGCACGATAAATCATCGATCATGACTAAAACGTTGTGTGTCGAACACAAAAGATTTTCAATATAATTAAAGATTCATCAACTCTTTTTAAATTATTTTCTCTCTGTTTTTGAGTTCTGCAGAAGAACAAAATGTAGCATTTGGAAAACTCAGTAAAACCTATGATTACAGAGCTATTTTTACAAAACTGACAATGGCTTGTCCCTTAAAAAAACAAATTCTAATTAGTTATTGATCGAATCGACCGGCTTTTCTTTGTTGTATTTTAGAACCTTGGACGCAAAGCAAAGCATTTATTTAATTTATTTTCGCATATAAGACTTTAAAACTTGGTTTTCCCATCACATTATCAGGTCCTTGAAAAGAGAGAAACGATATCCCAGTCTTACGAAGTTGTGAGGGAGAGCGGAGAGCTTGAGTAAGAATAACAAGTAAGTATAAAGTATTTTTAAATCAATTTTATAAGACTACCATGTTAAAACTATTTTTTTGTAACTTCGAACTGTTTGTTATTTCCAACATCCTGCTTTCTCTTCCCTTTCTCTTCCCTAGAGGAACTCGTCAAGAATGGGTCATAGAATTAATCTAAATGTGTAAAATTCACACTTTAATCTGTTTAATTTACACATACACACTTTAAAGTTTAAAAATTTAACTTTAAGCTGTACCATTTACACTTTAATCTGTACATTTTACACTTTAATCTGTAGAATTCTCACTTTAAAGTGTATAATTCACACTTTAATCTGTAAAATTCACACATTCATCTGTAAAATTCATACATTTTTTCTGTAAAAGTTACACATTAATCTGTAAAATTGGCTCATATATACACAAACATTGGAGAGTATACTAGTATATCATTTCTGGTGGTTTGATCGAAGCAATATTAGTGGTAACAGAAGATTGGCGAATGTCCATTTTAAGCTTTTTTGAACACAAATGTATTGCAGTAGTTTCAGTTATTCAGAATAAAAAAAAATATCGCATACGAAATATTGTGAATTTCTAAATTATTGAAAAATTTTCATAGGAAAAGAATAGTTAAAGAATTTACCATGGTAACTAAACAGAATTTAAAAAATACAATTTTCTTATTTAATTCGAACATAACTAGCTCTAAATCGAAAAAAGTAAACTCTTGTTTTGTCAACAAAGATAATGCCCAAAAAAATTGAAATCAGTTACACCGAATGTACATATCAACATTTAATAAATCTTCTTCTAGCCGAATTCTTTTTATTTTCATAAAAAGTAAATTTACTAAATGATGAAAATATTGACAAAGGTACTTACTGATAATGACAGTAAATTCATCCAAACAATCGGTATGGTACATATAAGTTTTTATAGTATAGAAATCTATTGATGCATAATTCATAAATCATATATTCAATAGAATATCGAAAAACTGAACATATTTGTTTTATTCAATGCATACCGGGGAAGTAACTTCATTAAAACTAGACTTTGACCCGTGCGTACACGGGTTGACATCAGAGATTTACGAAATAGATACATCGACACACCGAATTGTTGACATTCAAATGATTAAGCTTTCAGCCTACAATAATGCTATTAATTTCACTACACTCTGCTTAGTCAAAATAATCTAACTGTGTCTCGGGACAGGCCTTCACCACAGTTAATATGCGTCCCATATACCTGTAAAAAATCGCAGAATCGCTTCGAAACGATTTTGGAAAAAAATCACGAAGCTGCATTGACAATAACAGTTTATTATTCATAACAGACCATTTTGAGGCGGTAAATACCTCTTATATAAAATTTTTATTCATATTAAAAAAGAATTGAACACATTTTCACCACCGTTTTTTACTCGCTTCGAATTTACACACCATGCTGACATTCGAAACTCTCTGGATTTTTCATATTAAATGCACTGAGTTAGAAGTATCTCCCGTATTTCCTTTAGTGAACAGAATATATGACAAATTTTCAATGAAAATTTACATGTATTTGTATTATCGTTTTTGAGTTTATCCATGCAAATATGATATTGTGGAAACATAAACTAAAGAGCCTTCCCGTGATTTAGCCTGAATGTAATGCGCATGCGCAAGATTGTTAAATCCAAAAAATTCAGATGATATCCGGATTTTTAAAGGAATTTTTGTTGATTATTAATTAGTGAAGCTTGATTGAGAAGAAATAAAAACAAATTGGTAATCTTCAAGTACCAATGATATTTAAAATATATAAAACAAAAGACAGTACTCTTCAGATTTCTAAGTATTAAAGCTCAAAAATTCGAGTCTATTATTTTAATATAGCAGTATAGATTAGGAACTGCATATTTTCTTAGAAACCGATGTTGTTGTTTATTATTATACCTCCTGTCAGTTTGTCGCTACATATTCAATACTTATCTATTTCGCATAGTAGAAAAATAGAGCACGTCAAATGTTTTCAACAAAAATCTTACAAGCACCAACAGCGGATTCCGAACTTTCGACCTTAAAATCATTACGTCCTGAAGCCCTACGCGTTATCGTTACGCTATATAAGCCGATGATGTATTTGACGGTATTGATATATATAAAACGTTGATACATACGATTGACATCAAGCAATAAAAATTATTAATCTTTACAAAAGCACCTCATTATTGATGGTAATTTAAAGTTAAAGTTTCTGACAAACTTTTGAATAAATCATTTAAACATTTTTCAAAGACATTCTACATGAGAATCACAAAAACTTTTTTTTTAATTTGACGCTTGATAAAGAATGTACAAGAAAGAAATTTAATGAGATTGCATTTGCTAAACATTATGAGTTTTCTCGGTAAGGTCAACCGTCTCTCATTTCTTGAAAAGAATATAAACCTTTGTTTTTGTGATTTTTTTTATTGTACAGCAACCTGTTGATTAAATAATAAATCAAATCAATTGATTAATTAAAAGAACAAAATCTTGATTTTCCGATGATTTATTTTTGGGACTAGACAACACTCAAACGTCACAGCTACTTATAGCAAAGCACGTCAGGATATACAACAGTAAATATGGCACAATCAAGTTCAAAAGACTAGTTTGTTTGGACATGTGCCCAAACAACGAAATTCATTCGCTAAGTTTAATGTACCAATAGCAGTCGTTTAGGTACTACACCGTGATTATGGACTAATTTTTTATAATTAGTGAATATGTTTTTAAATATAATGACATCATAACACAAAAGTGATATTTTTTTAAAGGGGGGGGGGGCAAATAAACATAAATAGTTTTATACTTCGGCTTATTTCCTCACGTTCTTTGATGATTTTACAATCAAAATGACAAACAATGTTGAATTACTGATCATTCAAAGAATAAAAATTTGGTATTATTTTGTCTAAACCTCGATTCAGTTTCAGAATTTTCAGTACTTTGGTTGTGTACGTACTACAAAAACATAATTAAATAAAATTGTACTGCATACAAATAAATAAAATTGATGCTTTAAACTAGTAAAGGTTGACGTCTGATATACATTTAGCAGGCTTAAGGACTGTGTAACCCACAAAAATTTTAACAGATAATTCTACATTTTATTTTGCGGCCGCCAAAAAATTATGTGGTTGCCGCCAGATAAATAAGTGGCGTTCGCTATGACGATCACCACTTATTTATCTGGCTGCTGCCACATAGGATATACATGTACCGTTTCCCAGAAAAGCGGCCACATGTTTTGGCGCCCGTCAGATAAATAACTTGTGGCCGCTAGATATAATGTGGCGGCCGCCTGATGAAATATATATTTTACCTGTCACTATCCGGCTTTCGTAATTTACGCCCTTCTTAACATATAATTTATTTAACATCTTTGAAAGCCTCGAATTTAAATCTAAAAACGTTTATGAGAAAACTCTTGGAAATCAGAAAAATTGGACGCGTTTTATGAACGAAAGTCATCTTCTACACATTGCAATAGTTATTATCATTATCTATCAATGCTGCGAAGAAAAACAAAGAAAGCTCTTAATAAAATGCATGGCGATTCATAACATATTTCACGTGACACTTAAACATTTGGTATAAGAGTATTAAATCATTAATGTTTCACTTTTTGGAAAATTAAATACTGGTAATGACTCATTGTCGATTGCAATGTTTATTAATAATCAAACATGATCAAAGAAATGCCGAACATTTAATTTAAGCAGCCATGCGATGTTTACACTTGTCAGTATTTTATAGATTAAAGTGCGATTTTTACAGATTAACGTGTAAATTTTACAGATTAATGTGTAAAAATTAAAGATTTAAGTGTTAGTTTTACACTTTGAATTGTGAATTATACAGATTAAAATGTGAATTTTATAGATTAAAGAGTACAATTTAAAGATTTAAGTGTGAGTTTTACACTTTGAATTGTGAGTTTTACAGATAAAAGTGTGAATTTTACAAATCATTTAAGTGTAAAATTTACAGATTAAAGTGTACATTTTACAGACTTAAATGTAAAAATTGCAGATTAAAGTGTACATTTTACATATTAAAGTGTTTTTGACAGATTTAATGTCAATTTTACAAATTAAAATGTGAATTTTACACGTTAAGTGTTAATTTTACATATTAAAATGGGAATTTTACAGATAAAAGTGCACATCTTAAATTTAAAGTGTTCATTTTACATTTTAAAGAGTTAATTAAACAGACTAAAATCTAAAATTTACAGATTTTAGAGTGAATTTGACACATTAAAGTGTAAAATGTACAAATTTAAGTGTGAATTTGACACTTAAAAGTGTGAGTTTTACAGATTGAATTGTAAATTTTACAGAATATAATGTGAATTTTTCACTTTAAAGTTTAAATTTTCAGAGTATATTTAATGTGAAAATTACAAATTACATAATCAAAGAAATGGCAAACATTTAATTTAAACGACATGCGGTGTTTACACCTGTCAGTATTTTACTTATTAATGTGTGATTTTACAGATTAAATTGTAAATTTTTCAGAATAAAGTGCAAATCTTACAGATTTGAGTGTGAATTTTACACTTCATATTGCGAATTTTACAGATTAAAGTTTGAATGCTAGCGATAAACGTGTGAATTTTATATATAATTTGAAGTGTAAAATTAACCGATTCAAGTGTAAAATTTACAAATTAAATGTAATTTTTTCAGATTTAAGTGTAAATTTTACAGAGTAAAGTGTCAATTTTTTCAGAGTAAAGTGTCAATTTTACAGAGTAGAGTGTCAAGTTTACAGATAAGAGAGTGAATTTTACAGATAAAAGTTTAAAGTTTACATTTTAAAGTGCTAATTATGCAGTTAAAGTGTAAACTTTCAGATTAAAGTGCGAGTTTGACACTTTAAAATGTAAAATTTACAAATTAAAGTGTGAACTTGACACTTTAAAGTGTAAATTTTGCAGATTAAAGTAAAAAATGTACAGATAAAAATGTGAATTTTTCTTTTTGCAGTGTGAATTTACACTTTTAATCGAAAATTTTACACTTTAAAGTGTAAATTTTACAGATTAAAGTGTGAATTTTACAGATTCGTGTGCAAATTTTACAGATTAAAGTGTGAATTTTACATGTTAGAGTTTATATCTAACAGATTAAGTAATTTTACAGATTTAAAAAATGTCAATTTTAAACTCTTAAGTTCAAATTTTACAGATTTAAGTGTAGGAAATAAAAAAAAAAAGTGAAGCGCTAACATGGCACTCATACGCTTCCGAAGAAAACAGATGGACTACTTATAATAGTATACAGTACAGCTCACGAGTATCCCGACACCCACCGTGTAAAAAACACGGTGGAAAACGGTCTGTGTCGCACCGTGTACACGGTGTGACACCGTGTATGTGTATTTGAAAATTCAAGAAAAAGCACCGTGTCGCACGGTGGCCGCCCGTGTAACTCCGTGGCAACTGTGTTACTCCGTGGATATTGTTACCTGAGACGTTGATAGAAATAGCGTATGTTTAGAAATAAATAAATTATGGCTAAACAAGGGTTGAAACATATATATCCTTTTCATATTTGAAAAAAAATGAATGTCGACTTAAGTTGCACGGACCCAGAAAATTGTCGGGGCTGTCAACGTGAAGTTATTTTTTTGTGATCTGAAAACTCGACGTAAAAGGGTACCTTTTAATTCATTTGTTCTTAAATAAATTGAAATAAATTCACCAAATGTATTTAATAATCAATTGATATATAATCAAAATTCAAATCAATTTAATTCATCGTGTTTTTTTTTCTAAACACGCTTGATGTTGAAACTGACGATCCGATTAAAATATCGGGAGCTTAAACGTCTTATTTTCTGTTATATCTGAAAACAGTTTCTGGTTTATTAATTAATTTACAGCCTTACTTTAAACCAATTAAAAATGAGAAATGAAAGCATTTCAGATCATGTTTTTTTAAAAACATGTTGATGTGCTGTAGTAAATAACAACCCCATTTTACCGGTGACTCGAATAATTTGGACTTCAGCTATTTATGTAGCAATAAATAAACAAAAAATCTCTTATATTTTAGATTATAGATAAATACATGTACATACTCTTGTTAAATTATATTCAAGCATTGTACATGTACTAAAAATATATCCGCATAAAAGAGTTCATAAAATAACTTTCAACTTTATTTCCGTACAGCTGGTAATGGCGCCGTAATTTCACATGAAAAAATCACTCGTGCGATACACCTGTACGGAAGCTGATCAAATACACAACATTGTCTTTCATCTTGGGTTCTATACACAACAGGTGTTATTGTCTGTCTTGTTAGGTGTCATTGTAATTTACAACTAACTGTGTGTATATTTGGACGTCTGAACAGGTGTACTCGTGATGCCGTTATTCACACCTTTCCACGGACACCTGTTTGGTAACTCATCACAACCCGTCGTGTGTATGGTCTGAATATATTTTACTTCTACTTTGTTAGTTCCATGATTTTTCCTAATCTCTAACAAACAAAAAAATTGTCTGTAGATGTGTACACAAACCACTACACGTAAGACTATCTGCGCGTGAATCCGGAGAACAATTCCGAATTCAGCAACTCTATAAATGCGGGAATTTCACAAAGTATTAACTTGCGATAAGAAATTATTTACCGGGTACACATACATGTATGTACGAAAAAACCTGATTGATTAAAAAGATGAATGAGATAATACCGGTAACTTTTTGCAAGCATTAATAACAAACACAACTTTATTTACTTTATAACCAATCTAATATATGTGTGATGTGAAATAGCGTCGAAATTTTAACGAAAAATCTTATTACATCCTATACTTTACAAACTTCTAGTCATTGTGTTGAAATCGTTATTAAAACCATGGATCTAAAATAAATGAATTAAATTCATACAAATTGAACTCTTATAATTCTAAAATGATTGCACAAAAGACAAAAGTACAGAGAGAGAGAGAGAGAGAGAGAGAGAGAGAGAGAGAGAGAGAGAGATTTTACAGCGCAATATTCCAACCCTCATACATGCAATATAAGAAAAAAAAACTAAACATTTCAAACACTAAATACTTCATTGTTAAACATTTTTCTATTTTGCGGACTTAAAAAAACAATATAACGACATTTATTCCTTATCATGGTAGTCATGGAAGGAGCACGTGGTCTATCTCGCGGGCTGATTTGATTGACAGGGATAGCACGTGGACTCTGACTGCATAGATTCTATCGCAATTTTAGGGAAAAGGTTTCAATATAAGGGAGACTATAAATCTAACTTATTACACTGAATTACAAGTGAAATGTACTTAAAATTAAACTCATACCAGTATTCTCTCTCTCTCTCTCTCTCTCTCTCTCTCTCTCTCTCTCTCTCTCTCTCTCTCTCTCTCTCTCTCTCTCTCTCTCTCTCATATGACGATCATTTAACAATCAAACAGTAACTATTGCAATACTGAGTAGTTTGTTGGAACACAAATAATTTCTAAACTCAAGTTGCTTATAAAGATGAAATATAAAATGATCAAGTACCGATCCACGGATTCTAAGCGCTATGAATATGTACCGTGCGGTACTACATGGACAAGTACACCACACATATGTATAAAAGAAAGAAAATTTGAAAATATGAATATAAAGCTGTATAATTAAATTATTTAGAGAAAGTACAGTTGTTTTCAACAACCCGTTAGATTTGTTATCGTTGAATAGAGTATAAGTGAGAGAAGATCACAGTTATGATTCTATGCACTATTGAAACTGCCATAACAATCGCATATGTCTGAAAATTGCGTGCCTAAAATTTTTATTTATTTATTTCTATTTCATTGTCTTTTTCTTTAATTCTCTTACGTACATCAATAAATATTTTATTCTTAATAAGTTTTATTCCTAAATCCTCCTTTTTTCACAGGTAAATACCGCGTGTCACACCATGTTACTGTCCGTGTTGCATCGCGTTGCACCGTGTCGCACCATGTTTTTTCTCGTTTCGTGGCCGTAACAGAGAACAATAGATCAAAGGTACCGACACTTCCACGCTCAGCGTGGACTTTCAAACACGGTGGTCGGTGTTTTTGTCGGGATACTCGTGAGCTGTACTGTATATATGATGCAGAATTTGTGCGATTGAATTTAGCTCTTTTGTTTTGATTGAGAGTGGATGTTTAATAAAAACATATTACACGTATTGAGTTTATAATTATTATATATGAATAATTTCTGTTACAGATAAAAAGATATGGCTAGCAGCGTTATAAATTCAGTGGATGATTTTAAGGAGATTCTTCGTAACACACCAAGGTCAATGATTCACTGCGCTGTTCAGCGAAAATGTTACAAGCACCACTATATTGCACTTGGTGATACTTTTTGCGAAAAGTGCATTACATGTGACATTATCCATTTTGCAAAGGACGATTGGTGGTGGGAAGGGAGAGTCAAACTAGTAAAACATTATAATATTCAAATTGACATCACCAAAGGGTTATCTGTGTATAAGAATGATGGTTATCCTAGGAATAATGATGACTATTCGATCGCTTATGGGCGGTTCCAGAGATTACAAAGCGCCAGACGCAGTTACTTAGTTTCTCTAAACAACTGTGAACACATCGTTAACTACATATTGACTGGTCACGCTGTTCTATACCAACACAGGAATGCGTCAGTTTTTAAACGTTTGTTTTCTGATCTCATTGATCTGTTTACAGAGGGATTGTGTAGAAATTTATCAGCCGCTGTAGTCAATGGTTTAGCAACATCATTATTTGTGATTGGCTTTTTGTACTATTATTATCTGCAAATGAAAGCACTCTCAGATAATGAAAGTAAGTGTCGTGGGTGGGTTGAAAAATTACAGAAACGTGTATTTTCCTGTATCGGTAGAACTTTTAAGAACAAAGTAAAAAAATTATCTCCAGATGAGCAGCGTTTTCTTAATACACTGATGTGTCTACTAACTCTTGATCCCGAAAAGGTTATTGATTCTGCAAGTGCAAAGGCTCTTCTGCAAAAAGCAGTGCCTAGGTTGCCCAATTTCACAACAGTTGCAACTGGTATTTTGACATTCATTGTTGAAGGGTTCTTTTCCATCTCAAATGCAAGGTCCTTGAGAAGAGATTTGCAAGACAATTTTATCAATGATGATGATTTTCGGCGACAAATATTAAATGCAATTCTTTTTGTGCAAAGAGTAATCCTAACATCCCTCATTATGCGCCTACTGTTTTCCAGTGATAAAAAGCCATTTTTTCATCCAATCTCTGCTTTCCTTTATGGATTTTGCGGAAGTTTTGCTTCACGACTTTTAACGTGCACAATGGAAGTTTTTTGCAGATTGTACAGATACTTAATCAACCCGGAAAATGACCTCACTCAATAAGAAGAGACACACATTTGACTTGTGATAGTTTTTTCCGGTATACAATGTTTTGTGTTATTGAAAAACTAAATCAATAGGATTGATCTTTGCCCCTTTCATCTTTTCAAAAGTAATTGTAGTCTGTGTATCAGAAAGATGGTTACCAAATTAAATATAATAAGTTTGACTATGCGATCGTTTATGAGCGATTCCGTCGATTACAAAGCGCCAGATGCGGCTACTCATTTTCTCTGAACAACTGTGAACACATCGTTAACTACATATTGACTGGTCACGTTGTTTCATATCAACTTAGGAGGGTGTCAATTTTTAAACGTATCCTATCGGAACTTATTCATCTGTTCACGGAGGTAAAATTAAAATGAAATCTGTATCAGCCGCTGTTTTATCTGTTGCAACACCAACGATGACTATACTTCTTAGCAATTGCAATCAAAATATAGTTTCCTGAATCAAAAGTATTTTAGGGAAGGTTGTGGATGAATTTTCTCCAGATGAGCAATGTTACAAATATAAGCTGGTGTTTATACTCGAGGTCCAAAAGTAGTTTTTGATTTTAAGAAGACAAGGGCTCTCTTGCAAAATAATAACGCCTGGGTTGCAGTATATCAGCTGCAAAAAGTTTTTTAATATGCCTGCTACAACGTCCATCCCTTAAAAACAAATTTATTTAGTAAGACAATACTGCATCTTTTGAACGCGAGAAAGGAAAGGCAGTATTGTCATTTTTAATGTGATTGGGACAATTTAATTAACTGTGTTCTGAAAACCATCAATGTTCAAATTGCTGTAATTGTTTAACGATGAGAATTTTAAAGCTATACATGTGTCATCTCGGCAAAGATTTTTACTATAGCTTGAAATTAAAAAGCAATATCTTTAATTAATTTGTGTTATTATTGTTGTTGGCTTAATTTTATTCTTATTTGATATTTCATGTATATGTGTGCACTATATCTCATGTTAAAGAACAATTTCTGTGCTCTACCATGTTTAATAACTGCATTGTGTATGCTGTTAAACTGCAAAGCTTTAAGTTTGTAATGTGTATTGTGAGATAATGACCCAAATATTAGGTTAATTGAAAAAAAGAACAAAAACGTACAAGGTTTGTAAAGCGGCAAAATTTTAAGTATTGTCTAATGCATCTTAAAAGATTCACTTGTTCTGTCTTTTTGTCTGTATTTTATCTAACAATACAATGTGTTATACTTGGTGGATAATGTAATCATAAACTAAAAAGGTAGTGAGAAAAGCATAATTGCGCAGGTAATGTAATTGATCATCATAGAAGTATTTTATTGATTGTTAATATTTTTTCCCGATTTCTTATCGAATTATATACAGGTATAGGATTCTGCTATTTGAAAATATTTTCTAAGTTAGTTCCTTTACAAGCATCGATAAAATAATCTGTTGGCCTTGGTCTTGGCTTCTTTTTCACTGTATTTTTTTTTATATTGCCCACGTCAAAACCTTTCTTGTATATTGATTCATCTGTTTATCATTGGAGAAAATTACTAGAAATATGTTTAAAATGTGATCAGTTGTAGAAGCTATGGCACAAACCACCTTCTCATATAACAACGTTGAACATTTTTAGCTATCAAAAGAGTATAATGGCTGAAGAATAGTCATTCCACGTTATCCATGAATAACTCTTAAACAAACATTGTTAAATTCTTATCATTGAATGTGTGTGATTTTTCTGAATTTATAATTGTTTAAAGTGTTTACCATAATTTGTATAAAGTTTGTGTTGTGTTTAATGAAAATGATTAAATATTTTCAATAAATAAATAATGTTTTATTTAGTTATTGTTTTAGCATTTAGTTGCAAATTTGGTAGGCATTGTGGCCGCTGACAAGATTAAGATTTACATTAAGAAGGAAATAAAAAGGTTTCTCCCTATATTCATTAAATTCAAAACAATTGAATTAGATCAAATAAATTGATCTGCACAAACAAAAACTAAAGTACATAACTTGATATATATTGATGGACAATATAAACAAACAATGTCAGATCCTGACGTCCTAAACTATATCACGGCCCATTTATACATGCAGGTAATTCTAGAGTAAGCACTTTATTCCAACTCAAAACCTCTGTAGAATGACTAATTATAAAAGAAATAGCAATAACAAAGATATTTGAGTCTCTGGTAATGTACAGGGGACTGATGCAACAATAAATACTTTAAAAAATTACGTATTTATGAAATCAACAAAAAAATTGAATGTTTAAATAAAAGTCTTCTTTAATATTTTTTTAAGAATATGATATGTTCATGAATACAAATCTTTTGAAAAAAGTTGTAATCTACATAATTATCCAACATCATTTACATTTGGAAAAAAATGTAACAAAAAAACTAACACTTGATTATTAAATGCTTCAAACGCTATTAACCTTTCCAAGATGTATCTCTCAAAACAACACGGACAGATGGACGGACACACATACAGCCAGTGTATGGCTATATTAGGCACATCCATATTTGATATGTGTGTATCAAACATGTACAACAAATACCATCAAAATAAAACATTTTAAAAAGATTTAGTGTTTCCTGGAAAATGAAAAACAAAATCATTATTAATATAATCCAGTATATTCAATTTACATTCTTTGTGACAATATGTTTTGTATACAGTATAGCTCAGCAGTTAACAATACCTGCTACACTCTCAAGTGCACTGACACAGTGAATATATATATATATATATATATATATATATATATATATATATATATATATATATATATATATATATATATATATAAAGCACAGGGAAAATCACTTTTGTTGGAGCTCCACCTCCTCCCCGACCGAGGCTGGAACTCCAGACCTCTGGAACTCATTCTCCTAATAGTGAGTGGCCACCACGCTACCCACTCGGCCATCTAGGCAAGACATAAATCAGTGTACAGATAGCTTAGATCTTTATCTGTGTTTAATTGCTCTAAACCACATTTGATACCATACAATCTAATTAAAATCAGATCCTCGATGCTCCCGTTTTAATGATATCATTAAAACGGGAGTATCGAGGATCTGATTTTAATCAGATTGATTCAGAAACTACAAATAGCTCGTAAATTGTAGCGATTAATTTTGTACGGTAACAATTGATCATAAAGACCTTTATTTAATTTTTACACAAGAGTGATTGATTTGTTTTGTATATAAAGATAAGCATAAACAAGTCAAGAATATTCCATTTTGCATTCCATCAATCAAGCTTAGCAGGCAGTAGTCAATAAATCTTTTTGTAACGTATTAAAATCATTGCATGTTATTTTCTTTTGTGTT
The DNA here is from genome assembly GCA_015776775.1 of Magallana hongkongensis. Classification (NCBI taxonomy): domain Eukaryota; kingdom Metazoa; phylum Mollusca; class Bivalvia; order Ostreida; family Ostreidae; genus Magallana; species Magallana hongkongensis. Next base: position 46,413,178 of record CM027471.1, on the reverse strand, counting down.
TGTTTCTAATTCAGCCATTCCAAACATCATTTTGTGTCAAATCGATTTAACTCAGCCTAAGCCAATTAACCCTGAGGATAAGCCAAAAGTGAAAGATTAGATAAAGAAATAGTATGTTGGTCATTTCTTGTTGAAAACATGTTGAATGAAATATACAAATTATATATATTACTAAATATACATAGGGGGAGAGGTAAACCGATGTAAGTTCTCTTGATACTTGCTAATATTTTTGTTTACCCCCCCCCCCCCCCACCTCCCCAACCATGATACATCTTTTTCAAATAAAGAATCAACTCTTTTGCTGAAATATACTAACAAACATGTACTAGCAATCTAACCCAATTTAAACTTTTAAACAATATAAACTTTTGATTCACTATAATACGCTTATCAATATCTAAAGCATCTCATACAGGACCACCACATAGCGACATTTTAAGTTTCCAAAGACATCCTGTCTGCCAAAATCTTCTTTACAAAAGAACATTAATTCGCTCGGTATAATTCCATTTTACAAAGCTTTGAATTCGTTTGAAGAATAAAACACCAATTGTACCAATGGCATCAAATAACCTTAAATTAACAATGCATCTTTGTTGCCAACGCAAATTATTTTAAATATGCACGATGTTTTTAACTCGATCGTTAGAATAATATGCAATATCAAGTTGCTTGGCGTTGTTTGTATGTGATATTTTGTGTCTTTTGGAGCATGAGTTTAAAAAATATTTCTGCCTTCTTTATCTTGAATAAGTTTTGAATTATTACAAAGCTTTGAATTCGTTCAGAGAATAAAACACCAACTGCACCAATTGTATCATTTAACCTTAAATGTTTAAACCGAAATTGTACCTTAGTGTGTTTGGTGGGGATTTCCAACGCAAATAACCCAGAAGGGCAGGATCAGTAGAGGTTCTGTATTTTACAGGTAAGTTCTTATTAGTTAGTAAACTAAGTTCGTTTTTTTTTTTGGGGGGGGGGGTTTGGTTTTGTTTTGGGTTTTTATGGGCAATTATCTAATTAAGGGGTTACCAATACTACAGCAACTGCGATTTAAGATATAAAATTCTTTTGTTGTGTACTTTGAAACCATATTTAATGGGGGTTTTTCTTCAAATGATATTAGCTATCAATAATGTAAAACAGCCTTTGCTATATTGTGAATTTTTTTATCACACAAATATATTATTTTCCTCCAAAAAACAAATAAAACCAGTAAAGTTTTTAGATATTTTTTAAAAAAGTAAATATCCAGATTAATACCACAATACGATCAGAGTGCAAATGTTTTCGCCATAAACCGCTAAAATGAGCCCATAACCCTGGTCGTACCCCTATAGCCTAAATGTTAGATAATTATTTAGAAGTAAAGCTACGTACTTGTATATGATAACATTCATTCAATTCAAAAGGAATTTACTTAAAATCAATTGCCTTTGGGGACAAAGGGGGTAATAAATTTCCACTCCTTAATTCCTGATTTAAAATTTAGTCAAGATTTATCAGTCATTTTCTTTGAAAGGAGCTTATTACATTGAGAATGATACATGGCAAAATCTGTATCACATCCTATATCAACCCGAGACTCCAGTATCAGCCGGAGGAACGAATGCCATGGGGCTGATAATGGTTGAGAGTTGATTCAAGTGTGATCCAGATTTTGCCAAATATTGCTGTTTTTATCGTACATAGGTTAATTCGCCACAAATGATGTTGATATGATGTGCTTTTCATATCAGAATGATATTGAAATCACATAAGAATGATATAAAATTTGATTCAAATAAGAATTATATAATCCTTATCATATGATTCTGATATGTTGCCCTTTTTTTATATAATCTCATATCAGAGAAATTATATAAAAATTTTATCATTTTGATCTGAAAATTATATGAGGCGAAGTCCCCTGTGTATTTTTTATAACAACTCATTTATATTTTTATATAAAAAAAACTTTATCCAGCTTTATCCTAGTTCTCCCATCTCAAAAACATATCGTGACGTCCTCTAAAAAATGGGTCCATGTTATAACGTCAGAGTCCACACCGTAAATATGCATCAATTAAAACAAAAATGTCCGCAGTATTTCAGAATCTGAATAAAAGGAGCAAAAGTGTTCCAAAAAATCGTAACAAAGGGTGAAAAAGGGTGATGATACAGGAATGTAACAGTGATAAACGCGTGCCTACGCTTATATCAGGGATGGAGAAAAAAAACATGTATTTTATATTATATATCAATAAATGCATTTATTGCCCTAATTTATGAGTAATCAATATCATCTCAGATATTGCAATTTACTGCCACAAATAGTCCGCCATAAACACGACTGGAATGTAAAACATGGTGGAAATAAATACTGTATAGTAGGTTTTCGGTGGTGGCTATCTGGCTATGAAAAGGTAGAAAAACCACTATACAGCCGGATTTCCGTGGGGGAAGATCTACTATAAAGTCATTTGTCCGGGGGGAATAACTGCTATATGGTCATATTTTCCGGGGGGGGGGGGGGGGGGAAGATGGCTAGGGGGAAAAGGCACTATATAACATCGGTGATACCGTCAGTATCCTTTCTCAGTATTTTAAGGTCAGACGACACGTTCCTTGAGCATATTTTTTGTATCTCCTCGTAATAAAGAGTTCCAATAGAAATAACCCGTTCGTCTGACCTTAAAGCTGCTTGGTCCGATTTGATATCAAATTTTATGCACGCTTTTAAACGATGGCTATGCTTAGTATATGTATAATAATAGACATTGCAGTAGTTCTACCCGTCAATTATGCCAAAATTCAATGAAGAAAAATACGTACAAAATTTGCTAACAAAACAAACGACATTAAAAGGTACCGCGTTATTTCGCCTCATGTTAAATTTCACCCCTGACGACGAGACGGGTATGGTTGTATTACGACTTTGACATCGCTTTAAATAAAGGTCGAAATGATCAGACAAATTACAAATAAACATTTGTACGTTTTGCTCGCTAATATTTCCAAAGTCTGCTTTCTTTACAATCGATGCATAGCATGCGGGTTGAAGAACCCCAATCATTCGGGGGACGAAACCAAGCGGTTTCCTTTTCTAAACATTCCCGTGATGCAATTTGGTTTGTTTTTTCGTTTGCCCAAAGAGAAATTATTTTTATTTACTTTGAATATTTCTAACTTTGAAAGGAGACTGATTCTGCTGGTGTAAGTAGGAGAAAGTCCATAACTTTCTAAGATAAATGATTTGTATGGAAAACATTTTGATACTGTAATTACAAAAAAATCGGACCAAGCAGCTTTAAATATGGTGATACACGAATCAGCCATTTCGATTACCTGAACGTGGGTTTTTATTTCCTTTCTTCATATGTACTCTTGTTTCTTAGTATACTACTTTAAGGAAGACGGACCAAATTAACTTCTATAATAGTAATTTTCATGAAAATTTTACATGGAATAGAGTTACTAAAGATATATCAAAATCAATCTAAAATAAAATCAACATTGATCAATTAGATTTTTTTAGTAGTCTCATTTCAAAAATATTTGTATTAATATTTTTTATATCCAAACTTATATGTGATACTTATATGATGATTTTGAATTGGTATAATTTCAAAAATGACTATGTCATCGACTTCGTTTTTGGAGTAAATTGGAGGTTTTTTGCATATTGTACAGATACTTAAGCAATCAATCAATTAAAAAGGCATACATATAATTTGGTGAAGTTTGTTTTCGGTATACAATATACATACTATTGCAAAACTAAATCAATATGATTGATCTTTGCTCCATTCATCTTTTTGAAAGATATTTTAGTTCGTATAACAGAAAGATGATTATCCAAGGAATAATAATGACTATTAAATCGCTTATGGGCGATTCCAGACACTTCAAAGCCCCAGACGCGGTTTCTCAGTTTCCATAACAACTGTGAACACGTCGTTAACATATTGACTGGTCATGCTGTTTCATACCAACTCAAGAGGGTGTCAATTTTTAAACGTATCCTTTCGGAGTGAAAAGTAAAAAAAATCGCTGTGTTAGCTTTAACAGAAGCTTTGACGATAGCAGTACTTAAATTGTATAATTAATTGCATTTTAAAAAATTGTGATATATAAAACAGGTCAAAAGTCATTGGCTATTTGGCGACTTGAAGAAATATTTATTTTCATGAATCGGAAGTATTTTAGGGAAGGTTGTGGATGAGCAATGTTTCAAAAATAGGCTTATGTTTATACTCGAGATCCAAGAGTAGTTATTGGTTCTAAATGTAAGAAGACAACGGCTATATTGTAATCAAGGTACTGAGAGTACTGATAGACGGGGTCTTGAGAGTTTGAATTTGTAATTGTCCTGGATTTCCTCGAATATGCTTCCAAAATTTATGAGTTTGAATTAGTTGTTACAATCTATGTTAATTCGGCTTTTTTTGCAATTGTCTGATACTTCGTCTAAATTTTACTCAATATCGGCCTTCATAATTGTAGAAAATTGACACAACGGTATATTATGTAGAATAAGACCCCAAGGGAGAAATTTAGAACTACTACTAACCGGGAAAATCAAACAACTATATCAAAGTAGATACTTTTAATCATTAGATTAATTCAATTTTGTGATCGAAGGGAAAATCCACTTGTAAGTCGGACGGTATCCGTAATAAAAGTTTTATGAAAACCCCGAAAACTTGAAAACTGCTGAATTAACAAACAAAGTGAACATTTGTATACCGATAACAAACACAGGCACCTGACGTTAGAAATTTTTTTTTACAATAAGATTCCAAGAACTTTGACAATAAAAAGATTTGTTACGGTCGCCATTTTGATTTTTAAGACCGACTTAACTGACACGATTTTCTTCATTTGCGATTCATGCAAAATTAATTGGTAAAAATAAATCCGTTCGCCACTGTCTACTTTTTGTGTAAACTCGTGCATCACCTACACGAATTACGATAACATAACTTAAAGTTAACATAATTAAACGCTATGAGAATGTTGGGGATTTTTTATATTACATTGTTGCTTGAAAAATATATAATGTGAATGTAAAGAAATTCTCTTTTTGTTTTTTGTTGGGTTTTTTTTTTTTGTTCTTTTTTTAATTTTCTCGACATGGGTTGTTTGGTGACCAAATCTAAGTTTTATTTGATTAGAACGCGTGATTGATTGTATTGACCTCCGAAAAAAAGTCAAAGAGAGGCTCCGGCTGTGTATGACTGAAATAAATAATATTATTCTGCTGTAACGATTGACATATTAAATATGTAAAAAATCAGATGCCGATCGACACTCCTCAGAATATTTTAAAAAGATATATTTGACAACAGATCAAATACTTATATTAGTATAATTTGTGCGATTGAATTTAGCTGTTTCGCTTTGATTGAGAGTGAATGTTTAGTAGAAACATATTATTGAGTATTTGTTTAATTATTCAAGAATGAATTCTGTTTCAGATTAAAAGATATGGCTAGCAGCATTATAAATTCAGTGGATGATTTTAAGCGGAGGTTTCGTAATACACCAAGGTCAATGATTCACTGCGCTGTTCAGCGAAAATGTTACAAGCACCACTATATTGCACTTAGTGAAACTTTTTGCGATAACTGCAATACATGTGACATTATCCATTTTGCAAAAGACAGTTCGTGGTGGGAAGGGAGAGTGAAACGAGTAAAACATTATGATATTCAAATCGACATCACTAACGGGTTGTCTGTATATCAGAATGATGATTATCCTAGTAATGATGATGACTATTCGACCGCTTATAAGCGGTTCGAAAAATTACAAAGCGCCAGACGCAGTTACTCAGTTTCTCTGAACAACTGTGAACACATCGTTAACTACATATTGACTGGTGACGTTTCATACCAACTCAGAAATGCGTCATTTTTTAAACGTTTCCTTTCGGATTGCACAGAAGGGTTAGGTCAAAAAATTGTAATCGCCATCGTCAATGGTCTAGCAACATCATTATTCATGATTTGGTTTTTGCACTTTAATTATGTGCAAATAAAACAACTCTTTGATAAGGATAACAAGAGGCGTTGGATATTTGGAAAATTTATAAATGGTGTAGTTTCCTGGATCAGAAGTATTTTAAAGAACAGTGCAAATGATGTATCCCAAGATGAGCAACGTTTTCTTAATACACTGGTATACTTACTTATTCTTGACCCAGATGAGGTTACTGATTCTACAAATGCAAAGGCTCGCCTGCAAAAGGCAGCGCGTTGGTTCCAATATTTTGTTACAGGAGCCACTTGTATTTTGACGTTCATTGTCGAAGGATTTTTTTCCTTTTTAGCAGCCAGGTCCTTGAAAAGAGATTTGGACGACAATACCATCAATTCTGAAGATTTTAAGCGACAGATAAAACAAGCTATTCTTTTTGTGTTCAGAGTGATATTCACATCATTGATAATTGCTTTTTTGTTTTTTAAGGATAAAAAACAATATTTTCATCCAATCAAAGCTTTCTTTTATGGGTTTATCGGAAATATTGCTTCAAGAGTTATTGTTCCGGGGACGATGAAGGTTTTTTGCATATTATACAGATACTTAAGCAACCCATAAAATGACCACAAACAATTAAAAAGGCATACATATAATTTCGTGAAGTTTGTTTTCGGTATACAATATGAATGCTATTGCAAAACTAAATTAGTATGATTGATCTTTGCTCCTTTCATCTTTTTGAAAGATATTTTAGTTCGTATAACAGAAATATGGTTATCCAAGGAATAATAATGACTATTAAATCGCTTATGGGCGATTCCAGACACTTCAAAGTGCCAGACGCGGTTTCTCACTTCTCGGAACAACTGTGAACACATCATTAACTACATATTGACAGGTCATGCTGTATCATAATAACTCAGGAGAGCGTCAATTTCTAAACGTTTCCTTTCGGAACTCATTGATCTGTTCACAGAGTGAAAATGTTTTTTGAAAAACTATATCAACGACTGTTTTAGCTTTAGAAGCAATGCCGATAACTATTCTTGCATACTATTATCAATTGCATTTAAAAGAAAGTTTCGATATAAAAAAAAAAAAAGATCATGAGTCATTGGATGTTTGACGACTTGAAAAAATCCTAGTATCCGGGATCGAAAGCATTTTGGGAAGTCTGTTGATGAATTTTCTCCAGATGAGCAATGTTTCAAAAATAAACTGGTATTTACACTCGAAATCCAAAAGTAGCAATATTTAGTTGTTTAACAATGAGAATTTTAAAGCTATACATCATCATGTGTCATCTCGGCAAAGATTTTTACTATTGCTTGTATAAAGAAGCAATATCTTTAATTAATTTGTGTTGTTGTTGTTGGTTTGACTTTATTCTTATGTCATATTTCATGTTTATGTGTGCCCTATCAAGTCTCCTGTAAAATATATATTTCTGTACTTTACTATGTGAAATAACTCCAACTGTATTTGCTGTAAAGCTACAAAGCTTAAAGTTTGTAACGTGTATTGTGAGACAATGACCCAAATCTAGGTTAGTTGAAAAAAAGAACAAAAATGTACAAGGTATTTAAAGCGGCCAAATTTTAAGTATTGTCTAATACATCCTGAAAGATGCACTTCTTTTGTATTTTTGTCTGTGTTTTATCTAACAAGTGTTCTCTTTGGTGGTTAATGTAATTATAAACTAGCGTAATTGATCGATACCATCATAGGAGCATTTTACTGTATGTTTAAATTTCTTTCCGATTTCTTTTCTAATTATATACATAAATATATTTTCTAAGTTAGTTCCTTTACAAGCATCGATAAAATAATGTGTTGGCCTTAGTCTTGGCTTCTTTTTCATGGAATTATTTTATATTGCCCACGTCAAGCCCTGTCTTGTATACTGATTCATCTGTTTATCATTGGAGAAAATTACTAGAAAAATCTATAAGATGTGATCAGTTGTAGTAGACTATGGCATAAACCACCTTCTCATATAATAACGTTGAATACCTTTAGGTATCAAAAAAGTATAATGGCTGAAAAAAGTCATTCCACGTTATCCATAGATATTAGATAACTCTTAAACAAAAATCGTTAAATTCTTATCATTGGATGTATGTGATTTTTTCTGAATTCATGATTTTTTTAACTGTTTTACCATAATCTGTATAAAGTTTGTGTTGTGTTTAATATAAATGATAAAATATTTGCATTTCAATTAAAAAAAACCAATAATTCAGTTATAGTTGTAGATTTGGTTGGCTAACAAGCTTAATTAAGATCTACATCAATAAAGAAGAAAAACAGTTTCTCCTTGTAAATCAATTTATTCAAAACAATTGAATTAGGTAAAATTATTTGGTCTGCACAAACAAAAAATAAATTACATAAACTAGATATATATTGATGGACAATACAAACAAACAATGTCAGACCTCTGACGTCCTAAACTATATCACAGCTCATTTATACATGCAGGTAATTCAAAAGTAAGCACTTTATTCCAACTCAAAACCTCTGTAGAATGACTAAATATAAAAGAAATAGGTTTACCAGAGGTATTTGTGTCTCTGGCTATACAAAGTGGACGGATGTAATTATAAATGATATTTCAAAAACGGGCGGATTCATGAAATTATAAGGTTTTATTAAAAGGTTAAAAAAAGCCTTATTAATAGGTTATAAAAATATGACATGTTTATGAATACATGTATGATTCTTCTGTAAAAATAAAATTTGTAAACTACATACTTATTCAAAATCATACACCTTTGGAAGTAAACCGTTCTACAAAGCAAGCAAAAAATTCTAACAGTTACCTAATAAATGCTTCAAACGCCTATTAACCTTTCCAAAACATTTATTCCAAAAACAACACAGACAAATGGACGGACAAACAGACAGCCAGTGTATGGCTGTAGGTAGAGACATTGGCTTCCTCCATATTGAATATTTGTGTATCAAAATATGAACAACAAATATCCTTAAAAAAAATAAGTTTTTACAAATAATTCAGTCTTTCAAAAATAAGAAATGAAAATAAAACACCATCAATAAGCAATAAATATTGTTGCTAACAAATTTTATAAAAATGTGTATGAAAATAAATATACTGTGATTTTTATAAAACTAAGATATGGCAATGATGATTGAAGGTTGTGGATTTAGTGTTCACCAGTACAAGTATTTCAATGTATATACTGTGTGAGGTGTGCTTTTCTAGCAAAAGCTGCATCAAAGGGAAATAACTCCTAGACCGGCAGTAGACCTCATCTTGTCCAAGCCATCACAACTTTGTTGAAAGCTACAAACACTCCTTTGTTGGGTTTACTGTAAAACAAAGAAAGAAATAAAAAATCTTGAGCATCCCTTTTATCATTTCAATTCAGAATATATTTAATATGTTATGTGTAATTCTAATATATCTTCATTAATTTTTTACAGTAAAACATACCATCTGAAATATCTCATTCCTTCAAATTTGCCATCGTGTTTCCCATCTGAAAGTAACAAAAGAGAAAGTTTATATTTATGAAATTAAAAACAGACATCTATTAAATCATTCATTTTAAAAAAATTACAAGTGTATGACATGATACTACATAAATATGAATACATTTTTTAAATTGTGAAACAATCCACAGAGAGACCTTAATTTGAGAGAGGTTTTTTTCCACATTGATAAACAACCCTCACCTTCTTTATCCAGCTCCACCCCGAGGTAGGCATCACTGCGGCCCGGTAGATGACCCACAAACTTGACCGTCCCCTGACTCAGCTTTCCCCCCGCCCTGGAGAATTTGACTACATCCTCTAGATTTAAGTCTCCTGGAGATCGCGGAGAGAATGGTTTAAGTCCAGTCGTCAGTGACATAAGGGAGCTAAAAAAGACATCAATAAGTGTAAAAATTTTATCTATACATACATCAATCGTATTTTTTTGGTATACTGATGGACTTAGTTTATATTTGATTAATTTTTTATTATTTGAAAATTAAAATATCAATAAGGTTTCCTTAAAGATTAAAAAAAATACATATTAATTGCTTTTCCGAAGTAATGGTATAATGTATTAATTCAGTCTATTTACAGCAAGTGAAGAGAAGAAAATATAATGGGAAGGGAGAAAACATAAAAATGATGTTTCATCTTTATCTGAGTTTTAACATATACAGGACCCTGTGTTTGCTGTCCAACACTACGAAATGACTTTGCATGATATTCCTTTAGCTGAGTAAGACAGTTATGAGTTAGACAGCCAAAAAGGAGATATTGCCACATTCTGAGATGAATTTCAAAGTAATTCAATGGTTTTTCTGATCCTAACAAAAAACTAATGTGGACACATACCCTGCAGATGAAGCGAGCATGTTTCTGTTGTGTTGGGTAGTCAGTACGCCGGGGGTGATGGTTCGGAGGTTTGCTGTTGGGGGTGGGGGGTTCCTGGTGTTCAGAGTGCGATCCAGAGGTTGGGTCATCAAAATCATTGACCTTTCTGTACCGACTGGTCCTGACCGCTCAATACCCATTGAGAGGGAACTCCGTAATAATTCTGTGAGAAGAGAGAAAAATAATGAGTAAAGAATAATCAACAAAAGAGTTATAATTTTATTGAATTGTCCAAGCATCATTAACTGGTTCTACATATGAATACTTTAACAATTGTGTCTGAATTCTCAATTTTTCTTTAAATCTCTGATCAGAAAATTTTCAGAAGTCTTTAATGTTAGAATAATATAAGCAAATCACATATCAGACAACAGTTGCTAGGCATGGCAACCCCCTATTACCCATAATAATTAAGAATCTGAATATCTGCAGGAGAATATGCCAAAATTCTCTACAAAATCATCCAAAACAAGTGAACAGGTGCCTTGGAAAATTAGCAAAATTCCATGCAAAGAAGTTCTAGATTAAATTCCTCTACCAAGTGACTCAACATAGGTTTAGCGATCGTGTCATGCAACAGTGATCGACAGCGAACGGAATATTGATTTTTCTGTTATTTAAATATACTTCTATTTCTTTACCTAAATAGAGCCATATTTTACGGTAGGAATTAAAGGGACCTATCAGTGTGCTTATAATATGCACTTACAGGTAATCCTCAGAGACAAAATATACCAAAATCAATTACAAATTCATTGCTTTCATTTTCTTTGATGGTTTATTTTTTACAAGTGTGTGTTCTTATTGATTAATTTTTTTAAAGTTAAATCAATATTTTATTCCCTCCAAAAGACTCTTATTATAATGTACTGCTGCTGAGTTCAACATATCAAGCTAATTAATTATTAAAAAGAGTTGATAAAACATTCATAAAACAATGCGCCCCTTCAACAAAAGAATCTTTTTGAAAAAAAATCAAATTCAAATTTTTAATTTTACACAGTATCAAATTAAAACATTACACATAGTCCATTACACTGCTTCTCTAGCTATAGCCTTGTCATTTATATGTACTACTGTTCTATTAATAATGTATACCTACTCTTACTTTAATTAAAATTTTATATTCTAGTTTTAACTTATGTTCAGATGCTCTCTAAACCATTTTACTTTTCCTTTTGTATATATGTATGGATTTTACTGAAAATCCACCCACCTCTTCCGTCAGCAGATTTAGACCTGGGGTGTTTGGAGAACGTCGGCTTCTCCATCTCCTCCTCTGACAGTGATCCCTCTGACCCCAGGGAGTCTCGTCGCCTGCGGTATCCGTACTGGTGACTGCCTGTCCTCCGGTGGAGGGGATCGGGGTTGGTGGGGGAGAGGCGGGGGGATATGTCCTGTAGCTTGGTGTTGACCAGGATGTCTGTGCCTGTATCGCTCTCTTCCCCGTCCTGGTAGAGCGAGGATTTTTTCATCCCATCATACCCTGTACAACAGAACAAAACTATCACTGTACAGTACAATACACAAATTCTCATCCTAATGTTTACTGATTTAATGCCATATAATGTTTACATTGCACCTATGTTTTGTTCACACCATACGCATATCTTTATGAAAAGTTATTTTAAACCATTTCTTCTTTCTCCAATTTTATTTTAAAATTTTTTTACAGAATATAACAATGTGCAAAGGGATGAGAAAAAAATGACAGACAAAATTGAATTCTGGGTGCTACTGTGGCGTATGTGATGTTTAAAGATTGAGCTATCTGGCCACTTGTATTCAACTTGGTTTAACCATCAAAATTGATTCCACTATTGACATACCCTTGTTTTGGTAGCTGGGCTGGTACACAGATAGGGCGGGGTTCCCAGGTTTGTGGTAGGATCCCGATAGGTAGTCCGTGTGACTGCTCTCCAACAGAGTTGAAGTCTGGGGGATGGGCTCCTCTGAAAAAGCAGGCAGGGTGAGTGAAACAAAAGGTATATACAACTTAAATACTTAAAGCAAGGACAGGGAAGCAGGTTGATAATCAAAGCACAGGCAATGAAAATGCAAAGAAATTTTTATGCATAGATTATCTAGTTTGTACATGTATACTAAACAACTGAGAGTAAACTTTGAAGAAAGGAGAACTCTGCTTTAGCATTGCATTATAAAAGTTTTAAGCATATTGACATCAATTACTTTATCATGTTAGTTAGTAATGTGCAAATATCCTACAACAACAATACATGTGTATCAATCTTTTTCCACTAATTAAGTGTATTGGGTAAAAAATTACATCAACAAAGTGAAATTATTACAAAATTTAAATACCACAAAAATACATCATGTGACTGCATAATTAAAAGAAGCAAAGCAAACTTGCAAAATAAGAATTCCAAAGCTTTTACCGAAGTACATATAGAGTAGAACTCAAACAGATCCAATCCCAAAACCTCAACTGACCACACAGAATTGTGTTGACCCAGCTAGCTCATTTAACAAGATCAAACCTTGTTAGGGCTGAACAAACTTAAATTTTCAATCCCTTTTTGTACACAGAAAAAAAATGTTCAAAAAATTGATAAGTTTGTCTGATTTTAGATTAAATGTTAGGAACAATGCCACACAAGCCATTGATTATAAATGTGGAACATTAAGCTCCAGGTAAAACATAATGCAGGTATAGGAAATAGGTTAAGCTCTGATTATTGACAGTTTGTCTTTTAAAAATTCAAGTATTATGTCTATACTGCAGTTTTCTATATACTGTTGTAGTTCAACAACAATTCAAATATTTGTCTCTGGATGGTCAATCAAAGAACACTTGCCAACTATAATTTTACTTCTCCTATAGTTTTAATGCTTTAATGACATGCTAAAATTTAATAGTATTACATGTATTTCTAATGGCCTTGTTAACTTGATGACATAAAAGTGTTTTACAAAATAAACGTTCTATGTAAAATTGACTGGTACATGTTTTAACCATTTCCCATTGACCAAACTACATTCCCTTGGCTGTGATTTTTATTGCTAAATGCTAAAGTAATTGAGATCAATAGTTGTACATAAGGTACTTAAATATATGACTGAACAGAGACAATGTCTATATTCCATTAAATTTCCTAAAAAGCATGAACATTTCCTTCAAACTGCAAGAGAAGGTACATGTCCTTAAAGATTCTTACATTGAAACACAGAGAGTGTAAGTGAAGGAAAGACAAAGGATTTAGTATTTAGTACAAGTGAGGAGTTCTGGTTAATAAAATAAGTACAGAGAAACATGCAAACGACATCGCCACCAGAAGTGCCCGGGATGACATATCCACCACGCGGAGAGTGCCACAACACTTTCAGATCTACATAAATAAGTAGGTTACCTCCGCTACTGCGGTCAAAGTGGTGACCGCAATTAGAGCATGCAAACCTACCCTCCCAGTCATATCTAGGTCGCGGGGCATGGTCAGTGTGCAGATAAATGGTGCGCTGATAGCGACTTGGTGATGGGAGATCCATGTACCCGGGAGAGGAAGGTCGTCGCCTTGACAACCCAAGGTCAGGCGTTCTGGAGCGCCCTCTATAGGGAGCGTGAGCATGCCTAAGATCTGCCTCAGACCGTGACCATTCTATAACCAGGCATGCGTGAAGTAAGAAAACAGTAGTCAGTAAACAAATAGGCAAGGGTGTTTGATGTGAGATCTTGTTATAATGAGGGTCAGCAAGGAGAAAACAAAACCTGTTGTGTGAAAATGCATATGTGATACATGTTACAATGGACACAGCCAAAAACCAAACACGTCATAGAAAGGAGAGTGAAATATTGAGGCTTTGTTAATTACTTCTGATATAAAGAACTCCATTTTTCCAAGAAGTAGTTATTCCTGTAACAGACAGTTCCATAAAGTATACTTGTGTATTGGTTTTCTAACATAATTTTATAAACTTCTGAATAATTTACATCTACCTAACCCTAAATCTAATACATGAAGCATAACTATCACCTAGAAACTATGATAGCATTTCCTAAAATCAAAAACTAGGACTAATTTTACTCTCATTATCAGAAATGAATTAAACTCACATGCAAAACATAACAATTACACTCTCATGAAATTTAAAAAATCATGCTGAAATTCTCTTTTAACACAAGCCCTCACACTTGGCATGGCTTACCTCTGTTGCTGTCGTTGAAGTTTGGCGCTGATCTGCCGTCTTGTTGGTACGTGCTGGATCTCTCCGCCTCCTTGTAGGCGGGGTCTGTGTAGGAAGGTTTGGACAGCTCTGTGCAGGATTTACTGGCTGGGATGTCGTTCCGTCGCTTTCTCTCTCTGTCATACCGGTGCCATTCTGTTTCGATAGCGTATGTGTTGTATGATGCTGGATCAGGTGTCTTGGACCTTTCCCTGTATTCTGACTCCATCTGCCGTGATGCACTATAGCGAGGTAGTGTAGCTGACATTGGTTCTCTATCTCCTATACCACCATCTGGACCTGATCTATACCCCTCTGACCTTGGTGTATCCTCAAGGTCGTATTTTCTTCGATCTGTCTGTCTGTCCAGACTATTACTCATCCTGGAAAATCGGTCAAATCTTGGCTTAGCATCCTCTCCATCTGTGATTTTTCTGAAATTAGCATCAGCCCGTTGGATACTGCTCCGGAGCCGGGTCTCAGCCTTTTGTATACTCCGACTGAACAAAGATTCCTCTTTGTTAGCACTGTCTTTAATTTCACTGTTTTTGTCCAGGGTTGGTCTGTATTTATTGAGAGTCTCGCCCTCGGTCCTGCTGTACTTGCTGTCTGTCTGTCTGTGTATACTGCTTAGCAGGCGTGCATCCTCCTGCTCTAAGGAAAGCCTGCCTGGGATAATTCTATCTTTAGAAAATCGCTCAGATCCTAAGTCCAGTGACCTTTCTACAAATTAAGACAAAACTGCCATTTTTATTTTATATTCGGTAACAAGAACACACAGTAAAATATTAACGCAGAATTTTTACATATTTCATTGAAACATTTGATGTTTTAGATATTGATAAAGGATAACTTTGCAGATCTGCAAGTATAGTAAAGTCAAGCTTAATGAACACTTCATCAGCAAATTGAAGACACCCTGTCTTACCTAGACTGTATCCCCTGGAGTGTAGAGGTGTCCGTACTTCTCGCGGCGATATTGTCCTGATGTCCCGTGGTGGCCTGGTATCCCGGGGCGATGACCTGACATCACGGGGAGGCAGCGACCTCTGACCTTCCTCCTTGAGCTTCATTAACTCCTCGCGGACCTGCATGCTCTCCTCATGGAGTTTGTAGTTCCTCTCCCTCAGCGCCCGGTTGTCCTCCCTCAGCTGCTGTATTTCTATCTGTATCCTGTGCTCAGAGTCTGTACTAGTACCACCATGACCGTATCCTTTCTCGTACATTTTGGATATCTGAAATATGAAATTCATTAATAATACTTGATTTAGCTTGTGTAAAATCACAGACTTAAACCAAATGACTTTAATTCATTGATGGATTAAAGTTTTCAAAATATTACAGTACTGGGTAATTTATTACAGTACTGGGTAATTTGTACCAAAAATTTTCCCTTTTAAAATATTAATTGGGTATTGATTAATTTTAATAGCAGTCAGACCTTTAATGTCAATCTTTTACTCTGGGTGATTTTCAACGATATTATCAGACAAGTCTGGAATTCATGCCATTGATTTTTCTGATGAATCAGATTTTTATCATTGTGTAATGGTTTTTTTTTTGTTTAAAAGCAGAGTATATGCACACATGGACAGTAACAATGTCAATCATTAATTGTGCCTTACCTGGTCATGCAGGCGCTGGTTTTCCTCCTGGAGGTCAAGGTTCTGTGACCCCTGACCAAGCCTCAGGGCTTCATTTGCCCGCTGTAACTCCTCCACTCTCTCCTCGGCCTGAGAGAGCTTCCCTACCGCCGTCTCATTGGCCTCGTGTAGATCCTGGACCTGACTTTCCAAGTCCGCTATGAATACAAGATCATAATAAGCTATCTTTACTCTGTGCCATACCTTACATCATAAAAGATGTTAGCAAACCAGTACAAAGCGCAAATTATGGTATCTGACAATTAAAGTGTGAATACATTTGATTTGTAATGTTTTAAAATTCTATGTTAAAAATTTATATATCCTTACATTTTTACACCGATATATTTTGATAATGCTTCAATAACAAGTTTCCTTCCAAAGACTCCTATGTCCACTTAAGATCCTCGCAACCACTGAATCTAAGTACCTACCTATTTTTCTCTGTAAGACGTAGGGGTTGTTGGGGTTGTAGCTTATCCCCTCGCTAGTCTGCCCATCTGGCTGACCATTTCTGCCCCTCCCTATTTCCTCCAGCTGATCGCGGAGTTTGACGATCTCCCCCGCCATAATCTCCTTCTCACTCAGCACCTGCTTATACCGCCTCTCCAACTACAACAGAGGAAGAAGTATCCCTGCTTAACCACATGGACATTCATAAAATGTGTTAGACAAATTAATATTAAATGATTTTATCTAAGTTTTGATGGAATAAATCTAATGCATCTACATTTAACATGTTTGCATATACAATTCTGCTGCATGTTTGCATGAGCAACTTTACAGCATGTTTACATACATAACTCTGCAGCATGTTTGCATACACAACACTGCAGCATTTTAGCATACCTAACTCTACAGCATATAGTCTCATACACAACTCTGCAGTATGTATGCATACACAACTTTACAGCATGTTGACAAACACAACTCTACAGCATGTTTGCATACACAACTCTACAGCAAATAGTCAAATACACTACTCCACAATGCAAATGAAAAGAACCTCTCTTTAGTCATTTGGTTTGTGAAATGATGAGACTGTTCTGATGCTTTACCTCTTGTATGTTGCTATAGGCTGGAGATGAACGCTGCTCCCTCATTTTGGCTGCATCTAATTCCTGAGTCAACTGTTGATTCAATATCTTCAACTCCTTCAGTTCATTACTGAGGTCATGAACTTCGACCTCCCTGCTGCTTAGCAACTTCCTCAAGTTTCTGACATTGTCCTCAAGGTCATGGATTCTCTGGGTCTGGGCCTCCTGGTTTTGTACAATATTTTGAAATGTTAGTAATCTCAAAAATTGAATAATGTTTGCATTATCTAAAAATGCATCTCACCCACAGCATAACCTAATCAACCAATCCAAGAATTATATAGCTGAAGTTCACAGATGTATTTACACATGACATGCACAAGAAGATCAATGCTATCTCACTAATTAGCTTTCAGGCACCTGCTTGCCAGGTAAAATAATCCATACCTACTCATTCATATATCCTGAAACATTGAGCAACGTGTAAAGCCTAGGAATCACTTCAAAAGGTTTTCTTATTATAGTGCCGAAATTACCCTTCCATGGAATATTCTACAGATCAGCTCTGATATGGTTTGATGGAGGGTTACAGTAATCCCACGTTCAGATTTAGACGACAGTAAAAGTATTTCTATGCATGTTCAGACAATGTGCCCTATAGACATGTTTGAGCTGCTATGAAGTATGACTTTCTCATTATAGATCTTTCAATTAAAGCCACTGAACATTCATAATTAATGATGCAAAAAATGGGTTTTGTTTATTCTCTTTACTGCATGCCTCAGTGTGTCAATAATATTTAAAGTAAGCGTGTGAGTCAATGAACAAAGCCTATCGGTCACATTACTACTCAGGTAAAGATCAGACTAGGGTGAGGAGATTCATGCCAGTATAAACAGGTGCCTCCACATAATAAATCCTCCATTGGTAGTCATCAAACAGTAATTATTGAAAAAAAAATGTTTAAATATTATTCATATTTTAAACCTAGAATTCTTTTTTTGCTAGCTGTTGGACATCAACTTTCAGATCGACCTGATTTTTCAATGAAATTCTTAAATCTTATCCTTCTAGTTCTAAGAGACAGGATTGGTAAAATTTTAAGATAACAACAAAATATCCCCCATATATAGCAGTAATACTGCACAATACATTAAAAAAATTTTAATTAAAAATGACCCAAATAACAAATTCAATTGAGTTTAAGGAGGAATAGAACAACCTCATTTTCGTCAATTCAGATGATTTTTTTTAAATACGGTAAATAATAAAATTGCATGACCATGAATGTGCATCTATTATCTTCTACAAACTGGCTGTCTTTTGGGGTGGCTCGGTTGACTTAAGCATCATCAAAAGATCTGGAATTCATGAGTTTCAGCCCAACACTCACATTGAATATGAATTGTGCTTTTATAAAAAAAAATTTAAGATTCACTCTATTGCCAAATATTGTGAATGTGAAATCATTTAAAAACTCTGACATACAAATGAATTGTGGCCATGCATATGAACCAATTCTATAAAGTCTTCACATACCTCAGAGTACCCATTCTCCACAGCTCCTGGAGTAATAGTTCTCTCACTGGCTCGAGATGAGACATTGGACCTGTTAGCACCTGGATTGTTCCCCCTGAAAGCTGGTGAGGTTTCCCCAGGGACCCGGATGTGATTGTCTGGGGTCATGCTCCGCCGCTCCGTCAAGAGCCTCTGCTGTGTCGTAATCACAGGAAGACTGGATGTGCTGTGAGCACGCTCAGATGTCCTTGCATTCGGAGATGGAATAACCGGAGTTCTGTTGGATCCTGATCTCTCGGATCCGTGAACAGATCCAGACTGACTGCCATCCCTCTCGAAGTACTGGTTGAGTTCCTGCTCGCTGGTCAAGCTCTGGGGCCGGCTTCCCCCGGATCCGACTGATCCAGTTGAATAAAGCTTCTCTCCACTCGTCTGTAGCACATCGTTGATAAGCTGTGGGGTGTTTCTCAGTGAGGAGGGGGTCTGTCTGGCTGACCCATGCTCCGACCTATTTATAGGGGTCGACTGTCCAAGAACATCATCAACAAAGCCTGCAGTGGGGGTCTGTCTGTTGGAGCCTTGTAATGACCCTTCGATTGACCTTTGGGGTGACCTTGGTGACACGTCCCTGACAGGAGTCTGTCTGAGTGAGCCTTGTCCGGAGTGATACGGAGATCCAAGTGGGGACTTCATATCTTGTGTTGCTATCACGTCCTCTACAATATGGATCGAGCCGTTTAGGGAATTCTCCCCCGACCTAATAGGAGTTCTTCTACCCTCACTTCCGTAATGTTCAGCACTGTTTGAAGCACTATTCACTTCTCTGATTATATCCTCCACTGTTTTCTGAGGGACATGATGTGATCCTGAACTTCTCATTGAGGAATGAGGACTTTCCACAATATCATCTACAAATCTATTTCCCCCTCCATCTTGAAAGGGTTCTGAGGCGACATCACCAATCGGTGTTCTCCGTCCTCCTGGGTTGTGTGTATCTAGCTCCCTATCTTGGATTCATTAGAAATCTGCTTCTTCACCAGTTCCTCAAACTTGCTGGAGAGGTTGAGCGAAGACTCAGGACTGAGGTCCATTTCCTCCTGATTTTCAGTGTGCCTCTCTTGGTTTGTGTCCTCCTCTGTACGATTTTCTTCTATATCTCTTACTTCATCCTCAAATTGGTTCAAATTTTGATCAACCGGTAATTCATCTTCCAGTATGTCTAAAATTAAACCATAAATGAAATATTTGCAATAGAAATATAGTCATGATAAGCATTAATCTATGCAATACACTGAAACTGTTAGACTGAATGCTTTCTTCCAAAAAGTATAAAAATGTTCAGGAGTCTCAAATGTAAGGTAAATATTTCAAATCACATCCTCACTGCAGCTACCTACTCAACTATACTAAAG
The DNA here is from genome assembly GCA_015776775.1 of Magallana hongkongensis. Lineage (NCBI taxonomy): Eukaryota > Metazoa > Mollusca > Bivalvia > Ostreida > Ostreidae > Magallana > Magallana hongkongensis. Next base: position 46,393,027 of record CM027471.1, on the reverse strand, counting down.
TTTAATTAAAATCAACAAAATATCTTCCTCTAAAACAAAGTGTGAACTTGGCTAACAAAGCAGGAATAATGTTCCTAACGAACCAAATCCACTACAAATACTTTAAATCAACTGATAATTCAGATAATGGATATTCTTTTCAAACATGGACCGCTGAATTCCATACATGTCGAGGCATACACATTAGTTTTCCCACTGACCCTGTTTTTCAAAGTATACAATTTCAAAAGGCCCGACACACCGATAAATAAAACAGATCTATCAATGGCTTGTCATTTCCTAAATCACTTTTCCTTTTCTCTGAAAGTTCAGTGAGGGTTTTCCAAACAACTTTGAGTGTGGCTGTATGGAACGGCTCCTTGTCACAATAACGAGGGCTTCACACTTTCTATAACAGACAGACTAAACATATGCTTCAAGAGATTCTTTGTCAATCACGTAAAGAAATTTATAATGTATCCCCGTGTCTGTTGTGAACTTTAAACATTCTCCATGCTCTTGTAAAGCTAAATTTGATTCTCGCTGCTCATAAATTACTTATCAACAAATAAGAATGAAGCTACCTGTATATAAGATAAAAATGAATTTATAGATAAGACTCATGTCATTATTGTCATTATACATTTGCACTTTCCTCTCAATAATTGTACCAAGTCTAATACATAAACATGCAGACTTGGGGAATCTTTTGTATCTCTTTTGAATGCATATATAGCTTTGTCATGAAAATAATTCAGACACTTGCAGTTGCTTGATGAGACATTAGCGTGCGCATCATTCACGCAAAGGTTACTGCAAAGATCTACCTTAGCTACAGATATTGGGTGGTTTTGACAAGTCATTAGTTAAATGATGCATCCACTGACTGCTGAAAGACCCAAGTCAGAACACCTCTAGTTTTGCTGATAATAAACAAAAGCAGGGCAGAGATAGACTGATAGCCCAGCAGAACTTTAACACTCAAGTACCATCTAGTTTATCTAAATATTTGTTAGATATGGTCACCAAGGCAACCCTATACAGAATTCAGATTGTTATGTCCACCTTTAGGCATCAAAATTAATAATAAACATATCTTTAACGAAAGTAAAATACAATTAATTCTCCTGTAAAATGTATTTATACTGACTAGTAATATACTACCTCTATACACAAAGCTAATATGTTCATTTATACAACATAAACAACTTTAAAACGATTCTCAACTATTAAAAATAATACAAAGAAATCAGATTTACTGATTAAACTAAAAAGTCAAATTAAAATCAAATGCATATAAATGAAGTAGAATAGTGATTCTCTGTACAGATGCTGAACAAGGAAATAATTGCCAATGGGAAATTATGAGCCATTTACAGTGACTTGACCTAAGAATTGTGATTGTTTATTGGTAGATAAACCATGTAAATAAACCTACCTAGTATCATAAAGATAGTCATCTTAACCTTCACACCTACCCTATGGTATCACTATCCCTCAACTGGCTGGTACTTATAATCACTATACTCCAATAAAAACAATATACACAGTCACTATCAATCCAAGTACTTTAGGAATAACATGGACCAGTACTTTGTGTTGTTAAAACATGTTACCGGGCCTTAGATTTGCCGGGTAGAAGGGGGGTGGGATTTAAATCCCTAACTCAGATTGCATGTACACATTGAGTTCAGGTTAATTCCAGGCCTGTGTTAGCCTTACCTTATAGATATATATTAATGAATTAGGATTAAAGATTGTATAGTTATATAGGTAACACTGTCAAATGTTATTAATTAGTATGACATTTACAATTCATTAAGGATGACGTTTACTCAGAATGAAAAAAAAATCCACTGATGATAATGGAAAACCATCTATTGTATGTTATGGACCTTTGATTGTAGTGTTGTTTCTTACTTTCAGAAAAGTAGGTCAATGACCTACTTTTTGAGTTAATGGCCATTGAATATTTTTTGAAAAATCAAGAAAATTCCCGTAAAATTTTACACTACGATTGAGATTTTCTTAATTGTTTAAATATTACAAATAATAAAACACTTTAAAAAATAAAATACAGTTTATGAATGTTAGTAGCACTAAATAGATACAATGCATGAAGATTTCAGCAACAATTTTTAAAAATATTCTAGTCCGAATTTCCTCTACCAGTTTTCAAATCCCTACCCATTATTGATCCGATTTTACAAAAAATTGAATGATGATAATACAATAACATTTATAGTATTGAACTACCTATATTGACTTTATTCTGTTAGCATAAAATCTATATGAGGTCAATGATCAAAATTTTGAGATATGGTGTCTTTTATCGTTTTAAAGCATTTTTCAATATTCGTGAAAGTCGTGTCATAAGATTATTTTAATGAAAAAGTGAGGTTAAAACTAAAAGAAAATATGCAAAATTATATGTACTAAAATATAAAATCTTAACTTTCAATATTAGAGTACTACCAAAAAAAATTAAGCGGAAAACAAAATCTGCAAAATTTAGTCCGAATTTCCTCTGTTTGGCTAAAAGTCTATTTTTGTTTGAGTCTTATTTCATAATAAAGTAAAAATATCGATTGTTTTATCAATAATAATTCATTTCCTACATATTTTTTTGGTGTTTAGAACAAATTTTACTCATTAAATTGAATTTTATAACAATCCAAATGAGAACTCAAACCCTGAGTAAACAACACCCTTAAACACAACTTCTAAATTTCCTATTGACACAGAAGGTGTTATAATTCTATAAACCAAGTCACTAATGCAGTTAAGATCTATCAACATGAACATCACATTCATTATGACATACACATGTACCGACAAAGCAAGTTTATCAATGTTTGCTGTAGAAGTAGTCAACTTCAGAACAGATTTAATTATGATCATTCCTTTACAGAGGATACGGTCCAAAAAGCTAAGTTTATTTGAACTGCATGATGCAGCAGCGAAATAGAAATTTATGGGAATTTTATTTGAAAAACCTTCCTAACACAGACTATATCTGGGTTAAATTGCATGAAATAAAAAATCTTTAAGCGAGGAAAACTATATTAAATTATCATTTAGAAAATTCAATGTTTATTACCAAAGCTCTTATGCAACAAGCAAAGGCACCTGATGTTTAAAATATTTCTTTTTATAGTAAATATAATTTCCTGTAATAAAATAATAATATACAAGAAATTTTTTTCTACAAAAATAAATATTTTTAATGTCAGATGACTGTGTCAACCAATCTAATTAAAATTAGAACTTTCATCCGCATATCAAAAACCTGGGAGCGGATGGAAGTTCTAATTTTCATTTGACTGCTATGTCATCAAGCATAATTCAGCATACTGATAGATAAGTAATAGACTCAAGTTAATCTAGAATATATACAATTTATATTCCAGTTAATAGATTTTGGTCCATCTAATGGAATAATCATTGCTAGTGTTCATCAATATTTAAGCATAAATGGGAGGTTTTGATTCTCTACAGTCCATTATGACAAACATTAAGCTAATTGACGTTGAACTAGAATGATTAAGAAGCATATCTATCTAACCCCTCTGACCCTTCACTCTTCCACTATTACCATGGTTTAACACATGCATATGCACATTTGCACTCACATTTTCGATGCACTTCCTTCAAAATAGCTGCATATAAAAAGTCATAAAAAGTTTATAATACTCAGAATCTACACAGTAGAGAGAACTATTTAATATGCTTTGGCTCTTTCAAAAAATCAAGTGTTTGATTAGTAGACAGTTGATTGTCATGATTTCATACATTACAGCGATGCTAATACGGTGAAGCATACAGTAGTAATTTATCTTTAAAATCACTGCCATTGGTTAACAAAATGAAACAAATTTTAATTTCTTCAAACCGATAAATTTATGATTTACAGTCTCTGGATTCAATTTTTACATCTCTAAATACATAGCCTACGCAACTGTAGCCACTTGAAATCAGCCCAGGTCACCTACTCCATCGTCAAAAACCCACTGCCATGCCTATCTGAAACGTCAGCTTTTTGATGAACTTCTATTCCCCTCTAATTCAGAGAAGTAGAATTTCTATTTTTGTATATTTCTTAATCGCTAAGCAATTTCAGTTTACACGTATGTCTAACCCAACAAAAGGTCCGTATTACACATTACTGTAAGATTTAAAACTATGTTAATCAAATTGAAAAGATGCGGGATTCAAACAGGAAGTTCATGCTGAATGCCAAATCAACAAGATGTAAACGGTTGACCCAAACATTTCCGGCAGGTGTTCTCACCGTCTTTTATGTAGATATCCGCTTCGAATGTGTAGTGTTTGATAACGACGTCCTCTATGGGGTACGTATTGCCGTCGATGACCAGGTTTCCCCGGAAGACACCTGTGGCTACCTCCAACTCAGGTGAGAAAAAACTCTCGCTTGGCTCATCCCAGATCAACTTTATCGGTTCCTCCTGTAAACGATTAAAAGAAATTTCGGTAAAAAAAAATGGCATTGAAACATTTAATTTCCACAACGCCCGTTTTAATCAATAATTTTATTCATTTGTTTTTGTAGGTAAATATAGACCTTATTCGCACATCGGTAGGCATCAAGTTCCTTATACAAAAGGAGTCTCAGAGTAGCTTCTTCTACTCACTTGCAACGCAAAGGCCTAAAGAACATTGCAATAGTTAGGTCCAATATCATTTAAAATTGTGTGTTGCGGGTAAAATTATTTTTTGAACAAGAAATTGCCTTTTTTTCTAAAATTCTAATGTAATATTGAAAACATTAAGTTATCGTATATATAAGCATATCTTTGGAAGTATGAAAGATCAAGTGCCAGAATAATGAGCATGTAATACGACACAGTCAGGCTTGTTGACTATTTAAACTCAACAAGACACTGTTTGCATAGCCGTAATGCAAAACTTTTTTTTATAATTCGAAATCGAAATTAAATCCTACTGCATTACAAAACTAAATCAACGTTTACAATAGCTGTGTGTAATTTCCATTTTCACCCCGGCGATTCGTCTGACTTTCTGTACATGTAATTAGAATCCATGACTACTGACAAACAACAAATGGCAATCTAAATCGAACTTCGACTATAACGTGTATACAATCTATTATTTATAAAATTCTGTCAAGTTGTCTTTTTCGAAATTGGGAAACGTCTTATAATCAGGATAACGCAGTTTGTAGATCTATAAAATCTAGGCGTACCATTTTATAGGAGGGAAAGAAGACAACATCGCGGGAATTGGTGCGTACAGTTTTTCCCCATCTGTAACGACACGTGGCTTTCTGTAAGGATGGGGATAGAACTTCATCCTCCCTGCCAGGCATATTGTCTTGCGATTGGTCGTTTCCAAGAATATTTTCCAATGACGTATCAATGACGTCACTTTCCTCTATTTCATCATGCTCAGTGTCGTCTGATTCTTTGTCGTTATTTACACTCTCCTTTTCCACTAAATCATCACCAATATCTAATTCCACTGCCTTTATCACAATTTCCTCTTCCACATCCACACGAATTTCTGAATCATCCACCTCCTCTTTCACACCATTCTCTTGTTCTGCCACATCTTTACTTTCAGTTTCGATGTCTTCCACGTATGACACGGCGTCCACCGAATCTCCCTCGTCCTCAGAGTCCCGAATAAACACACTAGACCCGCCAAACTGAGACTCTACCCCCGGAGCCGTCCCAGTCTCACCCCCAGTATCCGCGTCTTTAATTGGGTCGATGTTATTGTTGTCCTCAGTCAAAGACTCTTCTTCCTGGGGAACATCCACTATTTGGGTGGTTTCCTTTTGTTTGCTGTCCTCTGCCTCTTCTGCTAGATTCTGCTGAGAACCTACCCCTAAAAGATGATCGTTTCAGTTTAGTATCAAATTAACCTAATCTATGATGAAATACTATAAATGAAAACACTTCACAAATAACATTTCAACAAGTCTCTAAATATAAAAAAAACAAAACGGTTAAAGCATTAGTATTATTACGTATTAATCTTAATTGACTAATTACAATGTGGAAGCAGATATACGAATTGTAACTGATTATTATTTGATTCGTTAAAATACAATGTATATATACAGAACTTGGCATATTCTTGCAATTTGCATGGACGCTAAATATTTGTATAGCTGTGGTTAATGCGATAAAATAAACAGACCATTTATATATCTTACACCACAGTATATAGGAAAAGTAATTTCTATTATTCCTAAATTTAGAAAACCACAATATAATTCATTTTCCGCTACCCCTTAAACAAATTCCAAGATAAAACTCTCCAGATAATCTCAAAGGCCTCTACCTACCTGTGCAATCGTCTGCCATGTTTCATCTAAATCCATGTACCTAAACCCTTTACCTCTACACCCCAATAAAAAGCAAGTGGGGCCGGGTTATGTCAGAGCTACTCAAACTAATCAAATATTAACACTCCGCAGAAAAGGGACTACGACGATTAAAAACACAAGCTATATTGTCCCAGGAGAGAGAGAGAGAGAGAACACACGGAATGCATGTACGTGCTTGCTCTTTTTTGCTAATCCTGGACGGGGTGGCCAAATATTACACCTTAATTCTATCCAACCGCTCGCAGACGGCCTTACCTGTTGTTATTATTATTATCAGAAAACAATAGCAGCTGTAAATTCCTTCACTGGCCATTCATTAAAAGTCTACAGGGAGGTGAAACAATAATTAAGTTAATCAGGCCCTGAGAGGAGGCCTTTAAATCGATGGTTATACCTTGTAAGGCGGCGGCGACTTGCATCAGTGACAACATTGGGAAGAATTCAGTCACAGAATAGCCCAGAAACCTATCCGTACGCTCCTCACGAACCTAGATGTACACGTACATTAACATACACAGATAGATATCACATCCCCCGTGTCCTCACGGATAAGGAGAATCGATCTAGGTTTTTTTGTTTAACCTGGTCACTGGAGCAGACCTATCAGCTTATTGGTCCTAGACTGGGAGGTAAGGTTCCGGATGGAGGCTACAACCAAATCCATGCACACACACCTTTACGTAACGTTAGTAAGACCGTTCATTATAACACCTGGATGATGGATATAGTAATCACAATGGACAATAACACACGGCTGTAGATAATCGATATTTCCCTGTATAAATCTACCCCGACAAGAACTTTGCCTATACCTTGGAAATCGATCTAGATCACAGACCCGGGATTCTACGCAAACTGTTCCAGTTGTCTGTGTACGGTGGCATTTCGGGACGCCCCCAATTAGTCCTCATTGTATGATCTCAATGGAAAACAAATTCTGTTTCTTGCCAAAGAAGAGGATTTAAACTTTTTTTTTCCTTCAAAAAATTGCGAATACCGTTTTAAATAGCCAGCAAATGGACAAAAGCCCCAGTTATTGTCCGAATGGACTTTAAATGTATTTCTCTGATTATGTCCTTTTGCAAAAAACTTTATTGTGGATTTGGGATCAAATTTAACTTTGATTGTTCTGCAAACCTACGCCACAGGAAAATCTAGGTACACTGTAGTAATTCCATATGCAAACAATATATTCATGAATACATTCTTCTTCTTTTTTTGCACGATCGAATGGTTGCCTTTCGTGCATGCTAAGCGATATTAGCATCGTAGATCATCCAATATATAAAGAATTACAAATAAAACTGCTTGATCGGCACTACCTTTGTGATTAAAAATTGCTTTGGCATACAGTTTAATGATACGAAATCAAATGAAATTGTTTAACGATAAATTTGAGTGATGTAGCATGAACTCATCCTTCAAGATCAAAAGTTTATCAACATAATGCAAGTTAAATTCAGGTACGATTTCTATGGAACGCCATGGCTGCCTTATGTTAGATGATTTTATTATATGCTGTGGGTCTATTATTATATGCTGTGGTTCTATAATTATATGCTGTGGGTCTATAATTATATGCTGTGGGTCTATTATTATATGCTGTGGGTCTATTATTATATGCTGTGGTTCTATAATTATATGCTGTGGGTCTATTATTATATGCTGTGGTTTTATAATTATATGCTGTGGTTCTATAATTATATGCTGTGGTTCTATAATTATATGCTGTGGTTCTATAATTATATGCTGTGGGTCTATTATTATATGCTGTGGATCTATTATTATATGCTGTGGGTTCAATTATATGCTGTGGGTTCATAATTATATGCTGTGGGTCTATTATTATATGTTGTGGGTCTATTATTATATGCTGTGGGTTCATAATTATATGCTGTGGTTTCATTATTATATGCTGTGGTTTCATAATTATATGCTGTGGGTTCATTATTATTTGCTGTGGTTTCATTATTATATGCTGTGGGTTCATAATTATATGCTGTGGTTTCATTATTATATGCTGTGGTTTCATTATTATATGATGTGGGTTCATAATTATATGCTGTGGGTTCATTATTATATGCTGTGGGTTCATAATTATATGCTGTGGGTTCATAATTATATATGCTGTCGTTTATTCGAAACTAGCTATTCGAATTCGGATTTCTCGTTTTGGAGTTTACATTTACAAGCACTTTCAGCTGACACCAAGGACAGTGGTCGTGTGACCTTGACTGAGACCCATATGCTAAAAATTGCTTTTCAGAACTTTGTTGTCGCCGGGCGCATAGTGTTTCACAAACACATCTTGTTTCAATTTATCAATATTATACTTTCAGACAAAGCAGAAAATGTGTTTGTGTTTTAAATCTTTTATACAATAAAAAATGATTAAAATACTGAGTATGCAAAATTGATTTCTTGTTTTATTTACTGTTATCAACTATAATAATTTAAGCTTTACTATTAATCGTTGATGTTTTAAAAGATTCTTTAAAGGGAGTGTGCTATTAAAAATCAAGTACAAGCTTGAGAATCTATACTGTCATTTGAGAGTACGTTACTGAAAGTCCAAGTAGCTCAAAAAATTCTATGTCTCGGCATCTCTCTTAGCGCAGCCGTACGTGTTTGCTCACGAATTCTATCAGGACACATTTTTATAGTGCGTTACCTTTTCTATACATGTACGCAATGTTGAAAACACTATCTTTTATTTGTCTGAGGAACTGAAGTAGAGATGTGCATTCAGCCTCGCCCAATGCCCGGAAATCCAACACAGATTCAATTTTGCGGTATTTTATGCCACTGTAATCGAAGATTTGGGGGTACATAGTTTTTCACAAACACATCTTGTATTTATTTTGGTTAACTTGGCTTTTTTCCCTTTGAAAAACTACTCATAATTCATTAAATGACATGAATTTAAGATCAGAATTTTCTCACTCTCTTAATAAATTTATGATGGCGGATCCATAAAAGAAATACAGTAACGGTGCATTTGGGGGGCAAACAAATTATCAAATTAAAATCAGATGCGTTTGTGAAACACTATGCGCCCGGCGGCAACAAATTTCAAAAAAGCAATTTTTTAGCATATAGGTCACAGTTAAGGTCACAAACTCATTATCCTAGGTGTCATTTAAAAGCACCTAATTAGTGAAGTATGCATACTAAATACGAAGTCTCTTTCTCCTATGGTTCAAAAGTTATGGCGAAGGTTAAAGTTGACAACAGACAGACAAACAGGACAAAAACAATATACGATTCGGACGCATAAAAATGTGTCCTGATAGAATTCGTGAGCAAACACGTACGGCTGCGCTAAGAGAGATGCCGAGACATAGAATTTTTTGAGCTACTTGGACTTTCAGTAACGTACTCTCAAATGACAGTATAGATTCTCAAGCTTGTACTTGATTTTTAATAGCACACTCCGTTTAAAGAATCTTTTAAAACATCAACGATTAATAGTAAAGCTTAAATTATTATAGTTGATAATAGTAAATAAAACAAGAAATCAATTTTGCATACTCAGTATTTTAATCATTTTTTATTGTATAAAAGATTTAAAACACAAACACATTTTCTGCTTTGTCTGAAAGTATAATATTGATAAATTGAAACAAGATGTGTTTGTGAAACACTATGCGCCCGGCGACAACAAAGTTCTGAAAAGCAATTTTTAGCATATGGGTCTCAGTCAAGGTCACACGACCATTGTCCTTGGTGTCAGCTGAAAGTGCTTGTAAATGTAAACTCCAAAACGAGAAATCCGAATTCGAATAGCTAGTTTCGAATAAACGACAGCATATATAATTATGAACCCACAGCATATAATTATGAACCCACAGCATATAATAATGAACCCACAGCATATAATTATGAACCCACAGCATATGATAATGAAACCACAGCATATAATTATGAACCCACAGCATATAATAATGAAACCACAGCATATAATAATGAAACCACAGCATATAATAATGAACCCACAGCATATAATTATGAAACCACAGCATATAATAATGAAACCACAGCATATAATAATGAAACCACAGCATATAATAATAGACCCACAGCATATAATAATAGACCCACAGCATATAATTATGAACCCACAGCATATAATTGAACCCACAGCATATAATAATAGACCCACAGCATATAATTATAGAACCACAGCATATAATAATAGAACCACAGCATATAATTATAGAACCACAGCATAAAATTATAAAACCACAGCATATAATAATAGACCCACATCATATAATTATAAAACCACAGCATATAATAATAGACCCACAGCATATAATTATAGAACCACAGCATATAATAATAGACCCACAGCATATAATTATAGACCCACAGCATATAATTATAGAACCACAGCATATAATAATAGACCCACAGCATATAATAAAATCATCTAACATAAGGCAGCCATGGCGTTCCATAGATTTCAGGTGTGTCGACAACTTATGGTTGAAGATAGCGATAGTTTTGTTAGAACTGGTTGAAGAAATGTTAGGTCAGAACAAAAAGACCCAACTAAACAGTCGCAATATTTCCTTCTTTTAAACATTTCTATTTAACACTAAATGCAAGTGGAATACATATGCTTCCAGGTACGCCTAGGATTGCGTCAATGTCCGTAATGTCTTTTCAAGAGAAATGTAAGGTTTTGTCAATGCATGGCTAATTTACGGAAACCCATGCTATAACTATCCATAACCACGAATTTGTCGCATTGCATGCAGTTCATTCATTTTTCTTTTGAAATCAAATAGCCATTGCACCATATGTGTATTTATCAATCTACCATGTACATATAAAAAAATACCAGATATAAAGCGCTACGTTCATGTAATGTCAGTTTTGCATACAGATAGCTTTTGAAAGCAAACCATTTTGAAATTATTAATGTGGGGTTATATTTTTATACTTTCTTTTCGGAAACCCGCATTTAATGTCGGAACTTATAAATCGAAATAAAACGATGCAGAGTTAATGTTTGCATTGCACCTCAATGAACCAATGGGTGTTTGAATTGATATTACAATAACAAAGAAAACTAACACTGAAAAATCAATGGACGTGTTTCAAAACAAGTATTGACATAAAAAAAACTGACTGATTTCTTTTTTTATCGTTATTGAATTTCGTTTTCCCTGACATGTTTGTTTAATTTTTCATCACGAATTATTGATTGTAAAATTCATAAAAAGGTGATGAAAGGGTTTTCGGTTCAGGGGGAGGTTTTATGAATAATTTAAATTGGTTTGGGGTACATAGGACCCGGTTAGAGAGGGGTTCAGGCTCTCCTTTCATTGTCCGGTCTCTGGAAATTCCCACGGACCCGAATAGTACATACATATTCTGCCCATACATTTTTTTCCATCGCACTAAATTAACTTTGATCCCCTTTCACATTGCATCCACACGTGTTTTAAAATGCAAACTAAACAGCTATTAATGGTTTTGAAACTTCAAGGAAGAAAATGCTGTGTATTGATTTGTCTTTTGTTGCCGAATTTTAAACACAGTTTATGTCTTTTAATGTAAGAAAAAATCCATTTCATCGTCGCTGATTTTAAATCGCGAAAATTAAAGTTCCTAGCACGTTCGTCTTAAAACCAAATATATATTGATAAGGGTTTGTGGTTTGGAAAGAACACTAATTTATTACAAGAAAAATCCTTTAAAATTCTTTCGACGCAATCGTTGCTACGTGTAAAATGACGAACCCGTCAACAGTAAGAAGAAAGGAACATAAAATCAACACGACCTCTCCCCCAAACTGAACCCCACGAAAAGCGACTGGTTGGCGTCCCTGTTCTTTCGTTGCAGTCTTATACATATTTATGGTATACAGTTTACCTAATTATTGATACATGCACTTTTACAATCACGCAATGTAACCGTTAACATGGGCGATTTCAATAATATATGACCATACGTACACAAGAGGTAAAATTGTTTCTAGGAAAAGGATAGTCAGTTGCAATCGTGGTACAACGTGGAGGCTATCAACCCTGATTGTAGAATTATAATAGGCTTCTTAAATTTTAATTGCCAGAGGGTTTTTTTCAGATATGGCAATCTTTCATTACCCCAAGTCGGTCCGAAGTAGTTAATTAAAACATGATATACCAACATTTTACATCATTCACAATAGCTTAATTCCAACAGACCTCCCTCCCCCGACGTTGGATTTAGTACTCACGTTCTATGTTCCAGGTATGATAGACTCTAAGGACCCGACTAACCAGAAACTGTTCAACGTGGTAAAGGTCCATGCATGGTGACAGGGACCCACCTTGGTCGTCGGTACAATAAGTAATACCTGGTGTAAATATCTACTTGACTTACCTGTGTCAACCCCCGCCTATTAGTCCGATTGTGTATTAATGAAGTTAAAACTCTGCCAAAAAAGATCAAAAACCTTAGATCAGCACGCACCAACAAGTCCACCGAGAGTCACCCTGTCACCCTGACGGGAAAACTATGAAAGGGGGTGTTGTTTGAGGGATGTAAAAAGGGGGACGATACGGGCTAGTGGGGACCAAATATACGGAAGATTTGGTAATAGTTATAAATAACAGTGACCCATTCAAATTTTATGGAAAAAGAAAAGCAAACTTTAAAACTAATGTATACATCTCACTCATTCCCCATTTTATCTGAACTCCATCTTAAATCATATTAATTACCTTTAACAAACACCGATTGCATTAGCGTCAATAGATCCGGTCCAGTTAATTAAATTTCTCGCCTTACATTATAGAAGTAACAAAGGAGGTTCTGTATGTACAGTTCGATATTGGCGGTAATTCAATCACTTATATATCGGTGATCAAACAATGAACAGATTACGTACAGATCAAACCCATACTCTGTTACAATTACCAAAACGGGCACCTGCTAACTCTCGAACGGTGCACCGCTAAGCACCGACCGACCAATCTTAAAAAGTAGCATCTACTGATGTGTACTGAAACACAAATTTGAAATAGAACAAAATGTTAGCAATATGAATAAAACACCCTCAACAAATCCCCATCTCTTCCCCAACTTATTGACAAATTGCATGGTACTTGTTACATGCCAATAGAATAGGAACTTATTTGAGAGATTTTCAATAAGAGTGGGATTATATATGAACCTATTATGTTCGAACATGTGTTTGTCTTTGAAGTCGACCGTGGCTAACCATTCTCTTATTGCTTTGCACATATTTTTTATTTTGCTTTTAATTTCGCTGCCTTGAAAATGTAAATGTCTACAATAGCCGTACATTGAATGTATGCACTGTATTACGTTATCTTTCCATTAAAATTATTTTTAAACAATTAATTTCAACACTGTAAACTATATTTTAAATAAAGTATGCAAATAAATTGAAATGCTTACTCTGAACGTCAAACTCCACTTGGTCACACAAGATAAATATACAATATCCGTAGAACTTCAGGATATCTTTAAACGCTTACAAGTAAATTATTCGCGGCAGCACTTTGCCGGAACTTGCGCCTTTCTGTAACTAGGAACGACAATATATATAATCTTCTTATAGTGTCTTCAACACGAACAATGATAAATGCTTACCCAACGAGCAAATATTTGAAAATTAAACCCTTTCACAGCTGTCTCCCGCCCCGACCCGCCACTGGTTCGCCGCTCGCCGGCATTGATCCGCGGTGATCTTGAAAGTTTAAGTCGTTAATGTTTGATCGTTTTTGTCCAACAAGTGCAACAAACCCATTTACGCAAATCTCGTAAGTATCCGTACATGACAAGGTGCACCCTCAATTCAAACCTCTTAATGCAATGTTCAAATCCTCTAGCTTTGAAGGCAATTGCATTCTCTGTTCGATTTTCTTTTAACTTTGAATTTTTGAAAACTTCCAAGGATATTTTCTGATTTTTATTACAAACTGAATGGATGCAATTTATTTGCGGTTTCTTTGCAAAGGGTAATTGGAGTATCTACCTGTTTACCGAGCCTGATAGCACTCGAAGTAAAGATTGGTGTTTTGGGGGTTTTTTTGGTTGTTTTTTGGTTGTTTTTTTTTGTTCAGTTCACTTCAGTTTATTTTCACTCAACACCATATAATGGTACAATGGGTGTTATTTCCGGGCATCATGTAGCCTGGTTATCAATACATGTACATGTATTTTGATAAATTAACTATTTTCCCACTAACTATGATACGTTTTATACAGAGATAAATATCTACACGATGAATTTTACTTTTTCTAATAACAGAATCTCGAAGACTTTGTTAGATGTATCGAAGATGTAAGTGCATCAAAATAAGGAGAAGCTTTAAGGAATGAGGAATCATTCTTTGAGTATTATGAGGTGATAATTTTGGTCGGGGTGTGGTCAAATCAAAAAAAGCCCAAAGAACTATATGATAGATTAATTTGAGCACGCTCCGACCGAAATATTCAATTATTATTACAATATTATTATATTATTTCCAATTTGTACACTTTTAAACAACATTATTTTAAAACCACTATTTTTGTATGTAGCACATGCTATGTACGAGGGTCAATCAAAAAATACGAAGACAATGCGGCTGTCTATCATATATTTTTCATGAAAGTCATACTAAACAAATTAATCTGTGCACCAACACTTATGTTACTGATATGCGAAGTTTTAGTCCATTTGATGAAACGGTATTTTTGTAACCCCTTTTTAAAAACAACATGTTTTGTCACCACGGCGCACGGTAACGTTCAAAACATGACGTCAAAATTAAACACGCACAGTTTATAGATATACCCCATCTATATATCACGCTTAGTCTCTTGTGCCTTTCTTCTTACAATTTAAAATGGCACTGAACCACTTAACATCTTATTTGCACACATTTGCTCGAGTATCATAAGTTAGTTCTTCAAAGTTTTCATTTTCTAACCGTGTATATCTTAGTTTACAGTAAGGATAACCCTGAACGTCGGTTGACGTTACTTCTTTTATGACCAAATATTTACATATAGTCTACTCTCTTTCGGACTGTTTTATATTCAAACAACAATGACCATCATCCCCACAAAATTTATTACAGTTAAACACAAACTTGCAAATATTTGTTGACTTATTTTTTGCACCATTGAGCATTTTCACAGCTTGTATCGGCTTTTTCCTGAGTTAATCCATTTTATTTGTACTTCTCGTTGCGCCGTGACGTCAGGCGACGTCGGTGTTTTTAGTCAATTCTAAAGAGACTATCTGACTTAAGTTACTAATATCTGTTCGACAAAACAATATATCCCGTCATTATTTGGTACAGAGAATACCATGATTATATTAAATTTGAAGTTTCAATATAATTTGGTTTTAAGCCAAATCTATTGAGATAATACTTTCAACATTATATGGTTTATTGTTGACATAACACATATTTTGACCGTGCGCCGTGACCTCATTTTTGCAGGATTAAATTCTAAATAATTCTTAAAAATAAAGAAATTTATTAACTTTTTTTCTTGCAAATTGTCTGAAACTATTGCTAAATTATGTCTACCAAATTAAGTAATGATATGACGTTAAATAACATAGCTATGACAAAAGTCTTCGTATTTTTTGATTGACCCTCGTATTACTACGCGGTGCAGCCAATACCGTTTTTCGGTTATGCTTTCAGACATGCCCATTTTGTGTCACTCATGTTTTATGAAGTTTTTGGGTTTTAGGGTTCAAAATTGATTCGTAATGTTATCACAGACAGACAAAGACAGTTGAAAATGTAAATATAATCAGGGAATTCACAGATTTCCGATGGAATATCCTTGTGTTTACGGTCATGTTGAGATCGAGTTGTTACAGTCGTGAAGTCTTATTTAAAGTTTTATTAGCTCTGATGATCATCTGGTATTTTTCTGAATTTTTGTTTAATTTATAAAATTTACCATTTATTAGTGCAGGTAATTTTAATTTCTCCCAACACTAAACGAAATGCACCATATTCACATTGCACTTTAGCTACATGTGGATATATTTGTAAATTATAATCAATTTCTTTTCTATTAGAACTTGAAATTATTACGGAAAAGGTTCTATCTACCGGTATTACTGAAATACAAGTTCAAAAAAGAAGTCTTGAAATTGTTTGCTATGAACAAAGTAGCATAAAAAAAGACTCATGTAATAAATTTAATTATTTTATTGACTTGTACATGTATGATAAGTTATGCATTTTAAAACAGTCATACACACTAGAAACAAGTAACCATAGCAACAGAAGTAAATACACTGTCAGCTGTGTTTTCAACTAGAAATCTCCACGTGTTTTTTTTTCTACCCTAGGACTCACTCATTAGAAGTAAACAAACTATCCACAGGATGAACAGCAAGAGTACAAACAATGGCTACATTTATAGACAATGTCACACTGTTCTTGTTGGTTATCTTCTCTTTTCTCATGACAATTATGCAGTAAACATGTAATTTAGTTTCAATATCTGAACAATTTTAACAAGTCAACAAAACAATTCCCAATCTTGAAATCCTGGGGCATTAACTCGTCTTACTTTGGAATAAAGACTGTGGCACATGTGCACATGGATACTTCTGTGAATTTTATGTAACAAATCAATCACGTAAAACTAAATTGTTCAGGAATCTTATACACTGAATTGATATTAGCCAACTAATTTCCTTATTGATAATTCGTACAAATTTATGTCACCATAAAATTCACAAAAATCGAAAATGTACTACATGTACATGCAAAAAAATTCCAAATGAATACACTTTTCAAAATACTTTACTTTACAATAAATTTGATATTTTAGAGCTCTCTGTATCTGCACATGCTCTGAGTATAATGCCGTAATAAGTTATAATTGCCTTATTTACATGCTTCACAACCCAAACTTAATCCTGTATATCATTAACATACAATCTATTATTTTCAATGATCAGTGGATGATTACTTGTAAGTACGTCAACTTCATTTCTCTTGAACAATAATCATGAAAATATACCAGTAATTTCTAACTTTAGATATCTTTTAGAGCTGGCAAAAATGTGAACCAGATGAAAATTGAATGATTCAACAGAACAAAAATTCAGGGAAAACCAGAACTAATATTTAAAACGTTGTATTCTGTGATTGAAATAAAATGAATTTTTGACACAGAATCACCTTTTATCAAATTAATACAGAAAGACTGCATGACAAGAAAGAAAAATGAATTTTGTAATCTTCCTTTTTAAACTCACAATTTATAACTCTTCGACAATTAAGACATGGATAAATAAACAATGACTCTGTAAATATAGAAATATTCATGCACTGCATAAACTAATTTCAAATGTTTTTTAAATACACCAGTTGTGATGAGCTTACAACTCTACACATATAGATGACACAATGAGATACAAGACTAGATATAGGATCTTCATCAGCTATGTTTTACAAGATAGATACTTATGTAACACACCTGCTTGGTTCTATGTTAAAGGGACATGGTCACGATTTGGGTCAAATTCTCTTTTTCTGTTTTTATTATTTACAATGCTTTAGGAAAGCATTTCCAATGATCAAATGAAATTTGAGAGTCAGTCGTAGAGATATAAGCAAGCTACAGGGATCACAATTTTTGTCATGTAAATAAGGCTTGTGCCCTCTTTTTGTTTACATAGATTCAATATACCAGTATAAAATCCTTTTCAAGCTGATTTGCCTATCTTTTTATTCATTTGAAGCATAAATGAACAGTTCCTAATGTTTGACACATTGATTTTAGGTCTAAAACTGGAATTTTTACTTCAACATTCAAAATGTAAACAAAAACTTTGTTTGCAGAGCAAAGAATTGTATGTTCTCTAACTTTCTTTTAACTCAATGAATGATACTCGAATTTTGGTTGCCTATTAACCAAAATCGTGACCATACTCCTTTAAACCTTACAATCCTTTAATGAATTTGAACACCATAATGAAAAACATCTCAACTCAGATTAACATACACTATGAGAATTTTATAGAATATGTGGAATATAAACTAAATGCTTACAAACTTCAACAGTACTAATGGTTTTGTTTTTAATACAGTTAATGAAGGAATTGCACAAACAAATGGAAGTGATCCATAGAAGAATTATGCCATACAATATAGAGATTACCACACAAGCTCACAACAACAGCAATCTAGTGTATCTCAAGGATTCTTGCTCAATGGACTCTCTCTATGAAAATAAAACATCTGCTGCACAGCACACTGACCTAATACACTCAGCCAGAGCACAAAGAACACATTGAACTATGACATTGGGCTACAGCACAGAGAGCCCAGTGTGCTACCACAGTCAGCTACAGCACAGAGAGCACACTGAATCATGACACAGCTTTAGCACTGAGTTCACACTGTGCTACCACAGTCAGCTACAGCACAGAGAGCACACTGAATCATGACACAGCTTTAGCACTGAGTTCACACTGTGCTACCACAGTCAGCTACAGCACAGAGAGCACACTGAATCATGACACAGCTTTAGCACTGAGTTCACACTGTGCTACCACAGTCAGCTACAGCACAGAGAGCACACTGAATCATGACACTGCTTCAGCACTGAGTGCACATTGTGCTAATCACACTCAGCTAGAGCACAAACAGCACACTTGATCTATGACAGCATGCTGAACTATGACACTGGGCTAAAGCACAGAGAGCACACATATATAGAAGATGTATTGCATTGTTGTAGGAAGGACTGGCTATCGGGAAGGTCGCAGGGTACGACTAATCCGTCATGCTAGCCACTGGGCCAATGCCCCAAGTATGGAGGGACCGAATATGAATTGCATGAGTAGTTACAGGATAAATCATAGATGTATTGCTTTAAATACTTCATTTTCTAACAACTGAAGCTATAAAGATGGTGGCTTGTTATATAACTAAACTTCAGCAAGGTATTTGAAATGAATGGGATGAAAATTATTTTTTGTCTTTTTTTTTTGAAAATTAAAATGACACAAATCTAAGGCTGCAATCTTATTTTACCCAACAAAGGTAAGAGTTTTCAACAAATATGCTTCATGATAGTGAGTACAAAATGAGATTGACTCCAAAATGGAAGCTGTATGCACCAAAGCCATATTATCCAAACACTTAGCACTTAAAACACTGGTTTCTTGAAAAAATGCATGCGAGATCCTTACATCACAAAAATAACAAAAAACAAACAGCAAGATTTCAAAGACTTTCAACAAAAGGGTCAATCCAAATTTTTTTTGATCTGGTAATTTTAAATGTGATTTGGAATCACGTTGATGTTGAGACCCTTCCCCTAACCCATTTTACCCATCCCTCACAAGCCTTCACTTGGGACTATGGATTTTTCCAACAGAGAACTAGGAATGATTTGAATTGGTGGACCACCAACAGTTGTGGACTAGACTGCTAAATGTATGCCCCTCTGGGTCTCAGCTAGAGAAAGGCTTCAGGTGTTCCAGCTGAATCTCCAATGCTATCCGCTGCTCCATTACCTCCTGAAGTTCTTGGTTCAATTCACTGCCAAGTCTCTCTAACATTGAGTTCCTCTCCTTGTGTGTTCTAATGGCCATCTGTAGATCTTTCTTGTCTCTGCTTAATTGCCTGCATCATCAAGGGAAAAGATTATAGAATTTTTTCTTTCTTGAAATGACAAAGATAACAGATTTTCATGTCACCAAAAATAAACTGTATGCTATGAACAATTACTTTATGAAACATTGATACTGTTGGCTACTTTAATGTACAGTATTTTTTAATTTTCCTAACAATGAACCCACCCACCCACCAAAAAGTTATTTTAAACATAAACATCTGAGATAAAATTCAGTTTGTATGTAAATGGGAATAAACCTACATTTTTCAATTTCTCAGTGTATGAAAAAGGGAAATTATATGAAATTCAAAGTATCTGTTCAAGAGTCTGAACACTAAGCTGTAACTTACCGTCTCATTTCCAAAGAAATCTGAGTCTCCCCTCCCCCTACTTCATCGTCTGGGACATCAAACTTGACTAGTGGTGATGATTCCTGCAAATAACACAATACATGTACAATACAATTAGGCCTATAAAAGAATTGTGTGTTTAGGGTAACACTGATGAAAAAATTAGGTTAGGTAGGTAGGGATTTTTAAAAATTTTATCATATTTTTTTCTGCATGAATCCTAAGAATCAATGTTTGTTTGTGTCATATTTAAAAACAGATTTTTTAATAGAAATACTATAAAATTCACAATCGGATAAAAACAGACATCTAAAAATGGTAGGATCGGGGCATTTTTGTAGGTTAGTGACCGTTAGGTAGGGTTACCCTAAACACACAACTTTTTTTTCAAGGCCTTATCTCTGTATCAGACCAAAAACATCACAAACTTATCATCAAAATCTGTTGTATACGCTTCCCCAAAATACATGTACATGTATACTGTAACTGTACTTTAGTTACCTGTGTTCATAAATTAAAATGCCACATTAAACTTAGACATATAACCTGGCATTAATTTCAAACAGCCAAAGAGTTGTACCATAGCAACCATGGCACGAAAGGAAAATATTTCAGCTGTGATGTTCTCAGCTGTCATATAAATTTCCTTCTTTTGACATAAATAAACAGTTTCATGGTGACTTTGTTTCAGCAAGGAAGTAGTGATGCTGATGCTTGCAGTTTTAACCTAACACAGCGACTCATTTTCAGCACAATTTGTCTTTTATCAAAGTCTGAAATCATGTGTTATCTTCATCTTCAAAACCAAAGTGCAGGAAAGCTGTACATTGTGACAGTCAGGCACATGTACACATGTAAAACTGTTACTACTGACTAACTGTACAATCTGAATGTCTACACATCTAGTGAATCAAAATATAGTTACCTGTTTGATGTACAGTAAAACATGGTTTATACAGTAAAAATCGGTTATAGCGAAGTCCTACAGACCAAAGGGTAAACTTCGTTATACTCGTAATTCGTTATATCCGTATAACGAATTTGTAATAATAACTATTGCGAATTCACTATATATTCTATATACATCTTTTCTTTCACCAAACTAAAATTTTTGCTAATTGAGGCTTAGAATGAAAATTCATTCTTGTGATAACCTTAATAATTTCATTGTGATTTGATGAATTTATGTGAAAATGAATTCATCTAAACTATTACCCGGTATGTTTAATGGTAGTGCAGCCTTTCTATTTCTAAAGGACTATATGCGGTTTAATGCAATTTTTGCCCCCAAAATCAAAGTTTTAGAAAGAGCTTTAAAAATTAGGTGAAAGATATGTAAAACCATATTGGAAATAAAGGTGTAAAAGGTTATCACCACTGTGACATCATAATGTAGAAATGACGTCATTAAGATTGCATTATTTTGATAAATTGATGTTTTGTAGCAAAATATGGGTGTTTTCCGATGGTTTTTCGACTCGGAAACATCGAGCGCAGGCTTGCTCAAGTACAATTTTTTAGAATAATGTGTATATCTATCGGACGAAAAATATATGTTAAAATCGCACTTGAGCAGACCTGCGCTCTATACTTCCGAATGCAAAATATAGAGCAAAAATGAGAATATTTTCATTTGTTTGCAAATTTGCGGGAATTAGGTCATTTAGGTGACGTCATAGATAAACAGCAAATGAGCAATGATGACTAAAATCAAGATTAAAGTTATAGACATCCTCTATACAATGATTTGTGAATATTTTATTTTTATACGATACTTTTTAAAAATTGGTTAAAATCGGGGGAAGATATTTGACCAAACCGCACATAGTCCTTTGTTATAAAAGTGTTAAATTTTGTTATTATTCATCTTTAAGTGATGCAAAATCATTTCGCTATATCCGTAGATTCATTATATCCGAATTCGTTATAACTGCAATATTTTGCAAAGATTTGTTAGAATTTTACCGGATACTACAAAAAACTTTGCTATATCCGAAATTTTGCTATATCCATGTTCGTACTAAACAAGTTTTACTGTAGTGAAATCATGCTTATACATGTAGTGAAATAAGTTTTATTCCCTTGATCATAAAAAAACAATAATTATAATCTTATCTGACACAATGAATTTTTTCAAAATCACGTCCCTGGGGCTTCACTATAACCGGGTTTTACTGTATTGAACTACACCATCAAGCCCTGTATCAGTAGAAAGACTTACCCTGGATGTACTAGCAATCACAGCATTTGAATCTGAAAAATAAATGAAATATTTTGATTAAAATTTACAAATTTTCTATAAATGGTTCTGTAATGTGAAAAGAATACTTTTAATTTGGATTTGATATGTACACACCTCCTGACTCCAGACCAGACGCTTGAACATCATGCCCCTACAGGGAAATATATAAAGTTTGTAATAAAAGAATGCCAGTATGAACTATTGTTAAATACATTTATAGAATATGCTTCCTTGAATGAATTTCTGTTTCTTTCTCTCATAAATTAAAGGGAACAAGAGATTTGACTATCTGACAACTGTCTCCCAGAATACTGATAGGTTCCTACAACCATTTGTTTCTGACAAAATCAAACAAATGCATGGTTTTCAAACATTTCCTTTTAAGATAAAAACATGTATATATAATAAGACACTTGCTGAAAAACAGTTTTTTTTAAAATTGACTGTAGACATATTCGGCTGCTCTACATTTCTACTTTACAGTCAGCGGTTTACTGGGCGGTTAACTACAAGAGGCAGTCCTACCATTTTATTGTACTCCTGGGATAATGAGCGGACTCTGTGATTGGTGGAATCGGTGGTGTCAACACCGGCCATCTTGTTGAGTGACTCTTCTGATGGAATGGATTCAAACCTCTTAAACTCGTTAAACTTGGAATTTATTGCACTAAATGAAAGGTCCCCAGATTTTCTCACTGCTGGACTCTATAAACAAAATTTGACATTATATACACAGATTAAAATATATAAACAAGATACCTACAAATTATAAAAACAAGCATTTGCATTTTGTATCTCCTAAACTTAAATATCAGTCAACAAATAAAATCGTTTTATGAAAGTTTTATTGCACAAATCAACATGAAATTATTTTCATATGGAATCTATTTTACAATTCAAAACAATATAAGATTTATGAATTGTTATCACAACTGAAATCAAGAACAATTTAACTATTATATAGCAAATATTGATGTCTGTTTGCATTAAATCTTACGTCTTTGGGAGAGGCCCTAGGAGGAACTGCTGGGGGTGTAGAAAGACCTGAGGTAGAAATGAGATAAGGTCATAATAAAAGTGTGTCCAAAAGTTGCAGGAACCACATACAATATATGTACACTCAAGCTTTCTTCTACTACTAGTGTAAATATACATGTACAATTATATGTTATATATGTATACAGCTTTTACCGGTATATATCAAGATGAATTGTAACTACAAACCACTTGGAACTCTCAAAGACCATCGTTTATGCTAACTGTATGAAACATTAATTGAAATTCTACAAAGCTAGCTCAGGCTTAAGTTACTGTAAGTCGTTTTAATTCCACGGTGTTAAAATTTCACGAATTCTCAAAAAGTACCAATCGCGATAGTTTTAATTTCATGCTCCAAGAAAACCATTTGATCAAAGTATAAGCAATAAGAGGTTTTAAAAAAAACTTGTTTATATTTACGATGGGTTTATTTTAGCGGAAGGAAAAACGATAAATTGCGAACATAGTGAAATTAAAACCATCGTGATTTTACTTGCCAATCTACAGTATTTTAATTCAATTAACATCTGCTCAACAAGCAATAGAAACACATATGTGGTCAACTTCAATACAAGTGCCACACTATTTGAGCAAGGTCTGGGGTTGAAGCATACCCTTCATAACGTAACTACACAATAAGACACCCATACAGTCATCTTTTCATGTCAATGGAAGTCAATTATCAACAAACATAAAAGTACATGTAGTATTTTTAAAAACTTTTTAAATATTGAAATTACTCATAACGTGGCATACAACATAATGATAAATGTTAGCTTTGTAAATTATTCTCTAAGTAAATCATCTAACCCTTGAAACAGTTGTATTGTCAAAACAAAATGTTAACAAATATACAACATAAAAGCGGAAGGATAGTTGAATACTTATCAATCGGATGGGGTACTTTCTGACCACTAATCACTAATCCGGCATTAAGCAAAGCTGAGACTAACCTGTTTACTTTTTAATGAAAATAATGTGATTCATAATCTGCGATATCCATTGAATCGAATTTGCTTCGAATGAGGAAAAGTTCATTTAAATTATAAGACACTTCATTTTACAGGAAATCACCACTAAGAATTCAGCATAATCCAATCGAATGACAGGAAAAATCCACTGAGTGACCAGGAAACCCCCTCATTATCGAATCCGGGATCTACTAATATCAGTGACTTACCACTAATTATCTAACACCAACACCATGGCCAGAAACACTGAGGAAAATTACAATGTCATTACTTTGTTATAATTTTGATGCTAAACTTCCCTATACAAAAATTCAGGGGAAAAATATCACAAAAGATACCAAGTTACAAATTCCCTTTAAACTCAATTTTGCCTTATAAGGACAATACATTAAAGTGGGAAAGGATTTTTCTATGAATTTTGTCCAATTCTAAATAAAATAACTGTGGACTTCACTACATTTCTCCAAAACACAACTTCATCACCAAATTTGGCAGAATCTCATACATCAAAATTACCCAGTACTCAGATTTGATTACTTATAATACAGTCAAACTTCATTATCTCAAACTGGATGGGACTGTTTAAAAACTTTGAGATATGGAGCATTCCAGATATCAAGGGTAATATACTTGAAATATAAGTGGTTGGGACTTAAAAATCACTTCAACCAATCCATTGTATTCAGAGTTCAACAGTATATACTGATTAGGACAATGCTTTCCTTAAAATGTTTGCTTTTTCAGTAGAAAATTGGTAGATAATAGCAATCTCTAGCACTGAAAGTTTATAAGCTGTTCTACAAATTTCAAGATTTGCTACCTTGTATATCAAATACCAGTTTACAATATCAGATGAATTTTTTCTTCATTCCAAACTTAAATTTCTATCATATGTTACATAATATGCATGCTATTTTTGAATCTTCAAGCACTTTTTTGGGAAAGACTATATAATATCAATGGAACAATTAAATAATTTTGCTTCCCTGTGAAATGCTGACTAGTCCTGAATTTTTTTTGTTTAAATTGATGTTATTTTGAAGGATATAGCAGGTTAGGTAGTACTGTCTACTGTATAAAAATAAAAACATTAATCAAACGTCTTCATACAATCTAATAAACTAATTATCTTCTTATGAAAGAATAAGACATGGACTGAGTATTTTTATGAAATGAAAAGAAAAATGCTGTAGTCTTAATAAGTCAAAGTAACTGTAGACTTAATGTCTGCAGAATTTCATAAACTAAATACAATTGAACTTTGATATCTCAAATACTGATATCTCAGATAAATCGAAGTGATTTTTAAGTCCCAATCACTTATTTTCAAGTATTTTACCCTTGTTATCTTGGATATATTGATATCTCGAAGTTTTTGAACAGCCCCATCTAGTTCGCGATAACGAGGTTTGACTGTACTTTATGTTCCTATGTTGATATGGACACTGATCACCATCACTTCCAGGCTTGCCCTACCTTTGCTGGCGTCCATGGACATGCTTCTGCCCGTGGGTCGGGGAGGGGGGACTGGGGGCTCCTGCTCCACGCCCCCATCTGTGGCATCAGGGTGACTAGTGGTGGGGGCGGGCAGCAACAGACCAGTGATATTGCCAGGAACTGTAAGGTAACAACAGTGTGTGATAACTCACAATGTCATTTCTTGAGTATGCATCATTTAATATTAACTACAGTGTACTTCTTATATGTACTGATCCTGTTAATGGCAAAAATTCCAAAAACAATCACTTGACAGGTGTAATAAGTGAAAATGAACAGTGAAATGCGTATAATTCACTGTCAGTCATAAGTTAACTTTAATAATATAAGAGACTAAGTTTTGAAGGTATGATTAATTCAATTCTAATACTTTGTTCATTTTGATTTCATTTTAAAATGTTCATCTTTCAGTGGGATCTCACAATTTCACACCATGATTAACTTTATTACAAATAATGTTAATTTAATTAAAATTCTAAATTTCATTACAGTGTTGTTTGAATTTTCCTTTGTTCAAAAGTCAGGCAATAGAAGGCCTATTTTTGTCAAAACTTCAAAAAGAAGTTGGTGCCTTTGATCTATACTTAACCTGACCTTACGCACAGTCAAATAAGTTATTATATGCTTCCTATTTTAATTTGTGTATGGCTGATTGATATTGAATCTCTAAATAATCTTGCTTTTGAACGTTGAAGATACTGTGAAATCATTAAAATTCGTGGGGGCCAATTTTCCTGGATTGGTTAACTTTTACATATTTATGATACCCACTTTACAGTATTTTAAGACATTGCAATCTGTCCTATAATTTTTGGTTTTAGTCTATGCTTACTGACATGCCCACATTTGAATTAAGAAAAAATTTCAGAGAGAGAGAGAGAGATAGAAAAAAAGGGATATTCATAAATCATTCACCAAAATAATATGTGTAATTCTATACATTAGTGATAATAATCATTCATATCATTGGGTGAAGAACATGCAGGCTTAAGTGACATGCACAATCATATAGATGTGTATATATCATGTATCTGTCTGATGTGTGGGGTGTCCATGGAGCTTGTAGTGGGGGACCTCTTATACCTGGGCCCAGACTCTTGGGGGGAACTGGGCGTGGTCGACTGGCCGTGGGGGGCGGGACAAGCGGCGGACTTCCTGCTATGACATCATCATCCATCTCCAAGATATTGATCTCGTTCTGAGACGCACTGAGATGGGACTCGGTGTTTGATCGAAGTTTTTTTGTGCTGGATTCTGATTGGTTGTTATGTGAAGGAGCAGGTTCTGTAAACATACAAGGTTTACATACAACAACCAAGGAAGTCATGCAAAAACACACACAAACCAGGGGAGAGAATCCTTGCCAGGAAAACAAGGGGAGGAATTGCTACTACATGTTGTAAATTTGCCATACACCTTGCAAAGTTCAGTAATACTCTTTCATTCCAAGTATTCACATACTGATTTTTCATTGAAAAAAGGATAACAAATTAACAATTAACTATAGAAGCAGAAAGGTTTGCATGGCAGCTAGCAATCACCTAGAGCCGGCATGCATGCTACAGGGATTATGTGGAGTTCAGCTCATACCCATGTCTAGCATGCAAGTAGATGTACTTGGAGAAGATTTAAAGTTTTATATTAATAATATTATATTCTTATTATTTTACATCAAGCTTCAAAAATATAACTCTTTAAGAAGCTCTATTGAAAAAGCTCTTATTTTTACCAATTTAAAAATGTACCGGTATATATGTAATGTTATACTCAAATTATGTATGTCTTACATTTGCAAAAATGCAGCTCTTAGACTATTTATTTTGCTACATATAATTCTAATAAATAATCACATTTTTTTTTTAATGTTTTGTAATGATTTTTTGTTTGCTGTAGTGCTAAATCTAAAAAATTATCTTTTTGTGTCTAAAATTTACTTTGTAAAACTTTGAATAAACATGGAGTTATCTTTCCCTAGCTAGGGGTACATGTATTATAATGATTATCATTGAATCTACCATTAAGGGTAAACTAAATAACCATAACTCCTTATTTAACGGTACCCAATAACCTACATGTATATTATTAACCTTCGTTGGAAGAAAAAGGTGCCATTTACCAACAAAACTAGCATGCAAGTAATTCTACCATACCTTCTTTGCCTAAAACAATGAAAGAAAATAAATATAAAGAATCTAAATAACAAGACAAACTGAGGTTCAAATGTGAATACTAAACATGCTATACATGTGGTTCTCTGTATAAGTTATATGGGGAACCCATACACATTCACTTATTGTTCAAATATTTCTTCTCATTCTCATGAATACCTATATAACTTTCAATCCAATACTGAAAAACCTTCATATTCTATATGTAGCATCAAATAATGAATTTTACTGTTTATATATACATTTCTTTCGAAATCTCTAGTATAGATTTCATAAATTGTGAGTAAAAGTGCTAATTTAACTTCTCGTTATTGTCCATCTTAATGTAACATTGAAGGAAGAGCAAATCTTTCCACATATGGAAATTTATTCGATTTTTGAAAGTCTATCATAACATGAATGTTCATGCATACGTATTTCGTTTATAAGAGTGTGAAAGGGCTAATCAGATTTATAAAAATCTGGCATGAATCATTCATGAGAATGAAAAAATACCCAGCGAGTTGAAACAGGGTCAATAAATTATGTGCAAAAATGAAATCAATGTGTGTTTCCAACAGTGCCTTGACCTCGATTGATTTGAATGGACTCTTCTGTGTATCCGGTGGGGAAGACTTACCTGAGAACGCCCTTCCTCGCTCATGCTGTTGGATCTCCGGAGAAACCCTCATGGCAATGGGATGTACGATCTTATCCTTGTAATAGAAATAAATCAATTGGATGTCAAAAACTCAGAAACACTAAGACAAGAACAAAGGAGGAAAAATGAAAGAGAAAATAAGTGAGCTGTTTATGCAATATCAATAAATTAACAAAAATTGAAAACTTTAATTTTCAATAAAACCAAAAAATATCCCAGTTTCTAAGATAACAAAGTTTAATTTTTCTCACTTGGAAAATTTATCATAACTTTTATTACTCATAATGTTAAGTTCAAACATGATTTTTGTCAATCTTTGCCTTTCAATGATTGCTAAAAAAGTGATCATTTCAGATAAGAATGATCTCTGCCGTATACATCTTGGAAAGAATTTATTACAAAACCTAAACTCTACATGATAATGGACCTTGATAATGGTATTGCTTTGAGAATTCACTCACTGATTCAGAGACCGGTACAGAAGCAAAGTTGAGTGGTTTGACACTGGGGGAGGCCACATCGCTAGCCGTATCTGAGGAGCCGTCCTGCACCACCTGCTGTTCCGGCCAGTTCTCTCCGATAGACTTGGGATGAGAAGGGGGTGTGTCAGGGGGCGTTGCCCTCTTTAGGGTACCCCCTGAAGGATGGTCAACAGCAAATGGCTCCTCTACAAAACACCCCACATTACAAACTGTTAGTCATGTCAGCTGAATCTCCTGAGTGTCTGAATGCCGATACATGTATTTGTTGACATTTTATACTAAAACTAGATGAATATCATATCAATAATTAATAGTAAAGAAATTCTTTACCATTTGTGAATGAGGTATATGGCATCAGAGAAAAGGGTAGTCTGTCTGGTATTTCTATTTCATGTCTCCTAAGGACCACCAAGTGCATAGCGATACAGAACTCCTCCAGGGATAACTCACCATCTCTATTCAGGTCAGACAACTGCCTGCAGATTGAAAAAAAAACAACATGGTTTTTGTACAATAATATACTGTATGTTTTATCACGAAAACATGATTGAGTAAATATAGGACATGCATGTATTTGGTAAACATTTATCAGTTATTTTTTTGTCTTAAAAATGATGAAATACAGGTAATACTGTAGATTCCTATTAAACACGAGGATATGATTTCCGCATAAAATCGCAAAAAGCATGTCTCGGGTATTTTATAAATCTCGCTTTCTTTTAGATAGATGTAAACTGAATGAAACTATGATAAAAATTAAGAATTTACCATTTTATATTCTCACCACTAAATGCAAAACATTAAAATCGCGGAATTAAGCATTTGTGTAAAATGCGGAATCTACAGTATATTTCATAACAGGTAACTGTGTCCAAATTGTAGCATGAATATACAAACTACCATACTGAACCATATTTTGGAAAGTTCGTGCACATGTAGTTTGGACTTCTCAAAAAATTCCTTTGCTACAGCACCTATTAAAGAAACAGATCACATGTGAAAATGCCTGTTTTGCAGAAAAATCTTCAGCAGGGACATCCAGTGTTTGCTATTGTCCAGTCCTCTCACCTGTAATACCTTAATATCTCACCTGTAATAGTTTTGCTCAGGTCAGGCTGCATGGTCTTAAATTGTGCAATGTAGTATTCCTTTTGGTCATCATTGATACTCCAGATATCATCCACACTCTCCGGATCAGAACTAATGGATGAGGAATCAAAGCCTGGCGGCTCTAAATTATACGGCTTTCTGGATCCGGGTGCTAGTAAACCTAAATACAATGTACAATTTATTATAAACTCAGTCCTATATATCTACACAAACATTATTGACTCTCAGTTATTTAACTTTTATCAGAAAAATATGCTGTAATTGTATTGTGTGTAGTGTGAAAAGTGCGATATTTTGCAAAAATGGATTTTTCATCAAGCTACCAAAGATGTTTCTGATTCTTGATATTAATGCATTATTATATATATTAACATTTAGAAATGTACATTACTAAGTTTAGCAAATGCTATGTTAGTTAAAAACGTTTGATAGAATATACAGCCAGTTGCAATGCAAAAATAATCTTTAATCAAAGGCCTGAAGGGCCTAAGAGTCGACTCGCTGTGAACATATTGTCAATATTTTGATGTATTCATTTTTATTGCATTGTTAGTAATACATAAAATAAACTGGCTTTTGTAAATAAATTAAACATAGGTGAACAAAGATTACAGGGCTCATTGTGGCAGAAAACACCTTTACAAGACCAGCCCTATAATATTAAATTATATGATAAGAATATTTAGATATCCTATTTATTCAAAAAATTATCTTTCACGATTCATGATTTTTTTATCTTTGATATGTTGTAGCCAGTGATAATAAGATACTTCTATACTTAATTCATGATTAATTCAAATTCTGCAGTGTTGAAAGCAAAAAAGGGTCAATAAATGTCTGATTCCTGAATCATCAACTTGTGTCAGTACTTTCAGTACTTTGATTCAAAACGTTCTGTTGACTAATGATACACTGGCAATGCCTGCCAGACTGGCAATGTATAATAGTGTAGGATAGAGACAAAGGACCAGTATTTTTCAATGACAAAAAATATTAAGAGCTATTTGCATTATATTGCACATTATCAATTCACGTTTGTGCTCAAAATCCACTCCAAGAGATCCGATGACAGCAAGGGTCTTCTCGCTTCGCGAGCTGGGTTTTTCTAAAAATAGATTTTACGCTTAACATGGAACAAGGTTTTCCCTGTGTAAGTTGTCACATTCATGGGTGGCGATTGAACAAAAACTACTTTGATTTGTTTTATTCTTTAAACATCAAGAAAAACTTTAAAAATATATGTGTAAAAAAAGTTAAGATTGTTTAACCATTTGAAATTGGCAATCACGCAAACAAAAGAGGTTAATGCATGCACTATTTTCATTAGCGCATAAATAATGTAGTGCAAAATTTTCGCAGAAACGGCTATGATAACAAGGACATGCTCGCTTTGCGAGCCGACTCAAAAAGGAATACATTCAAAGTTGGTCATAGATAGATTTGATAGTTTGTGTACCTGCATGTTCATCCTCCTCAAACAAAGCCCACCCCTCCCCATGTTCATGTGAGGAGTTGGAGCCGGTCCTGTGGTGATGGGGATGATGGGGGTGTGGGTGAGGGTGGTGCCCAGGTGTGTATTGTGGTGGGGGCAGGTTCCTGTTATCACAGTGGGAGCACCGGTCTGAAAGGCGTTCATCACAACAGGTGCCCCCTGGCTCTGACTGGCTAATGACTTGGCTACAGGGGAGGTCATCTGACCATGCACATTGTTGTGATTGGCTAACGGAATGCTGCCAGCTGATTGGATGTTATTTGTGACTGGTGGAGAAGAGGGCGGGGACTGGTTAGGGGAGGTAAATTGTCTGGGGGATGTAGCATTGTTTGGCGACTCCTCTCGATTCAATGACTGAAAAACAAAATGAAAAGTGATTGAATGGCCAAATGATTGCAGAAAACTGTTTGGATTTATCTATTAACTCTTATTAAATCGTATATCGCATAAACAGTCAGGGGTGCGACTGAAATCCATCATTTACAAAAAATAACTGATTATATCATTTTTACTAACTTACAGGACTTTGAGTTACCAATTTGATAAAAAATGATGAATACAGTCATGTTCATATTTTAGAGGTCACTCTATATCTCAAAATAAACTCCAAATAGTCATGACTGTTTTTCTTCATTATTCTAAAAATGATGGATTTTAATTATTACTAAAATTGAGTTTTATGATTTTTCAATAAATTGGTAAGTCTGGGCGCACTTAATTATCTCATTTGTTTTACTGGGTGCACTATTTATTTTGGTTTCAACTATGGGTCTAGCTGTTTCTCTAGACATGGGACCATGACAGGATAGTGTAAAATGAAGTAAAGGGGAAAGAAGTATTAACTTGGGAATATAAAAATATGATGAAAGCAAGTCATATTAAGATGTGCACATTATTTTGTGGGTAAAAATGACAATAATCAGTTCTTTTTCAATTGATGAATTTCAGTAGCACCCCTGACATCATATGCTTTCGGCAATTTGATCAAACTAAAAATCATTAATAAACTTCACCAATATAAAGTAACCTCTTAAGATGAAGGCAATACATACATGTATAGAGTCAGAGTCCTTAATTCTTAAATATAAGGACAGGAAAAAACAGACTTCCTCCTACAACTATCTGTGTAGGTATTGTCAGTGGTCGGATATATTTTTATAGTGAACTTTACACCCTGAATCCATTGTCATACATTAATTACACAGTACAGGCCTCCGGATCATGAAGTGTACTAAAACCAAGTGTTTTTAAAGTCCAAATCTCAATCTTTATAAAATCATAATATGTCATAAATTTACGCTTAAAATTTGTAACAATCAGCATAATAGAGACACACATTGTTGATCACAAGACAATAGGAGAGTGTACAAAATTTGACTTTTAAAAGTCTACGACTGCTTCATAATCCTGGGGCCAGGTGAAGTATACCTGTTGGTTTGTCACCCCCTGTGGGATGGGGTTAGGATTAGAGGGTCCTGAGTCCCGGTCTACCACACCCCTGAACTGGCCTGACTGGGACCGGGTGTGGGATTTCTTGGAAGCAGGGGGTGGGGGGAGCTGTCCCACTGTGGGATGGTTTAGCCCCACTTGCTGGACAGGCCTGAAACAAAGAATCTTTCAATAAATTATACATTAATATATGTTTTTGATTTTACAAACATTAATTCTAAAGAGGTAACCATTTTAGGTTTCACTGAATTCTCCAATACTATATATGAGCAATCATACTCATATTTCCCTTGACTGAGTCAGTGCTTTTATTTTCAGGTATGAAAAATAAGTAGAACTGCTTTTAATATTTTGGTCTACCAGTAATAGAAATGAGGATACTATACTCCCAAAATCATAACTGTCATCATTTTCATAAATACAAATACTGTAAATAAACATGTACTTAAAAGGTCATTTTTAGACTGTATTTATCTTCTTCAAAAGAAGAGCTCTATATAAAAATATAGGAAAATACCAAAATTTAAAAGGCAATATAATTATAAATGGATTTTTCCTTTACTAAATAAAAGTTTATACTTAACAAATGATATATCAAAATTTTAGGTAGATCTGATGGTTAGTTTGTTGACCATCCAGCCTCCTTATTTAAGCTTATATAAATCCTATTTTGAGTTTTTGATGCCTATCAAAGCTGCCTCTTCTAGTACACACTAATAAATAATTAAAACTAATGGATCTAAACGTGTAAATCTATTGATACACTGATCAGTTAAAGAGGAAGGTGACACTGAATTCTGAGTACTCTTAATAGACATATAGATGATACTGTATTTAATGAGTATAAACACTAGTTACCTCATTTCTCTTGATTCTAGCTGATGCATGTAGTAAAAGAATTCTTTGTCAGTGATTGCTTCTACAATTATTCTAACATTGTTCTGTGATCTATATTCTGCTATTATAGATTCAGTGATCCTTTTAAGTAAGAGGTCCAACTTGATGACAAAAAGTGAAGAAGAATTAATCAAGATTTACAAAATATGTTAATTTTTAATTAGTTTACACTGAAAGGCTGAAAGCGTTATTTTCTTAGTTTTTTTCCCCCTAGCTATGCCAGAATTATCTTTTGCTACTTTATGTACTTCCAAGCTTTATTAAAATCACTGATGAAGACAGATAAAGTGACAAAACTTCATTATGAAGCAGTCACAGAGATACTGAGAGGGATTGTTTTGATGTTCTTATTAGACAGAAACTTGTGACTAAAATTCATCACAGAACGCAGTATCACACATCAGCATCTCAAGCTGGGAACATTTTATTTGCTTAAAAGACCCCTTTAACATAATTGGATAGATTGCTCATCAATGTAGATGATTCTCCAAAAGAAAAATCAGCTGTGTGTTTTGCATTTTCGATTTGATATTTTTTTTTGGGGGGAGGGGGGTGGTGGTGGTGGTGGTGGTGGTGTATACAATGCAAGATCAGCTGTGTGTTTCATATTTTTGATTCGAATTCTTTCGGGGGGGGTTATACAATGAAAGATTTATTATCGATACTATAGATAATTATAGGAGTATTTTATCTACCAGTTTTCTTATCTTTCAATCATACCATAAAGTAGTAGAGGTCATGGCCAGTAACCAAAAGGTCGCTGTTGTGTATTGTGACTTAGACAAGGCACACTATCTACATTGTCTAAGTCCACCCAGCTGTAATTGGGTACTTGCTTATGCTAGGGGTTAACCTGCAATGGACTGGTGTCCCATCCAGGGGGAGTCTATGGCTCTCATCGGCTTAGCACCACAGAAACTGGGGATAAGCTGCCTTATGCGCCTTCATGGCACCGAGGAGGATTTAACTTTAACATCTACCCATAATCTTACCTCTCTGTATCAAGGGAGGGAACTGAATTCTGTACTCTCTTCTCTGAAAAAAATATGTCTAAATCAGTATTCAATTTCAACTCATATAGGCTAAATGTTTCAGTTTGATTATTTTCAGAAACACAGACTCAGTGGCTAGCCATTGGACACACAACTAATGCTGTTTACTCTATATGGAGTAATTGATCACCTTGGGATTATATAACAAGTATAAAGGGCTTTTAGCATGTCCAATTGACAGCCTCATTTACAATTCTGTGACTGGGGTCCTCTGGTACTTATCATGCTTGTAAATAGATTACAGTTTAATGAAATCCTCTTGTTTGAGACCATGAGATACTAACTAAGGAAGTAATAAATGTAATCCTTAGAGTTTCTACATTGTTATAAGTGATAAATAATCTGAGTTATATTCACATTATGATTATATGATATTTCACGTACTGTCACCCACTGAAATATATCAGATCCCTCTCATCTCCTGTAGATTTTTAACAACCCTATCCTGTAAAATCATCAGAATTAAGGGGGGGGGGGGGTTCATATTTGTTTGATAGTCAATTTTTCACAGATTCTCTGGGAGGTAATTTATATCATTAGTAAATTGATACCTTTTATCAAAATTCACTGAGCATGTAAATTCAAGTGAGAGATAGGGGACGTATTAAATCGTGAAAGTTGACCTTTAAAAATTCCAAGTATTTCACAGTATTTACTTACATAGTCAAAAAAACAAACTTAGTATTTAAAGTCATAATGTTATTGGACAGAAAGGGCACAGAAGTAGAGTATAAGCAAATCATATCTACATCTGTAAACACTGAAATCATATCCCCCTTTCCCTATATATATAATAAATCTAATCTGCACTATTAAAATGCATAACACTGCATAACATGGAAAACGTTAGAAGTTTAACATGGTTAATATATTTCACTTAACTTACTTTTTCTGTCTATTGATGCATCAAAGAAAATGTCCCATTTACGAATCTTATCCTAAATTTCATTGGGCAGTTATTATCAAAGATATGGTATCTTAATTCATAACATTATGTGAAAATATGAATATGTAAAATTGATTTTTTAAAGAATAATTTGATTCATAGATGTTTCCAGTCAGCATGGCATGTGTTTATAATGATTTCAAGCAAAAGACCACATGCTTGAAGTTGATGAATTTTCTTGACAACTGCATAACAATAAACAATGTAATTATTATTGAATTTTCAGTAGTTATGTAATACATACATTAATCGCATTGTCCTTGAATACTCTTTTGGGATGAACAGATCAAAGCTTAGATCAATACCCTTTCCAATAACAAACCCTGAATAGTCAGAAGTTATTTAGAAAACCACTCTACAGAACTCACATACCTTGGTCAGCAGTCCTGGTGAATTTTGGCAATGGCATTTCTGTTCCTGAAAAAATTGAAAGTACATCCATCAATATTTTATGAAAATTCTTCATAATCATACATATCTACTTCATACTCATGGGCCATAATGCTCACCTGAACACTTCCTTGTTTACAGTACTAAAGGACTACACCAGAGTCAATACATTTATAAAGATAAGGTGAATAATATTACAACCTCAACCCTTAATATTCACTGTGTCAAACAGCTTGATTTGTTATTCATTTAAGACAGTTTGGAGCGATATATTTCTTCTGGATTTTCATGACTGATTCATTGAGAAAAGATACATCTAACTTCAGTAATTTGCCAGTTTTGTGGTTATCAAATTGCTCTGAATCAATTTCTTTCCTCTCGGAATACATACATATGACGATTTTTGAGAAATATACCAACATACTGTAGAGTTTATTCATGATCAGTTAAATGACAAGACAACTAAAATTCCATCAAAGGAATTCATCTCAGGCATCAGTCTAGATCAGGTGAGTTACATCAGATCAGCAGAAAATCACTACAAAAGGACTAAGTGCGGTTTTATCCAATTTT
Source organism: Magallana hongkongensis (assembly GCA_015776775.1). Taxonomy (NCBI): domain Eukaryota; kingdom Metazoa; phylum Mollusca; class Bivalvia; order Ostreida; family Ostreidae; genus Magallana; species Magallana hongkongensis. Next base: position 46,355,764 of record CM027471.1, on the reverse strand, counting down.
TGCCCCCCAAAATCAAAGTTTTAGAAAGAGCTTTAAAATAAGGTGAAAGATAGTTAAAATCATATTGGAAATAAAGGTGTAAAAGGTTATCACCACAGTGACGTCATAATGTAGAAATGACGTCATGAATATTGCATTATTTTGATAAATTGATGTTTTGTAGCAAAATATGGGTGTTTTCCAATGGTTTTTCGACTGGGAAATATCAAGCGCAGGCTTGCTCAAGTACCATATTTTAGTATAATATGTATAACTATCTGAAGAAAAACATATGTTAAAATCGCACTTGAGCAGACCTGCGCTCTATACTTCCGAATGCAAAATATAGAGCAAAAATGACAATATCTTCATTTGTTTGCAAATTTGCGGGAATTAGGTCATTTAAGTGACGTCATAGATAAACAGCGAGTGAGCAATGATGACTGAAATCAAGATTAAAGTTATAGGCATCCTCTTTACAATGATTTGTGAAGATTTCATTTTCATACGATACTATTTAAAAATTGGTTGAAATCGGGGGCAGATATTTGACCATACCGCACATAGTCCTTTATCTTTCTTTCTTCCATCTCAGACACTACTCTTGTGCTTTCTTTCTTTTTCTCTCATTCTTCCCCTCTTTCTTACTATAAATAGGAATCTTAATGATGCATTTAAAAGTTTGTCAACATAAAAACAAATGCTTAACAAAACTACTCTTCTTTCCTTAAACATCAAGTGTTTCTTGAAGCCTCTATTAATGAGGACTGTCTCAGTGAAAACTGATGACTGACACTTGTGGCAGATAACAAATCTAAATGTCACCATAAAACTTCACAGTCTATGGCTGCTGAAGACAAAAATCTGAAGATGAGACTCCATCCAGAAACAGGGAAAAGTTCTAATGTCAGTCTCACCGCACAAAAATTGACAGCAACGGAAGCCAGCGCTGATAGTTAGCCATGAAAGTGAGCCTACTGATACAAGACATTGCCAGAAGATCTAATACTCAGCCACAGTGGACTGTAACCCGGTACATTTCTGTATAGACTGACTAATGTTTTATAACCAGAGACAAAAATCAATGTCTACCAGTACCAATAACTGGGGGTAACCCCGTCATCAAGATCTAACAGGTTTTATCCGAACGAATCAAATTCCGGACATCCCGACAGTTGTTTTATGGGCTGCAATAATCAGGTCCTAATCCAGTATCTAATTCTAATAAATCCAGTTCACACTAGATAATATTTGGATCTTCACCAATACCAGAAATGCAAAATTGAGTTTTTATTTCATCTAGATACACAATCTGTCAGCAGAGTGTCTACCAAAATGTATTTCTTTATTTAAAAATTCTATTTATCATGTATTTCTAAAATCCTCAACAAGAATACAACAGTTTAAGATACAGTTTTAAAGTCTACAGAAAAAAGGGAAAATTTCGAATTTTAGATGGATGTTTACAGGTGTAACAACACAGGTAAAAATGATGCTCGCTCTCAAGGAGTCTCTTTCTTTCTTATCATGAGACTCTAGTAATACCACATCAAAATACAATCCTACCATAAAATTAATTGGCATAATTAAGATGCATGTTGACAGAGTGGTAGCTTCCAGCAGTAAATTAATAATTACTTGAAAAACAAAGGAAGGAGCAGCGTTACCACTCCCTAACGTACTGTTACCCCTTACCTGGGCAGGAACGGACTTTCTTCTATCACACAGGAGAAACTCCACTGTATGATATTTCACTGGCCAAGGATCTTATACTTTTCTTACTCTTTCATTGCATGCCTCTGACATCAGTACATGTCAGCTGATGGATCAATACAGGCTGACTTGAGTTATAAGTTAATTAGACTAATGATAAAAGTGCAGTATTAATTTTGTCACTAGCTGCAGAGATGAAGTTACTTCAAAAGATAGAGGAGGAAGTCTTGAAAGCTTCTACTGCTTGGTTCCTGCCTAAGAGTCTATAATTAATCAGCCTGTGTCTATCTGACCTCACTGTTTGACCTCATTGTTCCAGATAAGGTCAGATTGGGAACCTTTGATTTTAAACACATTGTCTATAAATGTATCAGATATTTCTATATAACTGTAAACGTATCCGATATAATTTTTTGCAGTGATTGTGATTTGATAGAATGCTATGATCTATAATGTGGTACATATAGATATCAGTAAAGTACCCATTACAATAAATAATACATGTAGTCATATATAGTATGACTATCATCAAAAACTGAAATACAGTTAAACTTCGATATCTTGAACACTGTTATCTAGAATACAATGGATATGTCGAAGTGATTTGTAAGTCCCAACCACTTATTTTGTAAGTATTTTACCCTTGATATCTCGAATACTCGGATATCTTGAAGTTATAAAACAGTCCCAGCTAGTTCAAGATAACGAAGTTTGACTGTATTATGTAGATCATCAATTTTGACATAAATAACCATCCCAGCATACCCCTTCCCATCATTGACTTTGAATCCCCGAGGACTGATCAAGTCTGCATGATTACAATATCCATTTACTGAAGAAGACAGAGTTAGCATTGTATCACAATGATAGCCCTGTATGCAGTTATTACACATCAGAGGATGTTTTTGTGTATCAATCAGAGAGAGCAATGCCAACACTCACCGAAGTCTTCATCAAACAGATGTTTTCACAAACCCTCATACACAATCAAAATAAAGAGCAAATGGATGTAACAAGTTTGTACACAAAAAGCCTTTAAGAGCTACCATATGTTTGTAAACATGAAATCCATGTTCAAACAGTTCAGATACAATGACCTAGGATCTGTTGTGGATGCCTTAACTTTGTACACTTAAAAAATGCAAAAACACTGTAACATTAGTCACACATTGCCAGCATTGAGATGTACCCCTATCAGGTTACCAAAATTACCATGTCAAGTTACAAAAACAAGCCCATATAGTAAGTAAGGCAGTGATGGAAAAAAGGGTCAGGTGACAACATAAAGGATCTCTCTCTCTCTCTCTCTCTCTCTCTCTCTCTCTCTCCATCTTCAAAATCAGTCTAGCAGTTTAACAATCTCCAACTAAAAGCAAAATTATGATCTAGAAGATTTTATGTCTTTCTCTTTGCCTTCAGATAACTTCAGATAACATATTTATTAATTCACTAGCAGCCACTCTTTATGGCTGTAAATGTGACCATACCTGTGTTGAGACTGTCCAGTTTAGGTGGGTAGCCATTCTGTACAGCTGCGATCAGTTTCAGGGCAATATAAAACTGGCTTCTTCCAAAATGTCCCAGTCTCTTTGCACCACACAACTCAGATATCTGTCAAAGTATATTGCCATTGATAATATCAAAACCACATTCCCATCTTAAGAAGGCTAAAACATGAACAAACTAACCAAAATCGTGACCATACCCCTTTAAACTAATATTTAAAAGTGAAGAAAATACTCCTAATAACTTTGGAGCTGAGATTTCAAATTTAAACATTTTTTAAAGCTCTTTTTCTGATGAAATCAATATAATCTAAAAAAAAAAAAAGCTATGTCCTTCTTTCCATCTTCATTCATTCAAATCAATGTTACAAGAACATGCCAATTCAAAGAAATGTTTTTTTCTTAAATTTTATTTTGTGTCATTTATTTCATTTGAACATCCAAGCTCTGGTTTAATAATACCTATATACAGGGTGTCTCAACATAACTTTGTTCGCGTTCACAAACACAAAAAAGGAGAGTGTCATAGTCCATCAAATGTTTAAAAGATATAGCAAGATGTATGACATATTAAAATTTGCTATTTTGTGGAAAACATTCTTTTCAAAAAATGTCTGAGAATTTTTATAAAAGGCCTTGCTCGTTGTTCAAAAAAGTGATGCAAGTGTTGTGCAAAACAAATTAACAAAAAACCACTATCTCCTTGTATGAATTAAGTTACCTTTTAAAGCACCAAATTAAAGCTTTTTAGTGGGTTATGATAGTGTACTTATTATGTAATCCCACATGTCATGAACATAACCAAGCCTAGACTGTGTCATCATTGCACCATCATTCAGCTACCTGCTCTTAGAAATGACTTTTAATGTTTTGTTTAGACCTATAAAAAAAAATTGTGTGTTTAGGGTAACACTGATGAAAAAATTAGGTTAGGTAGGTAGGGATTTTTTTTTTAATTTCTATCATATTTTTTCTGCATGAATCCTAAGAATGTTTGTGTCATATTTAAAAACAGAATTTTTAATAAAAATAATATAATTTTCACAATCAGATCAAAATAGACATCTAAAAATGGTAGGATCGTGGCATTTTTGTAGGTTAGGTCGGGTTACCCTAAACACACAACTTTTTTTTTAGGCCTTAGTGGTTGACTTAATTTAATATTAAAACTAAACATGTATAATAATGAGACCAACATTTTTACCTCTGAAATAAGATTTAAAGTTAAGAAATGAATTTAATTAATAATCTAATTCAAAATTCATTTCAAAATACCATGGTCAGGTTTTTTTTTTTAAAAAGGGATCATGCGAGTTGTAGAAAATACACTACTGAACATGATATTTCAGTTCCCATCATTTATATTAAATATTTTGATAAAGGTATTTAAGAATGCTTTCGTAGCAAAACCCATCATCGTTAGTAGCCTTAGAAAGATATTAGTATAGGCAATTTATGTTTTTGAATTGCCCCATCTTTTTTGTTGTTTACAATCAATACATCTACATGCATGCCATCTCTGTGTTTGTATTCAATATGCATATATACTATCATCTAGCAATCTCTTAATTCTCAGAGCACATATCCATCTAAGATGACACATCATTGTACATATCTGTACAACACATTTTGACATTTTCTTCGACTTGAAGGAATAAATTTACTATTTAGTATAACAAATTGATATCAATCTATGAAAAAAGTCTTTGATTTTGTGGAGTATCATTTCCTTGATTTGTTTCAACTGACATGTTCCATGTTTTATGTAAATACATACTAAAACCTTCAGATGTAAATTGTAAGCAAATACAAGATATATAATAATAAAACATGTTTATATGGTAAACCTCATGGACAGCAGACAACAAGTGACATGACCTTGCTGACAGTTTCGGTTGGCAAAAGTTTAATGTTTTATAAGCTGAACATCTAACTCGTACCTTCAAGAGCACTTCCGGACTAAGTCCCGAGCACACAAATAAATCTGAAGCTCGACTGTTACTTATTTTTCCACTTCCATCCGCATCGCACGTTTGGAAATACTCTCCATAAAACACTTGTTCTTGCTGTGTAAGTTTGAGTTGTTCCATATTATATCGAAGATACAGTGCATAAATAATTGATTTAATCCGTTGCACAGAACAGTTTTTTTCGTTTAAACGTAAGTGCTAAAATAGAAGTTCATTATAATTTGTTCGATTGTAAACTTCCCATGTTCAGCCATCTTGAAAAAAAAATATCACGTGATGCACTATTATAGGGTAGTATTTTTCTATGTTTCGATGTTATAAAATCTAACTTCATATACTGATTTCTGTAATTAATTGTTTGAAGCAAAGTTACTTCATTAAAATATTATACTCTCGAAAACATTCAGCTGGATAAGAGTGAGCATCACGTATTCCGTAATAATCGAATTACGAACCCGATTGAAAGAGTGGGCGGGGCTGGAGAGAGAGAGAGAGAGAGAGAGAGAGAGAGAGAGAGAGAGAGAGAGAGAGAGAGAGAGAGAGAGAGAGAGAGAGGGGGGGGGGGGGGGGGGGTTAGAACCATTTTAACAAGGCCTTGGACTTTCAGTAGGACGTAACAAGAAACATTTTAACAAGAGCTTGGACTTATGTAGTTAGTTGTGTCAACTGACACTGAGCAATGTGACGTCCGCCTATTTCATTGTTGGCCTCTCAGCCTTGACTCGTTAAAATCAACAGATTTGTCTGCCTTTTAAGCTTAATTGTTATGATGCAAGAAATAGACAGCAATACGTCACCGAAAGTCAAAGTTTCTTTCTATTTCTTGACGGTCAAATCAAGTTTAAAATGACGTTTGTTTCAAGTGAAATATACATCGATTGCGTAGTCTTAACTCAAAAGCCAAACATTTGTTGCTTTCAAAGAGCAATGGCGGGGTGGCCAGCAATGAAATAGACAGGCCTACGTCACAATTTAATGCTGTTTGACACCAACTACCCAAAGTCCAAGCTCTTGTTAAAATCCCACGGTTCTATATATGCGTTCTTAGTTACTTTAGCAGGATGACGATAGAAAAAAGGGGAACTTTTTGGAGTTTAAAGAACATATTGCTATATTGTTGGAATTTTGAAACATCATACGAGAAATCAAATCACTTTAATGCAAAATCATTTGAGAATTCCTGCAAAATCACGTTAAATTGCCAAAAAAAAAATTAATAATTTGATTTAATTTTTCACTTAATTGTCAAGATTTTTTATAAGTCTAGCCCCCTCCCTCCTCTACCGACGCCACTCGAATTTCATGGTCCCTAGGAGAGGATCATTCGTTCTTATGTCCGCGGTCGGTCGTCATTAACCCCGTCTATTCCACAACAATTATTTAAATTGCTAATAAAATCCGTACGTAATGCAGTAACATGTACAATATAAATAATTAATCGCTCTAAAAAATAAATAGACCCTATAAACACGTGTATATGAAAGTCTTTCCGTTATAATATTGATAAAAGTATGTTACGTGCCAATTAATACTGTTGAAAGAATTCAAATAACCGTGAAGTTTTATGTAGGCAAATTGTGGGTTTTTTGTATAAAACTTGTGTATTCAGCTCTTAATTGAAAGTAAATATTATTGATTATTATTATTATTAATAGGCTATCCAGTCATATTTTATCAACTCTCTCTCTCTCTCTCTCTCTCTCTCTCTCTCTCTCTCTCTCTCTCTGATGCATTTATATGACTAGAAATATTATTTTTGAATATTATGTGCAATGAAAACTATTTAGAACTTTAAAATATAAATTTAAGTGGTCAAACAGTCGATGCGTTTTTATAGTATTATTTACAAATCATATACATTTATGTTAAATTAATGTGTCTAACTTAATCTTTAAAACAAAGATATATTTTTATATAGTATCTACTTTAAAAAATAACATTACTCAAACTTTATCTAAATTGACCTTACTTGATTATATATTTTGTATGATTCGGGATCGTGATTTGTAAAGAAGTATTCCGCGGCAAATAAATTGGCGCGAGTTGTGCGCATGTAAATTGGGGAACAAAAAGAAAGAACGCTTCAAACCCAAAGATGACAGATAAAGACGGTAATTATATATGTTATATAAATGTATACGAACTTTTGGATTTATTAACACAAAATAGATCTTATCAGTAACTTTATATTTCCATGGAATAACGTGCAGTACTTCCGAATGGGTCGCATTCAAAAGAGTACAAAGTGCCGGCTTTCTTTACACTGAGATTTTGTGTAAACTAGAATCGTTGGATTTTTTTACAAAATTTTTGACATATGATATTTAACAAACATACGGTAAAAATAAAAGTAAATGATTCTAAACGATGTTGAGAGCCATTTTCATCTGTTTATAGACAGAGGAAATTCTGGTTTAAAATGTTAAATATTTAATTATCATGGGACAATTCGGTGGCTCCCGAACAATTATACTTAAATAATGCAACTGATTTCTTGTATACTACAGAGGGTTTTGATGATGCGGTGGAGGAGAGAGTTATTAATGAAGAATATAAGATTTGGAAAAAGAACACACCGTTTCTCTATGACTTGGTTATGACCCATGCATTAGAATGGCCAAGTTTGACAGCCCAGTGGCTCCCAGATGTCACAAGGTATTAATTTTTAACCATGCTAAATAGAGTAAATGTCATAGAGTTATCACACACAAGAAAATTTGTGTACAATACTGCATTGTTGTGATTATATGTAAAATGAATTAATGTCATGTAAAAAATCGATTATTGTGTATCCGACTCAATTTTTTTTAATCAACTTCAATGTGAATACTCGCTGAAATCCATTTCGGACCCTCATTGGAGAGAAAAACAAATAATTATTACTGGATTTGAGTATTTTTGATTTTTTTTTTAGACCAGAAGGCAAAGACTATTCCCTACACAGACTTATTTTAGGAACACACACGTAAGTTTTTAAATAAATTGAAAAATTGATGCTGTTTTGTATGTATTTTATTTATGGTTGACAGGACAGTCAGGATGTTTTTTTTTTTAATTTTAATGGATAATCTGGAATATTTTCTGTTAATCAGGTTTTTTTTCTATCAGGATTATTAGACTTGTATAGAGCATCAAAATGAAATATGAAACATATATAAAATCAAATGCTAGCACTAAATGTTTGGGTAAAACTCTAAAGTTTAAAAATAATTTATTTGAAAGCCAATATTACCATTTCAATCTTGATAGTTCTCAGTGCCCTGTTACATAATTCTTCTATTGACAGTATGTCATGCTAATCAAGAGGTTGAAACATTTTCTGAAATACAGTTAAACTTCGATATCTTGAACACTGATATCTCAAATACAAAGGATATGTTGAAGTGATTTGTAAGTCCCAACCACTTATTTTTTAAGTATTTCACCCTCGATATCTCGGATACTCGGATATCTTGACCTATTTAAGCAGTCCCATCTAGTTCGAGATAACAAAGTTTGACTGTATAATATTTTCATTGAAAAAAAGAAGAAAAAAAATAGATTATACTGATTTTTTAAACTTTTCCAAAAGCTTTAGAAACTCTTTGATCTAATAATACTTTGTCTACAACTACAAAAACGTTTTACTTGAATTGCATTCGAGTGTTTTTTTTGTTTTTTGTTTAAGTCTTGCATGTAAATTGAAACTTCGTTATCTCAACCTAGTTGGGACTGTTTAAAAACTTTGAGATATCTAAGTATTCAACATATCAAGAGTGAAGTACTTAAAAAAAATAAGTGGTTGGGACTTTAAAAAAGTCACTTTGGCGTATCCATTGTATTCAAGATATCAGTGTTTGAGATATTGAAGTTCAACTGTACTTGAAAAACATGCCATTTACTGCATTATATGTAACATTTCAGGTTGTGTAACAGTGTTCATTTGTATTATAAACTAAAATTAGAAAAATAAGGAGCACCTGTACTGTAACTGAAAGGTAAATTTGATTGATGTTTTAATAATTTTTTTTTTTATTCTCCAATTTAAAGGACAAGGTATACAAATCTTTTGAATTATCATTAATAGCATTTTCCATCAAACTTTTCTACACAATTGAATACAAATGAATGTATGTCCTTTTTCATTTGCTTGTCTGTTATGAGATAAGGAATGGATAAAACCCTTTTCCAAATTAATAACTGCAATTCATTGGTTTTTATTCTACTTCTTGAATATTTTAAATTTTGCTCTATGATAATTGGTTACTTTGGTAACCGTTTGTCATGTTGTAAAGTCCCTTGAAAATTGGAATGACCTGGTCTAGTTTGGGAGGGTAATTAGGGAGATACCTTGGCCTTTAACCTTTCAGGTCAGAAGAGCAGAACCATCTGCTGATTGCAAGTGTTCAACTACCCAATGATAATGCACAATTCGATGCTTCACATTACGACAGCGAAAAAGGAGGTAGGATGAAACGCCGTCTCCATGAATTCAAAACGCAACCACTTCATTATTAAATATCTGTTAGTCTTCCCGATTCTTCACTTTTTTAAGCAAAAAGTTGAGACAAAAATCTGTAAAAATGAAAATGAAGATGGTTGAAACTAGAATTTAAAGAAACAAGAATTTAATGATGAAGTGTTGCTGGCTGAACCATTGGGACTCTAACTAGGCACCAAAGACTTGTAGCACGTCTCAGGTGTTGGGTAAATTGATTTCTTCTTGTCCACTGTTTAAATGCACTGTGTAATAAATTTAGGACTGATGAAATGAACAATTTGCTGATAGCCAGTATTCAGCTTCCCAATGATAACTCAACATTTGATGCCTCCATGTATGAATCAGAAAGGGGAGGTAAGCTAGCCTGAGGTGATACATTTACAATGAAAATCTCTTGAATTGTCCAGATGATGCATTTTTGTGTTTTTACAGTAATTCATACAAAACTAAACTTGTTTATCAATATGCTGTAAAAATGAAGTATCACATATGTTTGAATAAAATTGAATAAGAGATAAGTAAAAAAAAAAAGAAGGGGGGGGGGTATGATTAAACACTTAAAAAACTGTAGTTGTTGTGGAATTGGACAGTGATATAACTGATCTGTGTCCTTTCATACAGGTGCATCTGTAAAATAAAAATCTGGGTTTATAAAACTTTACAAAGAGTCCTGTTATAATTATGCATTTCACTATCCCTCAGTTCTGTATTTACTGCTATGCTTGTCAGGATAAATAATGAAAAAAATAGATTGTTTTTTAAACATATCTTTAATAAGTACTGATAATTTCATAGGCCTGTATTTTTTTAAGATACTTTACAATTTTTTTTTTCAAATCTGGAGTAAAGTTTGATGATTATATTTGAATTAGTATCATCTCAGGCTGTGGAGTTGATAATGTTCATTGTTCTGTCTGTTAGTATTTGTATTTACCATTTAATTCATTGAAGACTTCTTTGTTATTATCTTTGTACAAATCATATTCTTACACTAACAATTTAATGTCTGCTAAAGCAATTAGATTACTTAGTTGTGTTTTCACCTATTTTTTCCTTTCAAGTCAATAGAAGAAAAACTGTATGCTGATGAAATATAAGAATTTTCTTAACAATATTAACAGTTCAAACAACATATTTTTTGTTGAAATGATTTAAGAAATTCTCATTAAACTATATCACCAAAACCTTAGAAGTGACCAGCAATTAATGACCCCTCCCCCTTTACTTGTTCATCAGTGGAAGAATAGCAGGCATATTGTTCATTTCATTGCTATTGTTGATGTGCTCTAACAAGTATTTAAAAAATATTTACAGAAGTTTTCAGATTTCATGAAAATGAAATTAAGATTGCTTGTTTAGAGTACTGAACTTAAAATGATGTTCCCCTCTCACTTTCACAGGTGTTGACAGGCTATTGGATGTTGTATGTTTAGGGAATGATTTTATAAGTGTGTAAACTATTATTAAAAAATCCAAAAATTTATCTCCCTCACTAAAACTGTCATAATAAATCAGTGATCCTACATTAGACACACACAATAAAATAGTTAAATCTTTGGAAGCTCAAGTTTGTACACCATGCATACCACTTTCAGAGTTTGGCGGATTTGGGTCTGTTAGTGGTAAAATCGAGATCGAGATAAAGATAAACCATGAGGGAGAAGTGAACAGGGCCAGGTACATGCCTCAGAATCCGTGTATCATCGCCACGAAGACACCGTCCAGCGATGTCCTGGTGTTTGACTACACAAAACACCCCTCCAAACCAGGTACACCGTAGTTCTTTCTGTTGTTAGATACTGTGTACAGGGTTATTTTGGCCTTCAACATTTGCGTACGGTTTTGCCCCATCTTAATTTCACCCAGACACATTTGTGTACTAAAGAGATAACTTGGAACATTGGAATTTGCCCAGTCTTAAATTCGCCCGCTGACAATGAGGGCGAAATGGGCAAAAATAAAACGTGGGCGAATATTTCCTTGTACACAGTATCCTCAAATCATAGAAAATCATCTTTATGTTTTAAGTACGAAATGTAGGAAAGCATTCTTATCTTATTCATGTGCCTTGCCGATGTCGAAGATTGTGCAATGAAAGAAAATGGCAAGCAATCTGTAATCTTAAGATTTGTAAACAAAGTGGACAAATCCACTTGTAAAACTAAATATTGCTATCATAATTACAGAAAATATTAAATGTGCTAGAGTTTTCTGTTTTTAGACCCCAGTGGTGAATGCAATCCAGAACTACGGCTGAAGGGACATCAAAAAGAAGGGTAAAATAATGTGGTCATCCTCATTATAGATATTAAACGAGATAGAGATGTAAAAACAAAAATAAGATTGGGTTAGATGAAAGAACAAATCATGTATGAAATTAATAGAATAATGTACTTCATGTTATGGTAGGTTTCAGATATTTTGCCTTCCATCGCAGCAGTCTGTACATTCATAAAAAGTTATGTATGAAAAGTGACGTTAAAAGGAAAACCAAATAAAATATTTATGATATATTTTACTTTTGTTTGCAGATATGGCTTATCATGGAATCCCAACTTGAATGGACATTTACTCAGTGCTTCAGACGATCATGTATGAAATATATATGATCTATGATTTCTTGTTTATATATGAAATATGATTTCTTGTTTATGAATAAAAATGAAAAGTATATGAAGTGTGATTTGATATCTCTTTGATTTCAGACAATTTGCCTGTGGGACATCAATCAGAATCCCAAAGAACACCGAGTGATAGAGGCCCACACCATCTTCACCGGTCATACCTCAGTCGTGGAAGTAAGAACAAGTCAACATATTAATAATTACTTACAATAAATATTGCTTGATTTATATTGTACCATTTTGTGTGTAAAATGGTAATTCATGAGTTCATTGAATTGATTATTTATGCAAGTAATGAAGTATCTGGTACCTCTTTTATGGTTTTGATTTGGTTTTTGAAGTGCTGTAAATAATGCCCTGTACATTTTAGGATGTGGCCTGGCATTTACTCCATGAGAGCTTGTTTGGATCAGTGGCAGATGATCAGAAGTTAATGATGTGAGTACAACAGTCAATCCATTATGCATCCCTAGAGGACTTGTATTTCTTTTTTTCAATAAAGAAGTGTCTTATGCTGTGCATAGGTCTTTGTCCTTGTATATCCTTGGCTTAGAGGATGTGTATTTTCATTTTTTCAATATGAAAATTTTGAATTACCCATCATGTTTTGTGTTGAATGAGGTAAGAATGTGTTTGTCCTTGACAGATGGGATACAAGGTCAAATAACACAACCAAGGCCAGTCACATTGTGGATGCCCACACCGCAGAGGTCAACTGTCTGTCCTTCAACCCCTACAGCGAGTTCATCCTGGCCACAGGGTCAGCTGACAAGGTACGGATATCCACATCGCAATTCCTGGTTGAACTCATATCGTGTACTGAAGATTCCTTATTTTACGCGAGTACTTAATTCCACAATTCAGCCAATTCATCAAATCGCAGGAACATAAAATAATTATTGCGAATGCCAAATTTTTATCATAGTTTCATGTAGTTGATGTATGTCCGAAAAATAAAAGTGAGGTTTTAAAATTCACAAGATATTTATCTCGCTATTTTACACAGATATTATTTCTATGTGTTTAATTAGGAATCTACAGTATCGGCCATTATTCCTGGTTGTTCTCCCTTTATGATGAACATTACTACCCGAAGAATGTGAATTTCCTTATCTATGTAGCTTTATTCATAGTGAAAATTTTAAGTTTCTTTTACCCTCAGTCTCAAAGTATTATTTTTTTCATCATAAAAATGTCAGTTGTCCTCCAAAATTTATACAATGGAATGAAATAAAAAGAAATTTATCAATGATATCCATGCTTTTTACAAAGTTATTGCAAATTTGCCCACTGAATATAATGGAATGAATAAAGTTGATATCAAATTTTTAAAAAGGTTACTGTAAATTCGTAATTAAACGTGAGGAACTTTTATCCGCGTTGAATCGCAGGAAGCACCCCTTGCTGGTTTTAAAATCTTGCCATTATTTTCTGAGAGTTGGCAACTATAAGAAATGTGGATGAATGTTCGGCATTCGCGATTTTATATTCTTGCGATTTCATACAAAACAGCGGGATCACGGAAATAAGTCCTCGCGTAATATAAGGAATGTACGGTATACCGGTGCATAAGTACCAAGCATTTAACTGATTGTAATTTAACACTAGAAGACTGTCAGTGATTAAATTTGTCTATATAAAAGGCAGATATATGGTTCAAAATTAAAAAAATAATTTAATGTAGAGTTATTTAACATTGCTTTGGATTGGAGATCATTTATATCAGAAGAATATAAATTTAATCTCTTAGCTTTAAAATTCATTTATGATATCATGGAAATCTAGCATTTGTTTTTAAAAAGTTGATTGCAAAATTAAAACATTTGACGATGCCTTTTATAAACTTATATTAGAGAAATTCTTGCTGAATGTCTGATGTTTATCTGAAAGTTTGTTTAAATTTTTATGTATTTTTTGCATAAAATTTTACATTTTGTTCCTTTTATGTTGCAGACTGTTGCTTTGTGGGATCTTCGAAATCTCAAACTCAAACTTCATTCATTCGAATCACACAAAGACGAAATTTTCCAGGTAAGTCTTCCCAAGAAATGGGAATGTAATGTAGGGTTACACACATATAAGCTGGGATTTTGCTGTATATAAATGAAGAACATGGTGGTTTTATGTGAAACTTGTAGCAGTCTATTATTTTAATATTAGAGACAATTTAAGCATTGCATTTGTGTTATATTATCCAGGTTCAATGGTCTCCACATAATGAGACAATCCTGGCTTCCAGTGGGACAGACAGACGTCTCCATGTATGGGATCTCAGGTAGTTATCATTAGTGACTACAGTAGTCATTATAATCGAAAATCGATCGATTGTTATCGCATTCTAAGCGCTCGATCATAAAAGGCTTCATAACAATTAATTGGTTGAGGTTTTTTCCCTTTCAACGAAGGCATATCATAAACAGAATATTCTAGAAGCGAATTATATAAACCATAAAAAGGCGCGCGATCTGCAAATGGCTGACATGTCAGACGAGCTCCATATTCTTATTTGGGAAATAAAGCACATTCCCGAATTTGGACGCATTTTGGTTTAAAGAAAATTAATGTTGAACTGCCTACTAAAGAAAATCTTTGGAATATAATTTTTTTAAAGCTAGAAATACTAAGTTAATCAAATTATGAAAGCTTAGTAATGAGTCTGTTCATTGTAACATTTAGTTAGCACTAAACTATAGAATATAATAATCTCCGATTATAATCGATAATTAGTTAGTGACTGGCTTGTTACAAGCGACAAGTGGGCTATAAGAATTCTCAAAAATTTTACTCATTTGAGAATAATAAAAGTTTGTTTACAGTTGTGTAGATTCCTACATACATGTAAATGTGAGGAATTCATCTCGCATTAAAATTGCAAAAACAACTCCTCCAGTTTTCAAATTCTTACTGTTAATTTTTGCTGACAGTTTTGAAAAGTATGGAATTAAAATTTTTATATTTGATACAAAACGGATTAAAAACTCACTTAAATTAAATATACAGTTAATGAAATGTTGTATTTTGCAGCAAAATTGGCGAGGAGCAGTCTGCAGAGGATGCAGAAGATGGACCCCCGGAACTGTTGGTAAGGCTACAGAAAGAACTGAAGTTTGTTGTTTCACTTTGCCGTACATTATGAGATCAGATGCAATTGTTTCAATATTCCATATATTATCAGATTCTGTATTTTCATGCAAAAACTTTTAAAAGTTAGGAAATTAAAAAAAAACAACTTTCGTCTTTTCAGTTCATTCATGGAGGGCACACAGCTAAGATTTCAGACTTTTCTTGGAACCCCAATGAACCATGGGTAATCTGCTCTGTGTCTGAAGACAACATAATGCAAGTCTGGCAGATGGTGGGTGGACATTATGGTTGTTAATTATTTTGTTTTTTAAATTGTACATAGAATGAAAAACAGAATTTTAATTTAGTTTATTTGTTTATCTTTCGTATAAATCTATGTGAACCTCAGTTTGCAAGATCATAAGAATGAGAGATTTTAGATGATAAATTATGCCTCCTGTTTTTCATATCAAAAAGAATTCATAGTACCTGAAGTACAAGTGGAGTTGCTCTTTGATCCCCGATTGTTTTAACAAGAATGTCCAGGGTATGTTAAAGTGGCACTGATGTTGATAATCATATTTTCAGGCTGAAAATATTTACAATGATGAGGAACCTGACACGCCAGCTGCAGAATTGGAAACTGGTACTTCATAAGGGGCCAACGAAACAGGATGGCTGACATCATGTGACCTTGACCTCAAGATTGACCTTCAGATTGATGCCTCCAGATATTTGAGACTGAATATTTGTTTTTATCTCAGTGACTCTCTATGAAATGTGTCAGTACTATTTAAGTCTGAACTAATTGTGTCATTACAGAATAAATTGCTGTTCTTGTAGAATGTATATATTGAAGTAAATTGTGTCTTAGAATACAATTCTTGGTTTTGTCTTTTATTTAAGATATATGGCGATTACATATCTGATGATAGGAATTCAATCTTGCGCCCTACAATCTCAAGAAATGTTGATCTGCAGTATTCGAATTTGGGATACGCAGATCACAAGCCCAACACTTTATATGCACTCATTAACTGTATGTGAAATTTTCACCGATTACACAGGTAAACTCAAAAGCCAACATTTCTGGACAAATCTTGTTGATTTCAATCAGCTTTGGCTGAGTGAGTGGTCTGAGCAATGAATTAGACAGTCCTATGTCACACTGTTGTTTGACACAACTGCCCAAAGTTAGCGTAGATGTTAAAAAAAATTGATTATGGAGGATTGAAATAGAATATTGTGTATGTTTGATATTAATCCCCAGTGTTTCTATATTTCAAAGTCTGAAAAATAAAGAAGTAAGCAATATGACTACCCATTTTAGTAATGCAAGTAAACAATTTTAATACCCATTTTAGTAAAAGCAAAATGTTGGAACCATTTTAACAAGACCCTGGACTTTAAGTAAGATGTGCCTATCTTTTTCTTGCGTCAAAACAAGTTAGATATGACTCTGGTTTGAAGGGAAATATGAACAGATTGCGTAGTCTTGGAACCATTTTAACAAGAGCTTGGACTTTGGGTAGTTGGTGTCCAAGAGCAATGTGACGTAGGCTTTTCAATTTCATTGTTGGCCACCAGCCATGGCTCTTTGAAATCAACAAGATTTGTCAGGATTTTGAGCTAAAACTACGCAATCTGTGTATATTTCACTTGAAACCAGCGTCATTTTCAACTTGTTTTGACGCAAGAAATAGATAGTCACGTCTTGCTGAAAGTCCAAGGTCTTTTTAAAATGGTTCTATAGACAAATCTTGTTGATTTCGAAGAGCCATGCATGGCTGAGTTGCCAGAAATGAAATAGACATGTCTATGTCACAATGCTGTTTGACACAACTACCCAAAGTCCAAGCTCCTTTTTAAAATGGTGCTAATCTAATCCTCAACACAATCTTCAATGAAAATATTTCAAAAACCAATATTAATGATTATGCTCAAATTAAATTCCGATTGTTCAATTGCTTTTTCAGTACATGATATCTGCATACTTTTTCGTCCAGTTGGTGGGGATTTAAGAATTTTTTTTAAGTGTTTGGAGGGGGAGGGGGTTGGTGAATATAACTTTACTGAAATACTGGTGCAATGTCAATTCTTCGAGATATTTTTAGCATTGTGTAATTTTCTAGCTGTTTCTAAATACATGACGAAATTGGGTGAAATTGCGGATAAAAATGGTGTTTTTAATTCCTACTTATTTTTTTAAAAAATAACAATAACTTTGATTTATTTGTTTAAGTTTTATTCATATTTCAATGAAATAAAGATGATTTTAATGCATTTCTATCCCATTCTGAATATTTTAAACACACGGCGTGCATTTAAGCGGAATGGTTACTTTGCTGTTATTAGCCGAACCGGAAGTTTACATGATGTTGCTAGCTCGTTGTGACATACCTTTTGGCTTTGTAAATAAAAGGGTTGTGCAAACCCTACTTTTGCCAGAAAGAAGCAAGACGTCGAATGCAAGACACCTAAAGTAAAATCTTTAGGCCACAGGCGAATTTTGCCGAGTCAGGAATTTTTTGTTAGAATGCCACGAGGGGGATTGAGAGGACGAGGAAGGGGGCGTGGTCGTGGTCGTGGGGGCCGAAGAGGTGGAAGGGGGCGATCTCAAAACAGGAGCCCAGCGCAAGTTACAGCCGACACAGAGAAAACGGATATTAATTTGGAGACTAACCCCCAGGACTATTTTACCGGGAATGTGACAGTGGAACAGCACTACAACGGACAGAACGAAAACAGGGAGAGGTACGCCGCCACCATGGCCGTGCTGCAGGAAAACGGGGTGGACGTGGCACAAAGTAAGTAGGAATCACTGAATACAGTAGCGTGGATTGGGTTAACAGAACTGCCAGTTCACGATAGTAAATTACATGCTGTACGGGCATTATAACAGCATATATCTAGTTAATATATAATATATGTTCATGCAGTTAACTAAAGCAAAAATTTTTAAAATCAAAGTAAAATTAAAAGCAAAGAAGCATTACATATTTAATTAAAACTACTACACCACACAATGAAATCAGGGACTTAAATAATAAATTAGAGTAAGTCTCACCGCTGATGAAACGATTTCCATGTATAGCTTGAATTTTTTTTTTATAAGTAAGGAAACAGTCATTTACATAGTTCTGTTTTGATTTCAGATGCTCGAATTCGAGCTTTAGCTGCTGCTTGGGCACGTAAAGATTTCAAATTGGCAGAATCCTTCCTTGGGAACCGTGATAATTTTGGTTTGAATGAGGTTCTGAAAGCTCTACAGCTTCTGGATGCAGGGCGACAGGCAAGGGTGCTGGAAAAAAAGATGAAAATGCTGCAGGTGTCCAAAAACAAAGTCAAATCAATAACCATGGGAAAGCTGAAATCAGACATTGACAACCTCAATAAGATGAAATCACCGGTAAGAATCACTATCTCTTAGCTTACATTGTTATATGCATCAAAAGTGTAATCTGGTTATACCTGTAGATCGCTTTATGATTGGCAAATAGAGAGTACCTTTGATTCTTTCTTCAAAGATAATCATTACTGCATTAACATTCTTTAAACCAACTTTTGTCCACAGGCAAAATTTCTGCTTTTTAAGGATAACATGTTAGTAGCTAGCAAACATTTCTAACTGTCAGTCTTTAATTCTTCAAGTTTATCTACATAGGCTCAGTCATGAAAACTACTGTACAATTTAGTTGCAATGAACGCAGTCCATGCTAATTCTTTACAAACTGTTGAGAATAAAGTTGGTCTATTGTATTTTATATAAAGAATGTATAAGTTATAGTTATAATACATGTACAGTCAAGAATTTATAAAAAAGAAATATATAAAAAACAGACTGAGCACATTGTTATAATGAACCTTTGATAAACAGCTTTATTGTGAATGTAATATATTAATCATTTTATTATATAATTCTACAGTATGGCTCTGCCAGTGGTGCAGTCTGTAAACATATAAGGAGATGGGTGCAACATTTCACAGCAAAGGAACTGGTGTTCTACGCTATCCATTTTCCTAAAGACCCCTGGAAGAAACTTGCTGATATCTGCCATTTTCACCCACAAAAGGTAGGATTTCTATATACTAGCTGTAATACACGTAGTATACTTGGATTACTTGCTCATACTTTGTATGAGAGACTTTTAATTTCTAAATAAAGCACACGTTTATTTGTCATGATAAAGTTAATCTACTGTCGCAGGATTTCCCTTCCCTGGACTGGTTCCTGCCCTACTGCTATGGACAGTCCGCCCCCGCTGATACCACTGTGGGTCGTATGGTGTCAATGAATGCTGAGAACGTGAACGAGCTATTGGAGGGCCTCAATATTCCGTATCTGACAGTGAAACCTCACAAGGACAAACTGACTAATGTCTCCAAAGGTCGCATAGCAGATCGGGAGGATAAACTGGACACTGTTTTATGGTAAACGTGATGCTTGATTGCTGGATACCTCTCCTTTATAGCTATCCAAAATGTTCAAAATTTGTATGATACCAGTATAAAACTCTTGGATAAACTTTACAAGGCCTGCAAGCTATTCTTTGATATGCTTAATATTTAGGTCTTTCCACCTTTCAGGTGAAAGACCTCTTGTTTTCTTTATGTTTTTTCTTCTTCTTCTTCTTCTTCTTTTTTTCTATTTAGCTCGGGGTGACTTTTTTATTATTAGAGTTATCCAAACAAATTAAACTTTATGTAATTGCACATTAAAAGTTATGGTACCAATTGACCCTGTGTCAAAGAACTCCCAGAACTTGCAGAGTTATTGCCCTTTGAGAAGGAAATGCTTGTTATCGCTACTCCTCTGAAACCATAAGAGATAGAGATTGGGAACTTTTACCATTGTCTTCATTACAGTTAGAGGGTTCTTCAATCTATTCATACCAAAAGGATCTGAGCCCCCCTTGTAGTAGTTATTGCCCCTGAAAGTATTTAAATTTCCATAAAATCACTTCCAACTTTTTTATTATTTATCATAGAGACTTCGGACCACTTGGGATGGAAGCGTCTACCTTGGCCGAACAAAATGACATAAAGGTCAAAGATCAAGGTCATTTGAGAAGCTGTTAATTAATGAGTTTTTATATCTCTTTTGTTAGGGTGGTGGAGAAAAACTTTTTTATGGATGTAGTAGGACATCTTAAGCCATTTTAAAATATAGCCCCTTGGCTCATTCCTTTGAATAATTACAGAGTTATAGCCCCTTTTGCACGAAATGCTTGTTATCGCTACTCCTCTAAAACCATAAGAGATAGAAATATGGAACTTTTACCATTGTCTTCAGTACACTTAGAGGGTTCTTCAATCTATTCATACCGAAAGGATCTGAGGCCCCCTTATAGCAGTTATTGCCCCTGAAAGTATTGAAACTTCCATAAAATCATTTCCAACTTTTTTACTATCTATCATAGAGAGTTCGGACCACTTGGAATAGAAGCGTCTACCTTGGCCGAACAAAATGACATAAAGGTCAAAGGTCAACGTCATTTGGAAGTCTGTTAATTGATGAAATTTCATATTATTTGAAATACAGAATTATAGTAAGGGTTTCAATAGCTTGCTGGATTGCGCAATAAGGTATTAAATTGGGTCAGCCAGGTATCACATTAAGTCCTGTGGTTACTCAAGTGGAACTTGTTTTTACAGTCAACCCATTCATTTTGTACAAAGACAGCTAGCCTCTAGAACACTCTCTTCTATTGTTAGGTTTACTGTTTATATGTTGTGTAAAGAATATTCACTTGGCTCAGTTTTGTTCATAGTAAGTGGAAAAAAATTCAGAAAAGTAATTTAATAAATCTTTACGTTATATACAACATGGAATTCTTAAAGAAATGGCTTGATAATAATCTTTAAAAACCATTTATCAATTAATGGCTTCGTGGTTTTCCCATTTTATAGTACAACATGTATCACAGGTATAATAATGTTTTGTATACCTTATTGAGCAATCTAGCAATTCATTAAAAATAGTAGGTGGAAAGACCTCTAATTGTTCTCGAACAATTAGCCTACTAGTTCATATTTGAAATTGATAAGTCAAGTTTTATGTGCTACGAAATTTGGTATTTTATGTTGAATTGAAGAAAATCAACAATAATTAACACACTAATAACTTTCCATGTAAAGTATAAATCTGGCTTTAATAGTCAAATGAAAACTTTGCGATGAAAGAACATTTTTCAAATGGAGGTCAGAATTTGACAATCTGTATGACTTAATTAATTTGTACTTTGTAGGTGGTATGAAGAGCTGGCCTGCCCGGAGGTGGAAGACGCCGTACAGAGGAGGCTGGAGAAAGGAGACCCAGTGACCTTGCCTATCGGCAAGCTTCTGGAGCGGCTGATGGTCTTCAAATCTCGGAATGCCAAGTTCTATCATGATCTGTTGAAGATTGCAGAGTACAAGCTTAAGCAGATCAAGTGAGTACTAATAAGTTTAGCTGTACCCGTACTAAAGACCAAGAAAGTAATTATCGGTATTTCTTGATATAATTATTGCAAATTTTGCAAAGGGGAACAACTCATTTTTTCAAATTTTGAAATTGAGTTATTCCCCTTCACAACGTGGTATTGAATTAATCATTGGGACAACTTTTCACCTGATGCAGTGGTACGTGCCTAAGAAACGGAACATTTAATCTTCTTCATCACAGTACAAAAAGAACTCTAATGAATGGTCTGTTCTTTTTGAAGGCTTCCCTTGGAGTCTCCTGTTTTTGTGATGGGAGATGCTTCATCATCCATGTCTGTTGCTGTGAAAACCAGTACCATCATCGCTGGGATTTTGACGGCCATTACTTCAGCTAAACTTTCATTCTTCAACATTACACACAGAGAACCAGATAAAGTTCCAACCAATGTAGAGGAGGTACAAATTTAACACAGAACTTGCCACTAAGTTTCTGTAAATTTTTTCAAACAGTTTGAAAATGGAGTGGATGACCAAAGTAATATTTATGATTATTCAAAGTAAAAAAATAATATGTGTTATAAGTGAGAATAAGTGAACCTCTTATCCTTGCATTAATTACCTGTATACAGGTAAGCTAAAGATGTGGCTTCATTATCCTTGCATTACCTCCATAAGCTTATAATGCTAGTTACATTTTCTGAAAAATGAAAAGGTTTATCTCTTTAAATTTAAAATTATATTAAATGTAATTAATTTTTCATGTCAGGTGCTAGAGCTGGCTTTAAATACTCCAGCCAGTGGATGCACTGCTAATGCAGCCAGCTTGTATCCTTACTATGAACGGAAGGAGGTCCTTAAGACTCTCATCATGGTCACAGACGAGGAGGAGAATACCAGCTTTCAGAACTTCAGGTAAGTTAAACCTTACCTGTCACAAATGTTAACAAAAACTCTCTTGTTCCTGCTAGTAGAACCAAAGGGGCCAAGATTTCCTGTCAGTCCCATACTTCCTCTCAGTTGTCTGATTGTTTAGGCAATACTAAAGCTCCTATGCTTAAAAACTTAGATTATTTGGAAATAAAATGAGTAATAAGTTTTGCATGCTTCATTAACAATAACAAACTATTTCATTACAACTTTACAAATTTACCATTATCTTTGTACATACCAGTACTGAATACAGGGAAATATTCGCCTCCGTTTTTATTTTCGCCTCTTTCGCCCTCCTTGTCAACAGGCGAATTAAATTGCCTTAAATTATCTCTCTTTAAACAAACCTATGTCTGGGCAAATTCAAGTCAGGGCGAAAACGTTTGCAAGTGAAGAAGGGCGAAAATAACTCGGGGTGAAAATAAATAAGTATACGTATTTGTACAGTATACCCCTCAGCAAGTCTCACATCAGTAACATTAATGTTGACAGATTCAAGGAGCTATACACCAAATACTGTGAGGAGGTGTACCCAGCCAGGCTGGTCTTTGTGTCCTTCCTCCACTTCCAGCACTCCAAAGGACAGATGGTGACGAGGTTCAAGGCCAGCAACATGGACGTCATGCAGTGCGTGTTCCATAGATCCCAGCCGGATCTGACCAAGCTGGATAAACTGTTCGGACTGCTGTCGGCCGAGACGCAGTCGTTTGAGGAACAGATCAAAATGACGGAGGAGCAAGTGAGGAAACAGGGGGTAGACAAGGTGTTTGAAAAATTCAAGTCCAGTCAAGGACAGTAAGGAGAATTTGATTTCATGGTTGCAATAATTAATTATCTTCATTGGCTGTGATTATATATGTATTATATATGATTTTTTTTTTTACTTTACACTGACTGAGAATTTTTTACATTTGTTGACATGTTTTGTTATATATGTGATAACATTTGTTTCTTATAGAAACTATGATATTAGAAAGTGTGACTAAGGTTTATACAACCTTGTGAGGTAAACTTTTGTCTTGTCTACATGTGTACATGTATTAGTATTTACTGTTAACAAGATAGATTCTATTACACCTATTTTGATGTTGATGTTCAGAGTCTTCGTCATAATCTACCTGCATATCAGGATCTTAATTTGATTATTTATACATGTAAATAAAATATTATAATTTTAATATTTACATGCCTAGTTGTTTTTTATACATGTGTTGATGTTATTTCAAAAGTACTAACAAATTTATGAGCACAGTATGTGGTATTTTTATAGGGTAATTGTATAACTGTATTATTAGAATAGTTTGCGTATTTTTATGTGCATAAATTTAGTTTACAGAATTAAAGCAAAAGCATAATAAGGTTTGACTTAATGTACAAATTTGTATAGATGTGCATGTATGTAATACATCAAATTTTATTTAGCATAATTTAATAGATGAAATACCAGTTATAGAAATGGTATAACTGTTGAACTGACAGTCTACAAAGTCATGCAATTTCTGCACTGGCTATCTCAGAAGTCATCCTTTGTCTGCATTGGCTAACTAGAAAACAGTAGCTAGCTGCCTGCACTTTTCTGGTACATTGATCATTTTTTCTGGACATATATGTTTTAAGACCAAGAAACCATTTTCCATCAATGTGTTAGTTTTGGCCACCAAGTCATGAGCCATGCAGAAATGAATTTGAACTTGATCATACATGCATTTATTTGTAACAAAAGTACTGTTAGATTTAATATTTGAGTGTTTGATTTAGCTATGTGTGACTAATTGTGATAGTGATATATACCGGTAGTGTGTTTTAAATGTGACTAATTACCTAAGTACCAGGTATGTTAAAATGTATAAATTTAATTTGTCAGTGAATGAATTTTGTGTGTATAGGCAGGCATCAAAGTCTTAAATCTTGATCAGTTTTTTGTGTACATGAAAGACCAATTTCTTCTGGCCATTTTGGAGTTAAACTTCTTTTCATTATAATACATGTACTCTGGTATTTTAAACTTAAATAAATCAGTAGTGAAATAATCTATTAACAGTCTGTGGTTTTCAATGTGATCATTTTGATTAGAGTTTTTAGTTTTAAAGTAAAATGGACCTAGGTTGCCTCATGATCAATGGTTAATTGCTCTAACCACACCAAGTCTATGTATAATACCGGTACTATATTACGGAACTATATTTACATTCAGTGTACATTTCTCCTTATGTTGGATTGGAAATCTGCGACGTTTAATTTTCTATGAATACACTTTGCTAATTCGTCCATGAGCTGAAATATAAATGTCTACACGTGTTTTATGTATATTTATTTTGGTAAGATTAAATGAAACCTTCAATCTTACATAACTAATTTTATACAGCTTACTCCACTTATATTGAACTCGCTTATTTTGAAATTCCGCTTATTTTGAAATAGAAATAAATCCCCAGTTTTTGCCTCTCATATTCTATGCATTGATTTCACGGATATAATGAAATCGGTTATTTTGAAATATCGCTTATATTGAAGCCACTGATCGGTCCCCAAAGATGATAATTAGTTGTTTTTACAACGGTTATATTGAAGTTCTCCCTGGCGGCTGTCGTCACGGTTGGTGACAGTAATTATGCCAGACTGACCGGTTGATATACAAAGGTGTGAATTGATAAGTTCTCTTCATGTGTGTTTTTATACCTTTATCAAAAAGTAAAATTTATTCACTATTTAATTTTTTGTTTTTACGAATACGGATGTATTGAGGCTAGACGTAATATGGAAACCCAACGGAAAAGTAATACCTTATCTCCGGAATAGATAAATGATGATCTAATAATTTGTTGTTCGGGTTTCGTTTTCTATGCTAACATCGGGATTGAACTTTCAAAAATGGCGGCTTCACGTTAGTCAATTTCGCTTATATTGAAATACGGATATATTGAAATAATTTGCATGGTCCCCTGAATTTCAATATATCCGGAGTAGGCTGTATGTACTTTTATTATCAATCATTAATATATATATCTACTCCTTGATATTTTCTTCACAAAGTTACTGGCATTATATCTTTTGTCGCGGACGCTAACTATATAACATGTTAATACGGCTGTTCCACGTATGTTTTATATCCCGGACTAAGAGCATAAATAATGGCTTTAAATTGGCGATACACAATATTTCATACAAATATACATCAGTATGAAAATATAAATATAAGCATTCATGCAATGCTTATTTTTGAATGTTGTCCGTCTTACGACACACCAAGCGGTGCAGACAAATTGACTACTGCGCGGTATTCAAAAATAAGCATTCAATGCTTAAGTAAATTCCTAATTAAACACCCGAGGAATTCATATTTGCATAAAATTTTGAGAAGCACATCTCGCAGATTTTTAAGTCTGGCTTTTATTTTTCGGACAGATATGTAAACTTAAAGAAACATTGATAACAATTTGGCGTTCGTGATTTTATATTCTCACGATCTGGTGCAAAACGAATGAATCGCGGAATTAAATACTCGTGTAAAATAAGGAATCTACATTACTATGTGGAAAACAACTCTTTCACATTATTATAGATAGGACCACCAGGTTGCCAGGTTGAACTAAACATCCTGTAAGTAGTAGCGTATTAGTGTTGTTTCGAGCCAAACAATTGTTAATAAAATTTATCTTGATTCGTTAAAAAAGCTATCATGGAAATTTACACATGTAAAACAAAGCTGTACAAAAAACCAAAATAACTGAGCAGATTTACTGATTGAAAACAAGGACTGTCTGATAATTTATTTATTGGTACTTTTTTATATATAGGAATAAATGTAGCAAGCAAAGATATACATAATTAATATATACATGCATATACAGATTACATATTTCATTATCAGATCATTTATATATAAAGAAAGATACTGAAATATCTGGCCCCTTTTTGCCCTTGTTGTCTATGGGCGAATTTAGAACTGGGCAAATTCCAATGGCCAAATAATCTCTCTTAAAACACAACTTTGACTAAGCAAATTTAAGACAGACAAAACCATTTGCAAGTGCAGAAAGACAAAGATAAACAGGCCGGCGAAAATAACCATGTATACAGTAATCAACCCAATTATTTCCTATGTAGCTTGTAACACAAGATTTGATTGGCTAACAAGCCAGGTGTAAATTTATGTACACTAGACATGGGCCAGGTGTAAATTATTTGTCAAAATCCCTCTTTCTTAATATTTTATTGGTATGAATAAATGGTTTTCAGCACAATTTCAATTCATATTAGCGGTAATTGAATTTCAAGTTGGAAAGCACTGGTGAAATATAGTTTTAAAATTTGTTTAACATAGGAAATAAATTCATAATCCAGGTCCAATCAAGGGGGTACCCATACACCAGGCTTGATTAGACCTGGATAACTAATATATTGCAAAGTTCCCACATCAAGTGGACTATGTATATGAAGTAACAAAGCATGTATTTATGTATAACAAGTCATGAAAAAAAAGAACGTAGATTACTAAATATCAAGAGATAAAGCAGGAATCACCATGGTAATTGTTAATTTTATGAATTTGATATTCATTTTTAGACAAACTAAAAAGCTAAGACTTCAGTTGAATTGCAGATTGGTCTTTCATTATTCCTTAAATGATTGGAAGATTTGTTGCTTCAACCAAGTACTATTGCTCTATCCGGCTTTCTTTGTTCCTATTAATAAAAAAATTAAAATATTTTATTAAATTAATACATCAAATTCTTAATTGCAAAAGTGGATTTCATTTCCTACGACAATATGTCAACATACTTTGTGTTTGATATTAATTAACTTTGATTTTAATTGTTCAGATGGCCTATAGGTGATGATCAAGTCCAGGTATTAAGTTATTATCTAGTTATTATCTAGCAAATATTTCAAAGATCTGTTGTTGTATGGTATACACCTTTTTTTCCTTCATATCATGACCTTGACACTGCAGGTACACATACAATGTACCGGTAAGTCTTTATGTTGTACAGTCTTATAATTACGATCTAAAATCAACATAACCTTGATCTTTATGAACGAACCTTTGACTAAACATTTCTCCAAGTCAGTATCAAGTGTCTACATTTTTCTTGAATGCTGTATATATCTGAGGCATGATCAGCAGAGCAGGTGCTTGCGATTTCTCTCCAACTGTGTTAAAGGTATAGGGAAATTTACTGAGCAAACGCCTGCACTCACTCTGCTGAACACGCCTCAGGGTTGTGATCTCTGCCTCTTTCTTCCTTTTTTGTTCCATTGCTCATTTACCACCAACCTACATGTACCTTCCATTTTAAAGATGCTTCTCTCCTCCCTCTTATTATTCCTATTGTCATGAGTATGGTAATAATTATACCTCCTGAAAATATCTGTACACCCTTCCTTACTCTAGATCTATTATTTATTTGTTACTTTCCTATGAAAGAGTTATCTCCCCCTTTATTGCATTCCTTAACCTCCTCCCTGTTGACACCCTTGTGTATTAACCACTATGTATTACCACCCTCTCTGTTGACACCCTCGTGTATTAACCACTATGTATTACCACCCTCTCTGTTGACACCCTGGTGTATTAACCACTATGTATTACCACCCTCTCTGTTGACACCCTCGTGTATTAACCACTATGTATTACCACTATCATCTGGTTTCGATCCATATGCATTGAATACAGGCTGTCTGGATGGATCCGGAACTGATGCTCTGGGAGTTTCAATTCATGTGTCTCATAGGCCAAACACATCTGTTTTACGAAAAGACATGACATGAATTTTGTTCCCAAAATTTTCATCAAAATAATATCAAGGTACAATAACTTGCACCCTAGCTTGGCCTAGATTGTAACATCATTCAAAGAATCAACAAATTTTGATAATTCATCAGTAAACTCGGTTCACACAGTATAACTAGTGTACTTTTCAGCTTGATGATATGAAAATTAAACAATCAATTTATTAACATTTATAAAAATACAATGTAAATTTTTTTGACTCAATATAAATTTCTTAAATATATCTTCTCTGTTTAAAAAGCATAAACTGTGACAGCTAGTGTGTACTTAATTCATGCTCAGGTTGTTTTTTGATTAATTTCTTACATGTTCCTCATAACTTGGGCAGCAAATAAAAGCTTTTAAATTAATTTCTGCAATATCATTAATTAAAAGCTCTGCTTCAAATTTTCTGTTGTAATTAAATTTGAATTATAAACTGGTAGATGTTCTTACTTGGTTCGCACACTGATCATGATCCATCATCCCGACGTCAGTTCCTAGGCCCGGACACAGCACGCTGCGGATCTGATCACCGGGGTTCCTGGCATTGTGTTTACGTACTGAAAGGGTAGCCATTGTATCATTATACTGTTAATTCCTTATTAAACGCAAGGAATTAATCTCCGCATAAAATCGTGAGAAGCAGTCCTCCCTATTTTCTAATATTGCTTTTATTTTTCAAAGAGTTTTGAGCTAAACAAAACTATAACAAAAAAATTGTGGTTGCGATGTTATATTCTAGAGAGAGAGAGAGAGAGAGAGAGAGAGAGAGAGAGAGACTAAATTATTAGAAGAGAGTGTGTACCTGCAAGTATCACAGCTCTAAATGCCAGATAAGCATTGACTGTGTCCTCTACACCTTGTGGTACCCTCATGGTGGGGGCAGAAATCAGGTACTTGATAGGGACACCCTCATTGAATCCCTTTAAGTCTGCTTCTGATGGGGGTTTCTGCTCATCATAGGCAGGAATAATCACTGCTTGACCCTATGACCCAAATGTACACTGGACATCTAAATGCTAATTTCAGATTTCTACACAATTACCAATAATCATTACAAAAAGATTCTTCATTATATACTAATTGATTATTATTAAAACAAAAACAAAAACTCACAACCAAAATTTCTCCATCGTGTTCTTCTCGAATTACTTTTTGTAACCGTTCCTGCCTATATTCAGTTAAATAAAATATAAAAATCCAACAAAACGTGATATGATCGAGCTATCACACAGTATTACATGGTAAATCAAATGAAGTATATTAAAGTCTGTAACACAGTATTTTACCTTTAATCAAATTAATCAAACAATTACCAGAGTCTTCTCCTAAGCATTAGCTTTTAATAAAATGGGTAGAAAATCTTCATGTTCACGAAAATAAACTTATCTACACCAAAAAGAGGCCTACCGTATATACTCGCCTATAAGTATGGTTCGTCTATAAGTCGGTTGCCTTTTTCCAACTTTAATTTAAAGATTTTGCTGTTGACTCCCTTATAAGTCGGGTCACTTTTTCAGGACAATTGATGTTCAGATATTCTCAATAAAATACCACATTTTATCATACATGTTTTGAGTTCTAAACAAAAATGGTCCTTGTTTCACCCCATAATTGCTTCTAGACTATTTCTATCATGGGTCTATGATGTTAATAACTTTTGATTTTAAATGCTATTATTTTTTATAACATTAATTACAAGTTGGTAATAGCTTCAAAACTACCAGGTATTTAAACAGAGTCCTTTTGAAAATTTGATGATAGTGATTTATTTCCTTACTGACTGATTAGGTTGGTAATTAGCCCCTTAAACTGGAGTGTTGGCTTGTGTTGTTTTAGGTGATATGACCCCTATATCTATTATCACCTTAGGTGTGAAAAACTGACTGCTTGAATTTTCTTTTTATGAACACAGGTTCAATGCATTTATCTGGTTATTATTTAAAAAGAAATATAACTTACTTCTCTCTTGTCAAATTTTTTTTACTATGTCTCACCTATAAGTCGGACCCCCACTTTTCACTCAATTTTCTACTCCCAAAAATCCGACTTATAGGCAAGTATATACGGTACTTGGTATATATGGACCAAATCGCTAACTTTATAAAAAAAGGTTTTTTTGTATCCTCAGGAGGAATTAGGTTTTCATGATGTAAATAATTTATATTTTCATTAAGAAAGCTTAATTTTTATATGTATATATCTAGATTTGATTTTTTTCTAATTGGGATTTTAATTTTGTAACCATGCATATGATGATAAGAAAGATATATATATTATATACAGGTAAATCTAAAAATCTTCATTAAGTAAATTATAACTTACATTTGCCAGCCAAAATGTTTGGAATATGCCATGTCTATCCCTCCATCCATAAAACCAAAACTGTTAGCAGGAGAGACCTTAATTGTGTTTAAAACGAAAAATAAAAGTAAAACATTACATGTATAAAATTACAAAAACTTTTATGTAACATTGAACTACATATAAAATCAATATGTTTCATTGATTTGTTTTGGTTTTTTTTTGTGTTTTTTTTTTGCATTGCAGCATTGACAATTAATTTTCAAGAATTAAAAAAAATTCACCTTATATAGTCACCAATGTGCATGCATGTATAATTGTACTATATTCAAAACAGAAAAAACAAAACTCACTAAAGCATCAGCAGCAGGTGCACTCTCAAATATATCTCCTTTGGATACCTATATATGGTATGATCATAACTTTATTACATCTTCAACACTGAAATACTGCATGCACGTGGATTGTAAACATGTACGTATTTATCTATTTAGTCGATCCAGTTAATTAATCTGTAATGATGTCATATGCACATTTCTTTCAATTAACTTACTTGAACATTTTTGTAAGACTCTGGTAACCTAGATTTCCACGCCTCAACCATTCCTTTTGATATATCCCTTAGTTTGTACACAACCTGATTTTCTGATGCTGAAGCTTCTACTTTCACTTTGCTTTCCTCCGATGTTTCTGAAGAAGCCTGGGGTTGCTTGTCCATTTTTACTTTTGATTTTATAGAGATCTAAGGTATAATTCAACAAACAGTGTCAAATTAGCTTTATATGACTAGTAAAGCGATGACATCATCTAACTGTAAATATTGTTGACTGGTGGGTATTTAGAGGCAAGTCAATTTGAACGTAAAATTATTCCTCCAATAAAAATCTCTATCAATACCTACCAATATATAATTTAGCCGACCATTAAAACGTACATTTGTTTCGGAATTATATTGAATCATCCAAGAATTTACAGACAAAATATAATATGTTGTCTGGATGGCATTTTTTTACTTTGACCTTTGCTTTCGTAGAGGCTAATTTGTTTGCTAAAGTGAAAGCAGGACCACCTCACGATGAGTTTCAGAGGACTTTGGAAAAATTCTCAAGTATGCGATTTGTTTGCCATTATAACTCATATTTTGCAACTCTATATTGTAATACGTGGTTTTCTCTCTATATAATACATTTTCGATTCGTTTCTGTAATGACATAAAAACACCAATTAACCATGTTAACGGTTTGGAGGTGTGTTTGTCTGCACCAATCAGTGTCCTTTGTATAGACTGAGTTGTTGTTGAATGCATTGAATATTTGAATGAACATATCAGGGACGTATATATCAAGGACTCCCATTGTATAGATTGATTGTCTCAAGGTCTCAATGTAAAAATCTATCCAAACAGTGGCATATACTTTGCAATGACCTTTTCAAAGGGTTTTGTGCATTATTAATGTAGACCGTAGGCCTGCCTGTTAGTCTTACAAGCAGATTTCACAATGAGTTTCACTTGATTTTGGAAAAGTTATCATGTAAGCTTATCTGATTCCATAAGCAGATAACACAAAACCAAGTCTAATATCCTGTTTTTTGCATTTTTGTGAAAAATCATTTTTTTTGTTGTATAGAAAATAACAAACTGACTCGCAGTTTAAAAGTGTGTACTTGGAGCAATTACGCTTAAAGAAATGTTGAGGGGAACAAGAATCTAGTAAATGATCACTTGAAATTCTGCAGGTTTACAATTGTACTCTGAAGATTTGAATGTATCTGTCAAGGTCATACCCTTATAATGATGTTATTGCATCCTACATGTACTTTTATGTCTAAATAATTAGAATTAAAACTTCTATCCACTCCCTGCATGGTTTGTGATACTACACTTTCACATCAAAAACCAGGGAGTGAATTGAATTTCTAATTTTAATAGGACTACTTGTAAACCAAGCTCCAGCCATTTTTTCTTCTAATTTATAAATGTCCTAGCTTGTAGTGTTGTTTGAAAACTAAACCCTGGATTATTTTTACCCTAAACTGTAATGAAATTGTTGCCACTCTTTGTCAATGGCTGCAAACTTCGAGTAAACTTTTACATTATAAAAATTTTTCTTTTCCAGATAAAGAAGTTGGGTCACTTCTGTAGACATTTCAGCAAAGTTAGTGGTCTTCATGTGAGTATCTTTCTTCATCATCAGTATAAAATCGAGATCTAGATTTAACTTTTACAAGCAGGACCGTCTTTTACCCACATAGCTGCACATTTTAGGTCATATGCTTTTGATAAAATTTTGCAAAATTCTTCTTACCGATACATAGTATTTTGGGTAGTGTAAAAGTTACACTTTTTTGTACACTTTGACAGAGGAAAGGCTGGTCAAGCCAAATAAATGTATATCTGCTTACCTTATAATACTTGCTGATAAAACAAAATATCCATGCCTGCATTATCCTGATTATATCCTAACTGATCGACACTCATTTGAATCTGGGGTATCTGTATTAAATAAGTCTTATTTTGGCATTGTTTACATTGCATCTGATGATTTGTCTCCCGACATTGTTCTTTTAAAACTAATAAACATGCTGTTGTGACATCATTTTGTGACGTCATCAATGAATATGATAAGTTATAAAGAGAAATTGAAGATATATTCATTTAAAAGAGTATATAGTGGCATTTAACGCCTGTAGTTTTCATAATTCGGACAAGAGATAAAGTAAAAAATGACAGCTTTATTGAAATATGACGTAATGCTGCTTATTGTGACGTCAGTTTGATTGCAAGAATTTTTACTCAATCGATTGCTGAAAGTTACTTATCATACCTGCAGAGTTACCTAAAATACCTATTAAGATTTTTTTTAACTGAACGCTTAAAATCATCGCTCCCCAAGAGATACTGGCACACACACAGAGTTATTGTTCGTTGTGTACGTATTATGAATGTGATAAATTATTTTAACAACATTTTGGAGATTGTAATGCATATTCAAAATTTAAATCCCAATGAAATTTTCTTTGGTATGAAAAAAAAAAACAAAGAAATTTTAACCTAACAAATGTATGCATGTGCTTATACAGTATACAAATTACAGGTAAATAACAATGTATTTATTTGCATTCACAGTGCTGGCAAATTCAAAGTTGCCATTCTAATACCATTAGATAAATATAAACTGTATTACTACATGTACTTCATATTATTCTGCTACCAAACATGATTTTATGACGATTTTGCTTGTAACTTCAATCTTTCTGATAAAATTATTTTTCCTAACGTCAGGAGACCATGAGATATACAATTTTTGTTCTAAGACTGATTGGTCTAGAGTCGAAATTGAGCTTGATCTAATTTTAGCAGTGTTCTTGTTTTTTTTAAATTATTTTGTAAGTAGGACTGACATTGGAGTTTTATCATTTCTATATGTGCCAGCACATTACATATTCGCATGTAATGTTTTCGCAAAATTGTGGTACTATTGAATTCCGCAAATATCATAGCATGACAATTCCACAAATGTCATTATTACCCAGGTAAGTAAAACACTTTTAAAGTGAATTCTGATAAATGTTGCCCTGTATAATCATTTATTGTGCAAGTAAATCACGATCTTCACTACAGGTACAGTAGCTTGTTTAATTTATGAATGTTAGAGATTTTGAATAAAAATGTGTTTCTTCAGTATAAGAAAAAATACAGTTGAACTTTGATATCTTGAACATTGATATCTCAAATACAATGGATATGTCGAAGTGATTTGTAAGTCTCAACCACTTATTTTTTATGTATTTTACCCTTGATTTCTCGAGTACTAAGATATCTCGAAGCTTTTAAACAGTCCCATCTAGTTCGAGATAATGAAGTTTGACTATATCTACTTTCTATGATATGATGGAATATCCTAACCAAAAAATTGTGATAGCAATATAAATATTCCACCAACCTTTTTAAACACAAAGTCGATGAAAACAGATCAGCATCTTTGAAAATTCAGCTTAAATGTTTATATTTGCTGCGTGTTTACCTTTCTAGAGGACTGTGTCTTGATGACGTAACTATTGGGGCCTGTATAGAGTTGTAACACAGTAACTATATATAGAGGTGCTGACTATAGGGATCTGTACACAGACATATATCATCGATATTTATAGTATTGGATATAAAAGGGGCCCTATAGAGGTGCTGGATATAAATAGCAAGAATGTGTAGAGAAAATGTTATAGTATATAGAGGTCTCATATCATCATTATCTATAGAAATGGGAACTCATAAAGAAGACTTTTTAATTGGGTTTACTGGTAATCATTTATAAAAGACGATCGATCTTTTTATTATGGATTGTCAAAGAGTACAGTACAAATAGAAAATTATGAGCTTGGACTGCATTGAAAAAAATGTGGACATTGAATGAGAGTCATTGATATAACAAGAAGAAAGTCTATACAAAAGGTTTAAATGAAGTAATCCTAAACTGCCAGCAGGTTCATTGACAGCTGGGGAACTGTAGAATTTTTATTAAAACATAGAGCTATCATCCAGCTATGCCCCAATGAGCACTTGATATAAAACAAGATAAATGTAAAACAGTAAAAGTTATCAATGAATAAAGTCCAGTTTCACAATGATGTTCAAACTTTGTTAGCTCCATACGAAGAGAGTGAAGGTGAATAGATGAATTCTGCCATTGATAGATCTCATTTTAGGAGAAGAATTTAACAGATAGAATTTGTCACCAATTTAAAAGAAAAAAAAGTTTTTAAAGGGATATTGGAGGACATGTCTTGATGATGACATAATGATATGTATTAAGGGATCTTATCATCGATATTTATAGTATTGGGGTCATTATTTATAAAGGGGGGGGGGGGGGGTAGGATGGGGCAACAATGGGGGGTCAAATTTTTACATACTACATGTATTAGAAATATGAATGAAAAATCTTTAAAAGAATTTTTCTCAAAAATCAAATGGATTATAAGAAATGCTGTTATTGTGTGGGAGCATCATTAGGTAGTGTAGATTTATGTTGGTTCTTATCAAGATCTCCAGAGGTAGGGTTGGGCTACAATGGAGGGTCAAATTTTTACCTAGAATTATATACATTGTATGAAGAAAAATCTTTAAAAATCTTCCTTCTCCAAAATAAATGGGTCAAGAATGCTGTAACTTGTTTGGAAGCATCCCCAGATAGTGATGATTCAAGTTAACTTAATTCAAATTATGATCCCCAGGGGTAGGGTGGAGCCACAAAGCATCCCCAGATAGTGATGATTTCAGTTTGTTCAAATCATGTTACCTGAGGGTAGGTTGGAGCAACAATGGAGGGTAAATTTCTACATAGTAGAAATATATAGAGAAAAATGATTATAAAATTTTATTCCCTATTGGAGAATATTTATCACCTTAATGAAGTTCATTGTGGTTCATTGTGATTAAAAGATGCATCCCATACAAGTTCATTTTTTTTCTGTACATTACTAATTAAACTTCAAGGATTGATACCCATATGAAATTCAAAAAGAATTAACCCATTGCAGATTTGAAAATCTTAATTGCTTCAGTTTCCTTTTTCTGACAGTATATATGTGAAATAATAACAAAAGTGTGATGTTCGTGATACTATTTGCAATTCGACACAAAATAAGGAATCTACAGTAATTATTGTCTATATCCCTGTAATCTACAGTATTTTTGATCTGTGTGAATGTGGTAGATGTGAATCGTCTCTAACTTACAGGATGTGGTCATCGTCAGTGCAGTGAGGACCCCTATAGGCTCCTTTCAGAGTTCTCTGGCAGCGTTGAAAGGCCCCTCAGCTGGGATCTATAGCCATAAAGGAAGCAGTGAAGAGAGCAGGTACTTTAACTCCCACATCACCGGAAAGTGGAGTGGCCCGGGAATCCTGGTCTCATTCCAAAAGAATTGACTGGTAGAGCTTAAAGGGGTCTGTAAACTATGGGTATATAAGGTAAACTTAAGAAATTAATAAAAGGTGACTGGCGCAGAGAAAAGCTCTACCAGTTGATTTCATGTACCAGGTACATGTTTATTTAGCTTGTGAGGTATTTGGCAAAATTTGATCCAGTAATTGAGGATTTAATTTATAATATGCATACTTTGTGTATAACCTGCAACATTATAGCAATGGAGATAATGTTGCTGAACATTTTGTTCTAAAGGTATCCAGGGAGATGATGTTAATGAGGTGTACATGGGAAATGTCTGTCAAGCCATGGAGGGACAGGCTCCCTGCAGACAGGCTACCCTGGGGGCTGGTAAGTACCAAAATGGAGAGCAAGCATCTTACACACTGTAATGATGGAAAAACAAGCACCTTCCACACAATTTTAATGGAAAAACAAGCACCATGTATTTACTGATAGTTTTAACTGGGGAATTCTGAAAAAAGCACCTCGCACACAGTTTACAAATTAAATTAAAAAAGCACCTTGCACACAGTTTATAACCTTGCACACAGTTTTTATAAAGGATAAACAAGTAAGAGCTCAGAGAGGCTACGATTTATATCATTCAGTAGGGGAGGGGAAGAATGTCTGCCCCCAAAATTTGACATCACTATGGAAGATTTCTAAACTTTATATTTGAAGGTCTTTCATTGTCAACCCCAACCACAGCCATTAATAAAGTGTGTGCCTCCGGAATGAAGGCGGTCATGTTGGCAGCTCAGAATCTGATGTGTGGACATCAAGTTAGTATTCTCTCTCTCTCTCTCTTTCTCTCTCTCTCTCTCTCTCTCTCTCTCTTCTTTCTGACTTCACAAGAAAAGAAAACTTGGTTTGTTAACCGTTCACCCTTAATTTCAGGAGGTGATGGTAGCAGGGGGTATGGAGAGCATGTCCAATGTTCCCTACTACATGGCAAGAGGGGCCACACCCTATGGGAAAGTGGAGCTCAAGGTAATATAAAAATTATGTGTAATTTCACATAGAGTAGTCTTTGTCTATTTACTGTGGAATCATTAGAATTCAGGTGGCTCATTTTTCTTGTGTAGCTCTTTTTTGTGGGTAGCCATCCCCCACAAATTACATTCTCAATGAAAACAAATTTAGAGTTATCTTTTTTTTACTGAAACGGAAAACTGACGCATCCAGAAAATTGCATTCCCACAAATATCGTAAGCACAAACCCACAATCCAGGAACAACGAAATTTAATGATTCCACAATGATTTGTGCAATTGATCAGAGGAGAATTTTGTTTAAGTATTCACCTTGTCAATGAATGATGTGGTGTAATGGATAGATTGATTGTGTTACAGGATGGGATAGTGTTTGATGGGTTGACTGATGCTTATGATCACTGTCACATGGTATGTACATGTTAATTTTATGTCTCTGTTCATCAGGAAATGTTTTGGGACAGAAAAAATTACAAATATCACATTAACTTGGCAGTAATAAATTTCAGCAATTACTGTAAACGTACTGCATTTGGCTGTGTATTCTATTTAGCGCTTTTGGTGAAATGTGTCTTCCGCTAAATCAAGTACATCGCTAATGCCATGCATATATGTAAAAGAGTAGTCACATTCAAGAATACGCTAATACAAATCTACGCCAACTTGTTCAAAAAGTAATTTCCGCAAAATATGGTACACGCCAAATATAATACGTTTACAGTATGATAAAAAATGGTTCTGTAATAGAAATGCCCTTGTGTTGTTGGTTATTCACTTGTTTTCAGGGATGTTTTTATGCCACCATATTCTTTGCTGTTTAGCACCATTTATCTGAAGTTTTTCGCCTGATGTCTGTGTTTCAGGGTAATTGTGCAGAGAACACTGCTTCTAAATACAAAATCTCCAGACAAGAGCAGGACGAGTACGCTATACGGAGCTACAAACTGAGCCAGGCTGCCGCGCAGGACGGCGTATTCCAGAAAGAAATCACACCAGTAGAAATACCCCAGAAAAAAGGTAAACTGATAAAAAAGGCAATCAAATACTGTGGTTTCATCAATATTCGTTGAATACCAATTTTCGTGGATTTCGTTGTTAAGTTGATCCACGAAATTAAATGTTCATTGAAGTTCAATTTCAACTAACATTTTGTATTGATAGGATCATTGGCCACGAAATTACGTATCCTTGAAACTGTGGTTTTTCGAAAATCCACGAAAATTGATATCCACGAAAATTAATGAATTAAACCACAGTAACCAATATTACTTTAACTTGGCATTAATGATTTTCAGTAATCGTAAGGAAATCGTTAGAAATGTTCATGATTGTCTTGTTGGTTATATATACACTTAAAAAAAAACTCACTACAGATTTACCACGTAATGGTAAAATTATGAATGTTTGCAATGATAATGTGAATTCAATGTGTTTCATTTACATTAATGGAAACAAGCAAATGCAGTGATGTTTCGAAATTAAGTTTAAGTTTAAACATGTACTGGTACCTGCAGTCTCCTACAATCTAATATATAATTATACTGTATGATTATGTAGTAGTACTTATCTTTTCTTTCAGGAGATCCAAAGATAGTAACTGATGATGAGGAATATAAGAAAGTCAACTTTGAAAAGTTTGCAACATTAAGAGCTGTATTCCAGAAAGAAGGTAGGTTTAGAAGGCAGAAATAGGCATTCAGTGTGAACTCCTAAATTGAGAAAGCTTTCTGTTGAACATGTCATATCATTTACGCAGTAAACAATTTATTTGGCGTACAAGGTTTAATGACTCATTTTGCATGTTGCATGAATCGATGTACATGTATATAAGAAAACCACAGTAAATATGCCAGCACAAAAAATTGCAGTTCTGAAAGCTGTGTTTACTGAAAAACTCTGTACCATGTAACTAAGTGTATGTTTCCATTTAAACCGATTTCTCAAACTTATTTTAAACTTGCCAATATTAATGGAGCAAAAACTTTAATGAATCATTTTAAATGCTGCTGGTGGTTGTAGGGTATATTGAGAAAGAGTGTAGAACAACAACATTTCAGAATGTTCACAAGCACTGAAGTGCACATCTTATAATTGTTGATAATATAGAAATAATTGGTTTCTGTAGGTACTGTGACAGCGGCCAATGCCAGCACACTGAATGACGGGGCCTGTGCCCTGGTGCTGATGACAGCCACTGCAGCTAACAGGCTCGGGGTTACCCCTCTGGCAAGGATACTCGGTAAGTAAGAATAAACACAAGAAAATAATTATGGTGATTCAGTAGTGTAGAATACACCTCAAGGTATTTAGTTTATTTATGTTCTAAAGTTTATTAATCAAACACTTTCATTGATGAATGGGTATTTTTACATTGATAAGAACCAGAGGATACTCAATGGGCATGAAATGCACCAGTGTAGGTAATCTAAATATGTTTAGTCCGTCATTGGCTTATAGAAACCTGATTAAGAATATTGAAAATCTCTATAAAACCGAATAAATATATTCTGTGAAATAGTTTGTATCTTACAGGGTAACCTTTGTTAGGCCAAGGCATTTCATAGTTTAGTCCGTAGAACATTTTCAAATACAGTAAATGTTACTGTTTTTCAAATTCTATTTTGTGTGGATCTGGTGACTTGGCAGTAGATATTGCCTGTATACCTTTTTCAGGGTTTGCTGATGCAGCCAGACACCCAATAGACTTCCCGACCGCTCCAGCCCTAGCCATTCCAAAGGTACCTAACAACTCCCAGAAATTATCAACTACTATAAAGATGAAGATAAATAAATAAAACTATGTATAGATTGATTTGTGTAACACTGTGATCATTAATGCGCCATTATAATCATACAAGAAGTTAGTATGTAATATATGCATGTATAAACTTACTGTAAATGTACTACATTTGGCTGTGTATTCTATTTAAAGCTTTTGGCGGAATGTATGTGGCTTCCGCAAAATCAAGTATATCGCTAAATGCCATGCATATATGTATAAGAATAGTCTAATTCAGGAATACGCTAATTCAAATCCACACCAACTTGTTCAAAAACTAATTTCCGCCAAATATCGTACATGTTAAATATAATACCTTTTATACAGTATTTTGTGTATGTGAAAATTAATTTGATAAACATTGTACAGGTGCTGGAGAATACAGGTGTGAAAAAAGATGACATAGATATGTGGGAGATCAACGAGGCCTTCAGTGTGGTGGTGCTGGCCAATGTCAAAGACCTCGACCTTGACATGAGCAAGGTCAATGTCCATGGAGGAGCTGTCAGCATCGGCCATCCTATTGGGTCAGTAAAACTCTTAGAAACTGAAAGAATATTAATGACTTTCCGATAAGATGGGTTAAACTCTTTTGTTTAGAAATCAGTTTTGTATTTGGTAATAAAATTACTTTGTTGGAATTGTCTGTCATTGAATGAAAACATCAATCTGTGAGAAATGACCATACAAATTATTGGAAAATTTTAAATTTCTGTTTGAAATGGCTAACCTTTTGGTTGGGTTAAATTCTGCTTTCTTTAACTGTTGTATTAGATGGATTAAGTCTTTTTTCTTGCAGATTATAAATTATTAAGGACAATTTTCATACATGAAGGGGACACATGTATTAACATTGAAGATGAGTTGTTATCAGTAGAAATACATTTTGAATTTCAGAATGTCGGGAGCTCGAATCACAGGTCACATGGTTCACAATCTGAAGCCCGGTCAGAAGGGATTGGCTGGTATCTGTAACGGAGGGGGCGGGGCATCAGCCATCCTTATAGAGCGACTGTAATCGACAAAGGTGAAGGACAGTGCTAGTGACTGTGATATCCAGAGCAGCTTGAATCTCCACGACCGAGTAACAACAAATTACAGTAGACATTATATCAAACTCTCTGTTCCTCATTCGTTTGATGAACCTGTTTACTCTGACTAAGTGTACAGTGAAAATCATTACTTTAAAATTGTACTAAAAAGTGTGATGTTTTTATAATCAACTATCTTTTAAGGTTACTGGTAATTTTTTTGTGGGAACTTGAATCATGTAAACAGTATTAATTATAAATGTCCAATTGATAATGAAAATATTCAGAAAATTGTGTTTTGTACAATTGTATTGAGTGAAGTTTACATGTACCAATATAATGCTGTGGGAAATCAGGAGTGGGGCTACTAAATTAATGGAATGCTATGTAAATCTGGTACCAGTACATGTATATGTAGTGCATGAGTTACCTGTACATCTTTTTTGCCCTGTACAGTATCTGTATAAATACGAGATGTTTTAAATTATTTATTCTGTGCACCATGAAATTAGAGTTTACCTTATCTTAAATATTATTCTATTTTCAAAAATATTATCTATTTTTTAATTCTCATTGAACATAAAATATTCTTTGAGTAATTTTAGGCTGTCCAGAGAACCCCCAATCTTTCTCCACTCATTATATTAGCAATTTTGCCACCCTGAAGAAAATAAAAGTTTGCTTTCCTGTAGGAACAAGTATATTTTTTGTTTGTTAATATTTTTTTAGGTTCCGTTTACCAGCATATAAAGCAATAACGATGCACTTTAACTTTGTATGGTAGTGAAGAGTTATCGTTCCTAAGATGATCAAAGACTGAATCAGATCCACTGGCTCAAAAATAGTCAGACAAAAATGGCATTTGTCTTGGATTTGTAACTTTTGTGTGTCTTATGTGTGGATTTTATTGATATTTCACATTACTGATTAACAATTAACACATTGGAAACTCAAATAATAAAGAAAGTTAACTTAATTTGTGTGCTGTTAGAATTTTTACTTTTTACATTTTTATCATTTGTAAGGACTCAATTGTTTTGTTCTTTTAACAAAATATCTGGATTTTTTTTCAACATATTATATTTTATAAAAAAAAAATAGTTGTTTAAAGTTTTCCACATTTTGAATGGGCATTAATTGTAATTTAGAATAATAGCGGTATATCTTCTAGAATGAGTTTCTTTCTACAGGCACTGGTCAGTATAAATGTAATGCACCAGAAAATGTGAAGAAAACAAATAACTGAAAAAAGGCTACTTCAGACTGAACAAAGATTTCCAGCTTTATAATGAATTTAACTTATTAATAAGTATTAAAAATAGCATACATGAACAGTCATTTGGGGTACTGGTATTACGAATCGCCCCGTGTTTCATGTTTACAGAAATTTGTGCTATTGCTATGTGATGTACAAAGGTAACTACCCAACAGCCATCATCAGCAAAATATGTTATCTTTGTACAACATTTGAAGAGGAAATATCACACATTAATTTGATATGTGTGATTAAGGTGGAATAACACATCATCACAAAATGGCTGACCGCTGATTGAAACGTGTCGTTTAATTAAAAGGATTTTATGGACAGAAACATGTAACTTACTCCACAGGTGAGTGGATAAAGTGTCGGACTTGTGATCCGTTCATCCGGAGTTTGAATCCCGCAGGGGCTTTTGTTGTTACTTACTGGAATAATTATTTTAGATATTCATTTTTTATCCCCAAACTGCAAATTTTTCGCTTATTTGACATTTGTACAGTTTATTTATCATTATATATTTCATTATCAAAAATTTCCTGTTAATTTGAGTGACTTTTTCCAGGTGTGTTATTCCACCTTAATGTACTGGCTATCCTTCCACTGGTACATTGTACTACCAAATGAACATTGTACACTGTGCCAACAAATGTGTGGTATTCTGGGAGGAGGGGGGATTAACAAAATACAAAACAACATCAGGTATTTCTTTATAATTATTTAATCCACATTGCAGTGGTTTTGTTTTTCATCTTAAAAGAAGTGGTATGTCCACAATACAACTGGCATAAAAATACATCACAAGTTGTTAAAATGGGAATTCAATCTTCTAAAACCAGAGGAAGAGGTAAGACGTGGAAGAATTTTAAATTTATATAATTATGTATAAAATCCAAAAATATAAAAACATGTTCTTTGCTTCAGTTCTGTATAAAATAACTTTAAAAATCATGAATAATCATTTGTGTACTATTGACCATTTTTTGTCCTGTTTCAAGCATACTTTCTTTGCTCTGGTTTATAAGTTTCCGCATTTCATTGTTATCAATAAATAATAATAAAGTGATACAAAGTTAAAAAGTTACCAGCACTTAATATATAGGAGTGGAAGTCCATTAATGTACATGAGAAATGAAATCTCTCAATTATTTACATAATCTGTACACATTGATATGAACACAATAAGAATTCAGTTTAAAACATAAATAACATCAACAGATAATAAATTTACTATCGAACCTGGAATGCTGGATCTCTGATAAAATATACAATTGATCTATCTACAAAAATGCCATTATAAATTATGCAATATAATTACAAACATCTGCTGCCAAAGTTCAGAACAATCAATAGTACATAGTTCAAAGGTCATGACCTCAAACATCACTTCCTCGGATATAGCTCGGCAAATTACGATAGTTGTTGTACATTTGGTTAGGCGGATAACCCTTATACTGGGGGTTTGGATGCTGGAAGTTACGATTCATGTTCTGGGGGTTATAACCCTGGGGATTGTAGTTGTGGTCTTTGGGTCCTTCATCATAAGGTCCCTCTTGCAGTCGAACAGCTGCCTCCTTGAGCTTCTGTTGGTACCACCCTTCCACGCGGTTCTGAAGGTTCTGTCCGTGATTAAACACATGAGCCACGTCCTGTATCTGTTCATAGTCGCTGTGGGTGGCCGCAGGGTGGGGGGAGTGATTATTGCTGGACGTGGACAGACTGTGATCTATGTCCGTGCTGAAGGAGGAGGAGGGGGTGCCACTGTTACTCGGGGGATTCCCGTTGGCGGTGCCGTGTCCCGAAGATCTTACTACTGTAGCCAGAGTCAGGGTTGCTACTGGAGTCCTCTTTGTTGTAGGCATTGGGATAATTGGACACAGCCTTAGGGCTGTTAGCACTGGGGTGGACCGCTGGGGAAGCATTTAACACTGTTCTCCTCGGGGTGGTAAACCCACCCTCATCATCACTATCCTTGTCCACAAGGTTGGACTCGGACTTACTCAGAGAGTATTGCCCCTGGGTGACGGTGTTCACATTGTAGGTACTGTGGTAGGAGACCCCAGGTTTGGAAGAACTGTTACC
Organism: Magallana hongkongensis; assembly: GCA_015776775.1. Classification (NCBI taxonomy): domain Eukaryota; kingdom Metazoa; phylum Mollusca; class Bivalvia; order Ostreida; family Ostreidae; genus Magallana; species Magallana hongkongensis. The sequence goes on along the minus strand of CM027471.1, from coordinate 46,310,928 downwards.
ATAACGATAGGAAGAAACAGTCTCTAACTGATGCATAAGGGTTTTCTCTGTTTCCATAATTTCTGTAAGGTCCTCCTTTTCTGTCAAAATCTATAGCACTTTGTCTCCCACCATAGGGACCCTTCATTGTCACGTAAACACTTTCTGTCTGAGCACCTCTCTGTGGACCAGGCTGGGGTTTGTATCGGGGGAGAGGAGAATTTCTAGCTTCACCCTGAAGAAATATTCACAGAAGAATTCGGATAAGGTCTTGAATTTGGCCTTGGCTGGTTAGGTACTTTCCCATTTTGAGAAGGATGAGGATTGAAGTGAGATTTGTCACTAAGGTGAGGGTTATTGGAATGATTGGGGAATGGGATGGCAGAGGAATGGCTTCGTTTCATGTCGTGAGCTGACGTGATATCACTGTCCAAAAGACCTTCAGACGACCTTGTCCTTTGTCTCACTAGAGGCTTATCAGACATTGACACATACATATCATCCTTCGGTGTTCTCTTTCCCTGAATTGGCTTTAGTAATCTCATTTGGTTTTGGAGTTTCAGTTTTCACAGCAGCAAAGTAACTATAAGTCTCCTTACTATCCAGTTCATCAGTGAGGTGTCCGAGATCGGTTAGGTAAGTGAGCATAGGGACTCTCCTGTTCACAATTTGAAACAGTTCTAGGGGTAGACACCAGAGGGACATTATCAGGGACAGAGTTTGGCACTGAGTTTGAGGGGTGAGGTCTGTCATTTGGTTTGGAGTTGTCATAACCAAATGTGGTGAATGTTGGTTTAGGGGGGATGAAGGGACGGTCAGATCGGCCAGAACTGGGTCGGGAGGAGTCCTGGGGGCCCTGCCCAGCCCCTACAGAGGAAACACTAGAGTTTAGATTGCCACCTGAATTTGTATTTAAGGGCCCCCTTTCCGGGAAACTCTGTCGAGACTCCACATTTCTAACAAAGTCATTTGACACTGTTCCCCTCTCTTGAACACTCTGCCTGGGTGCTTCCCCACGACGGAAACTATCAGGCTGCAAGGACCTAAGCACAGCACCAGAACTGTCTGTCTGACTCCGAGGAAGGGATTTACTGTTAAGTTCCTGATTCACTGATGTTCCATGAGTTAGAGGACTCGGTTCACGTTTTTGTATGTTCCGATATTGTTCATGATGCCATGTCTGGGACTGGGGGATACGTTTCGGGACAGCCCCCTGACTGGAGTATTGATGAGGACTACTGTACACTGCACCTGACACGTTCTGATGAGGAACCCCTGCCCCTGGGCGAGGACTGCTCATGTGATCAAGTCTAGAACTATGAGCCGGATGCTGGTCATATTTAAGAGCCTGTGAACCTCTTGGAGGTCCAGCAGAATTAGGATAATCTCGAAAACTTCCATACACAGGATCTCCACGGACCTGGATGCCGGGAGAGGGCCCTCTGGGGTGGGGGGAGTAATTCCTGGAGGGTGGGCGAACCTCACCTTGTCTCACTGGCACAGAGTTCACAGACAAATGGTGAGGTCCACCATTTGGAATTCTTGAGTCGTTTTTATTGACCTGCTCCCGAGTCGCTTCCCGAGAGGGATTCTGGGAATGCACATCCACAGTAGTCCGAACTTTCACATCATTCTGATTACTGAATGTCACAGTACGAGGTCCTGACACATTATGACTAGAATCAATAACACGATATGCATTAGTCCGACTGTAAGATGGCATCTGCCAAGCACGAATTTGTTGCATTGCTTGTTGGCGAGATTCATAGAAAGCTTTTTTGCGAAATCCTTTACCACTATGATTGTCTGACTGTGACAAGGTCTCGTCTGACCTTGAGCGAAATAATCGTCCATTTTCAGTCTGATGAATTTCAGAGAAAATGTTGTTGCTTGGCAGTGCTGTGTCATCATGGTGATGATCCAAACAGTGTCCGTAGGAACCAAGTTTGGCTTCGAGCCAATCCTGAATGTCCATCCGGATGTTGCCTTGGTAATTGTGTTCCATGTACGCCCTCTCTTCCTCCAGCCCCCGGCGAATCCTCTCCTGACACAGAGCCTCTTCTTGGGTGAGTCTTTGACTGGTTCTGTGGTCTAGTTCCCTCACTTGCTGTGTGGTTCGATGATCTATCTGATCCATGCGGTTATTGAGTGCCCGACTGGAGGCCTCGATGTGGTCGTAGATGTGTTCTTGATTCGTATGCACCTGGTGCTCCAGTTTTTTCAGGGTCGGCATGCATTGACAGATGGGTGTGTACCCAATGGGACCCTGGGAAAATAAACAAAAATACAGGTACTGTTACTTTATGTACATTGTCTGCATGCATTGACAACATCTCGAAATTTATATGCAGTCCAGACAGAGCTAATTTACATTTACGGTACTGCTACGAATCTAAAATAGCTGGATAACAAATTAAAAATTGTGCCTATGAAATACAAATGTACTATCAAATGGGGTATAACCATTTGTAAAGTACAGGTATAATTTGTAAACATGCCATACATTATATGCATCAATTTATTTTTCAATTAACACACAATAAACATGCAAAATGGATTGTTATTAGACAGCAGTCACTGTGGTAGAGAGATAAAGGCGGGTACCTGTTTGATATTGCCAGCCAGATCTCTGTAGTACTGGACCCCGGGTTTGGGCACGTACTGACTGAAAAAGCCCTGGACCGACGGGTCAGTCTTCCCAGCATTCCCTGACTGCGGGGAGTCCGTCTTGTCTTTCTCTTTGTCCTGAAAATGTCCAGACACGTCAAATGTGTTATCTTTTGGCAATCTAGCTACGTACATGTTATTTCATTTCAAAATGTTTTGGTTGTCTTGTTATATCTAATTTATATCTTTATACAATGTTTTTAATAATAATATATTTTTATTGTTGACCAAAAAAACACCATTTGTTTTTATATTGTACTGGTAATATGTTCTTAAAAGACTGAAAAGTTAATAATTTCTACCAACCTTTTTCTTCTTTTTGAAGAAGTCAAAGAACTTTTTCTCCTGTTTGACGGGTTTAGCGGGGGCCTCCTCCTCGGGCACTACGATTGGTCCCTCCAGGTCTACAGGGTACTCCTTAAAGTTCACCGTCTTTGGGGTCTTGGGCTGGAAAAGAACAACACTGCTGCAGAAATATGTCAACAACATAATCAACTTACTTATATTGTTGTATATTAATGCTGCTTTTTTTAGGTACACATATTTTGCATCTTTGGGCCCTTCGATAAATGTGGTGATTTGTATTTCTGGTTACCTATAAATATGCATAGGGTATGGTCCTTATGACCTATGAGCTTAATTTTACTACTCAGACCAACACAATGAATATTTTCAGAATGAATGTGAAGTTACGAGACCATGTTACGTGACCAGGCTGTATGAACCCTTACTGAGAAAACACTGCTATTTAAGGAAAAATCCAGAATGTTCTGATATTCGTGGAAACTGTCGTTCGGGATCACATGTACACTGTTGTCGTGTAGCAGTTGTGCGCTCTCAGTCGGCAGTAGTGTCATTAGGTCAGTATTAGGGATACTGAGCTTCATCTGGGTATCCATGATGGCTGAGTCATGAACCAGACAAATTAACATATTGTCTTCAAAGTCTGCACAAGAATGTTGCAGCAGAACTCTCTTAAATTCCTTGACCATTAAAAAGTCTTTAAGGTATCACTTAAATCTTCCAAGACTATTCCTATATCACAAGCTGTTAAAATACAACAAACAAATGTTCTAAATCCTCATGACCATGTCCTGGTACGAAAGCTTTCACCACTTGGCTGTGCTCCCTGGAACTAAACTGCCAAAGACACTGGCCGATAGTGATATAACAGGCTCGATTGTCAGATTATGACCCCGCGATGATGACAGGTCTCAAAGGTGTGCACTCCCGATCACCTATCGTAAGACACGCTATAATTATCACTGATCGTTACCACTCCACAAACAGTCCAAGAAGTCACTGAGGTAAGGCCTATAATTAACTACAGGGGACTCGGGACCTATCTTTGTCCCTGGTAAAAGGATAAATAATCCAACTCCCCGGGAACCCGCGCGATTCCCTCTCTGTCCTTTGTGAGCTGGCAGCTGACTGGGAGAGACGTGATCGGCATGTCTTGGGGACACTACCAGACATTTCACACAAACCTTGGGAGATCAAAGTGTGAGGGATGACATAATGTTTTCTGATTGAAGTTACAGGACCTGAGAGGACCCCTGGGTTATAATGACACACACAAACAGCTCTGCGACAGACAGCCAGAACCCATTAAGGCTCATCATCTGTCCCTTGTAACAGATAAACTCCTGTAAGAGTGGACACCATTTCCTTACTTCAAAGAAATCTGGTACATATGTTTTGGAGTATCATAAAATCCTTGGGACAGGGCACATTGGTCTTACATGATGATAATCTCACAAGTGGAAACTCAAATACTCAATAAAGATTATATGTCTCATTTCATATACTAGTATATAGTCTAAGAATAAAAACATAATAAAAGAGTAAGGTGCATGTACAATGTTCTTTTTTTTTCTCAATGGTTTAAGTCAGCCATACTTTTTAAACTTTATTTTTAATGAGACAGTAAGGATAAAAATCAACTCTAAAAAATAACTTGATTGTGACATTATTTAAGATGGTATGGGACACCTCCAAGGTGTGATGTACTGCTTATCAAAATAAACATTAAATTCAAGTGTAATTTTATAGTTTCTATCCCAAAATGGTTAACTTACAGCATAGCGCAGTGGGTTAGAGGGTTCACTACGAATCTGTAAGTTATGAGTTCGAATGCTGTGAGGGATTTTAAAATTTTTACCTTTCCAACAATTTTTTAAAAGTATTTATTGATTAAATATTGTAAAACTTGAATATTCTAAACAGTGAAAGTAATTTAACTATAATGTACTTTAATCCACATGTAATATCGACAGATATCCCATTCCACCTTAAATGTGCAATAATTATTTCCTTGACCATGGCCTTCAGCTACATATCATTACAGTTTGTATTTCACGCAATTAAAAGATAACAAATCCTGATAGTGTGATAAGGTTTGGCCCCAGGGGAAACTCGGAGTATTAAACAGTCAACTTAAAATCCCTATAATTATCCGTAGTCTCATAAATTCATACCATAAAATGATCACATACAGTCTTGAAGCACAGTGTGATTCAAAATCTCTATAGATGTACTAAATAATTATGCAATCAAACTTGAGGGTATTAACAGAAGTAAATATATATATAATCAATGTGGGTGTCAATTTTTCTTTAATTATCTCTACTGATCAAGTCTTTCTCACTATGTAAAGGGATTAGGTTTGCTATAGATGAACATGATATGAAGTTTTCTATAAAAACAGAGATGAGTATTTACACAAACTAGAGTATTCAACTCATATAAATATGTCTCATCGGATTTACTTCAAATTTATGACCGTATGCCAAGGACATTAAGTTTTTTTTCAAATTTCAAAATAAAAACATAAAAATGCCCATAAGCAAATCCCTGTTTAAATGAGATAAAGGTTTTAAGGCTAATAAATAGCTGGGATTAAGTTTCAATGGTTAAATTTCATCCACCTGTCAATTAAAAGCCAATATAAATGTACACAACTGTGACACTATAAACAAAATAATTGGCTGAACAAAACAGTATGGGGTTTCAGAATTTTTTCACCTGTAATTTTCAGTAACATTCTTATCATTTTACAGCAACTTTTCAGCCCAATATTTTGCATTATTACATGCATAAACTAAATTCATACCAAAAAAAATTCTGATTAATCATATAAAAACCTCGGGTTCATGGCCATGTAAACATATTTACTTAATGATCTTTTCTCCTGATTTTTTTCCCTGTTGACACAAGGGGTTTCGTCTGGTGGCTCTGGGGTCAGAGTATATATTTGTAGGTAATAATGGCCGGTAATATTTACAGATCACAGAGATAGAGGTCCCCCTGCTCATAAACCTATCACAGACATCACTCACTGTCTCTGTCCTAGCTAAGCCAGAGTCTGGCGTTCTCTCATAATGACCAGGCTAGTGTTATTTCTGAAGTTACAGTGTATGTCTTTATTTTCATTGTTAGTCTTAAGGGTACACTGTATCTTTTTAATGGCTAATTAACAGTCAGACAACTCATTACAGATAGAAACCATTAGATACAAGAGGCAATAGCAATGCTGATGTTCAATATTTACCGGTAGTTTAACTTTTAAACTTAATCTTATGGTAAAAATTCAATTTGACAATCAAGCAAGGCTATCATCAAGTGGAAAAGCCTGTAAGTTTAAAAAAAATAACTTATTTCTTCTTGATTAAATTCAAGTTCACATTTATCAATTATTTTCCATCTTGAGTTATGTGCCCTTGTGAGAAATAGGAATAATAATTTAGGGAGGTGTAGGTAATGTAACATACCCTTGAGAAGGAGGAGATGATGAGGATGATTTCTGGGTGCTGCTTCCTCTCTGCTACGTCCTTGGCGGTCTCATCTTGCTGCAATCAGCAAAACATTTAGTTCACAGAAATGAAAAATGTTGATCTAGATAGTATACAGATGAACATGTTGATTTTTTCTAGATGCTTGTATTCCATTGTAAAGTTCTAATAAAAATTATTTCTGAATATTAAAAGATAATAAGCTAAGATTTTATTAATTTCGTGATTTACCTTGTTTTTTACGCCAACATCTATCCCAGCATCCACCAGGAGTTTTGCAATTTTCCGTCGTTTGAGTGCGGATGCTATATGTAGTGCTGTGTCACCATTCTAAAAATTCACAGAACCAAAGGATGGGTTACTTTAAATCGAATTACTGATATAGATAAAATATTTAAGTAATGGACAATCATTAATATTTTTTTTTTTTTTTACAAAATTTATCATGTGGTACATATTTAGATTATTGTGAAGAAAAACATTTATAGATTCAGATACAAAAGTTGATATAAAGCTACAGCTCCTATATGTGGATATTTTCTAGCTTATCAGAGTTTGAAAACCTAAAAGTGATAGAAGCAAACACAGACATAAAAAGAATTCAATGATGTATTCAGAGGTTTTCCAACTTAGCCATATCAGATGTGGTGGAATGGGTACTTTTTTTAAAATCACTGAAAACTGGGAGCAAAATTCATTGCTAACGCTTCCCCTGGGAAATTCCTAGTCCTTTAATTTACTGAGTGATGTTTGAGGTACACAATTCTAAAAGCTGTCAAGGTAATTAGTTTATCAATTTTTACATAGAGTTTCCCCCCCAATCAAGAACTTTAGTATTAAAAAGAATTGTGATGCAAATTTGACTGGCGAGAGCTCCATCATCAATCGCTGGTTTTTATATATAAGAATCAGATTTACAATTCCATTTATTCGCTTAATCACTGCCTCTATCTGGATTTAATTACAAACATAACCTTTAAAAGAATATCACCATGAGTTTCAATATTTTGATGCAAATCTTGATTTTTTTGTAATTTATATGACTGGAGTAAAACTGCCTCCAAATAATACACCACATCGCACATTTGGGGGGAATTAATCTTTACCCATGCAGTGAAAATTGTATTTCATGGAGAGGGTAACAAAGCATTGAGACCCGCCCCCTATAGAAACCAGCATGGACCCTGGAGACAATTCATTGCATGTCTAGCGTAATTCCACACCAACAGGGTTTCGGTGTCATCAAAGGCGAATTTATTATGTATAATGGAGTCTTGGTGTGTAATGCCGACTCCTGATCATATTACTGTTGAATGAAACGAAAGCTCGAAACACGCAAGTCTTATTTGGTTTGAAGGTCTATAAGACAAACCTTATGTCCTGAAGTTTATATCAATGGGTTACACATCAATCACATTAATGAATTCATAAAAACACCACTGTCGGCCAAAGTAATTAAATCGATAAGGAGGACAGAATAAACCACAGTTTATGACTTACATATATATATATATTTAATATTTATTGTGCATATCAATTGCTGATCATAAAATTGGCACCTAGTACTTGAGGGTAACTAGCATTTTTGAGATGGAAAAGAAACCCCTACATTGTTTCAGTGGGATAAGTTTTGTTCAGTAATGTACATAGTACTCAAAAGTTTCAGCATTAGTCTGTTGTCTTGCTGTAAAGAACAAGCATTAAATACTGGACACAGCAGACTGTTATTGAGGGCCTGTGCCTTGCATTACCTTGTTTTGCTCGTTGAGGCTGCAGCGGGCACTGATCAGAATTCGGGTCACGCCAGCGTGACCATACCTAGCCGCCTGTGTGTAGCGCGGTGTCTCCATACTAAAAAAATAAAACATGATCATCACATTATAAATCCAAATCAAAGAGGTACAAATACAATAACTTATAACCATTAGATGACATATCTGTTTTGTTATCAGAAGTGCAGAACATAATAGTTTGCGGTCAGTCACCCATGTAAGCGTCCTTGGTCTAAATGACCTTGACATAGAAATATACACATAGTCCTTCCAATAAGACTTACATTGTTTTTGAGGTCAGGGTTACATCCTGCCAGTAGAAGTATCCTTGTGCTCTGGTTGTGGCCATTCTGAGCGGACAAATGGAGGGCCGTGAATCCCGCCTGTAAAAGATTCATGGTGTGAAAGTGCATGGACACCAACGATATCTATCAGTCATCGCAATCATCTATCAATAATCACTGGCAAAATAAAAACAGGCTACACGATCTAAAGCTAATTAGTTTTATTGGCTTTTAGGTGATATTGTTCTGTTGATGGAAAATTGATCGAGCAATATACATAGAGGAGAAAGTTTTCTTGCAGTTATTGTGAGTTGGCGTATACTCTTTCACTAATTTGCTCTGTGAGTTACGAAGTGTGTAATTTCATGCTGCATGCCATTAGTAGCTTTGAAGACTGAAAAAGTCTGATGTGTACCGGTAATCAATGGCTGACGTTACCTTGTTAGTTATGACAATGTTACAATCATGCTTGATGAGGACGTCTAGAGTTCTACTGTAACCATGCCATGCCGCCTCGTGTATCGCCGCATTACCATTCTGTCAACACAAGAAATATCACTGATAACAGCACGTAAGATTTCTCTAACAGTACAGTTATCACATACAGAAACCATGCAGACTACCTTACAGTTACAGATTGCAAATTGCTGAACATTTTAAAACATATATTAACTGTCAATAATTCATTTAAAAAACTTCAGCTCTCTGGCCTGCATAGTCTGTGATTTGATGGGAGTTACACTATATAGACATGATGATAATGTGTGTACCTCATCTTGAATGTCAATGTTGCAGTGCTTGTCAATCAGGAACTCAATGACCTCAGTGTGACCTTGAGACGAGGCTCTGTGGAGGGCTGTATATTTCACCTGGAATGGAAAAGGTCAATATAATCTACCACATATTTTACTGCACGACTGACTTATAACGTTTGTTCTGTCAGGGACTAGGAAATGGCAGAGATAAATAAACAGCACAATTACTACTGTGCAAGGGGAGGCCACTCTGTAGAGAAACTAAGTAATTGGATACCAAGCTATGCTAGCATAGAGAGAGCTAGTGCTCTTGTTTGCTCTGTTTAGAACAGAGAGTGACCTTAGATGACCCCGAGAAGTCCCATGCCGAGTTGTGCAGGTTGTTGAGTGTGTGCACGTCCATTGTGCAGCTGTTGGATGTTTGAAGTGGATTGTTGACACACTCTCGGTTGGTAAAGGTTCCTACTAAAGTCCTGTTAGCTTTGTAAGCTCATACCTGGGCTTCCTCCAGACTGATATTGACAATGAAATATTCTCAATGGAATCACAGTCATTCGAGACACCTGGATGTACGTGTTTGCAAACATTTCTGAGGTTTCTTATACATGTGTAAAACTTGTAATCGTTTACCATGCTTAATTCACAAGTTTAACACAGATAGTTCAAATATGGAATATCATTAAAGTAATAAGCTTCCAAACTGCATTCTTTGAGTAAACACCAGGGGAGGTAACTCTACATAAATTAGTCAGATATATGGTTATTTAAATATGGAAAGAGCATTTAGAAGTCATCCAAAGTAATAAGGAACTCAATTACTGGTACATCTAAGATAACAGTTTACTTTGAACAACTCAGAAGATATTAAACAAAACACTTAAAAGATCAGAAACCTTTGGGGTTTCTGCAATTTAATTACTGATCATCAAACTATATATCTATTCAGTATAATTTAAAAAAACAGATATTGAAAAAAAAATGAAAAAATAGTTTATTAAATATTGATTTGGAAATCAACCTGCAAGTTAGGACTTTTAAGAATTCTTTGATCTGAAGGCAATAACAGACTCATAAAACTGCCACCGTAGACTTGTTCACTCTTATTTATAGGTATTAAGGCCCTTCACTCTGGTTGGCCGATTTAATAACCCTACAACTATATTGATGTATCCTAGCTCCATCAGCTCTATATCTCTCATTGTGTGGGTCCTCTGATGGTTATTAGATAGGATCATATCTAATACAGCCATGCTTTGTTAACTTCTGGAGACTAGTTTTTTTTGACAAGTAAAATATTCATGATTTATGGCCGACATTGCGCACAGTCAGTGTAAACAAAGCAGGAGGGAGCCACGGGAACAGTCAGATATTCCATTATGCAATTCTCACACCGTGATTAAAATTTCAAACCTCTCAAAATGCAATAAAACTACAAAATTACATTCCCCGTGAAATATAGGCATCATCTCGTTCATTATAGGGTTTTTTGTCTGGGTTCTTGGCAAAATCTTCTTTGATGTGCTATCTGCACACTATTCTTTATTTACTTCAATTATATTTGAACAAATCTTACTATTACAATTTAGGAGTGAGATAGAACAGACTTTTGATGGTGTGAAATAAAAAAGTTTACTGTTTAAAAAATAAAGTTCAAGCAGAATGCAGTGAGTCAAATATGAAATTGAGGAACATTTTTTTTTAAATGTCACTGGAAAATTTATGAAGTTCCACCCAGTAAATCAAACTGCAATTAAAAATCACTTCGACATCTGCCAAGAGGCGAGTGAAAAGCTTTTAATTCAATGCAATAAAGATCATACAAATGGTACAAAAAACCAGAGGTGCCCATGAGAGTAATGCATTATGCGATATTATGATTTATGAAAATATCAAGTATTGTTAAAGACTGTGATGTTAGGTCTATGAATTAATCAATCTAGCCAGGATGCTAATAATTTCTTCAACAATCATAGGGAAAACCATTTTTTTTTTCAATATAACAATACTTTACTTCATATGTAAAGCAAGTTTCCAGATCATTTGCCTCCTATAGAAAGACAAGGTTCATTAGGGATTTAAGTTGTTGTAATCACAATTTACTACACAGAATAAGTCCTCCATTCAGCAAGTTTAGAGAAAAAGTTTTTCCATCAGTGATCCACAGATGAAAATTAATAACTTTTGGCACTATATTGGCATCATCAGCTGTCCGAGATACATAACGATCGGAATTCAACTTAACACACTTGTAAATACTTAGTATTTACCATAAATTGACACTTAATATTGGTGGCATTATTCAAATTATGGTAAGAAAACGTGTCCTTGGTAACATTAAAAAGTCAGTCACTATGCAGTTTAACAATACAAATCCAAGACTGTGTACTTAAAGTTCTAAGTCTTTATTTAGATATTGTTTCAGGATTAATCAGTTAATGGGGAAAAACAGGTTCCTCTATAATCAGACAGGTAAGTCTCATTTAATTTCTAGACCTTAAACAAAATTCAAATACCAGTACAGTAGAACGAGGTTACAGCAAACGCGCTTATAATGAATTCATGATTATAACATATTGAATTTCAATGGCATTAGATTAGAAACTTTCCCAAAACTATTGGATGAAACAGAATTAACCTCACGCTGGTGGTTAAGTACATGATTTCTACAATAGGACAATACGCTTGGGTATAAAATACGCATTTGCATTATTTTCCGCTCTAAAATTGGACTGTTTTAGTCATATGCACAGGGGTATTTTATGCGGTTTTAAGCTTATCGCGTAATTAGTGTAAATTTCCCCCACGAATAAATAACCACTTTTACAGATTGTTTGGCCCTTGCACTTTAGCAGTAGCATGTTTTACTCTAAAAGTTGACTTACGTGATCTTGGTCATCTGGATGGCAGCCCTGTTGAATCAAAAGATTGCAGACGTCTAGATGACCATTCTGTGCTGCAAAGTGCAGGGGAGTGCGGCCCTCCTAGAAATTTAAAAGTAAAGATTATTTTTCAGACCATCAAAATTTTTCAAAAGAAATTTGAACACATTTTTTTTTACATTGGTCTTTGTTTAGTGTCATTCTCTTTGCCAGTCTTCATTTAGGTGTACATTTGTATTGTCTGGTTTCAATATTGTAGATCGCTGATGGAAGTCTAGTCACAAAGTTTTGATCTTATACCTTGCTGACATTTTTTTGGCTGCTTATATTAAACCAAGGGGGACTATCAATTCATAGAACTTGTTAAGTGCCAGCTTTTTAAACTCTTGTGTGAGGTCTAACCTCTTTAGCGACGTTTAACCGTCGAAGTTAATGAAATGCTAATCTCTCGTCATCAATTTTCATCCCTGTGCAAAACCTCTGTCTCAGAAAATTCGGTTATCAGAGCAATCTGGCAAATTAATATTCAAATCGACTGAGAAATTTTCGCATGATTAAGTGAAGCAGGGGAAACAAGATGCTGCTGTACTATTGAAGACAAGGTGAATTTTTTCACCATTGTGATGTTCAAGCAGGAGGATTAAGGTGTCAACATAGATCAACATTTTTTATGCAGATGGAACTATTAAAATGTGATATACTCATCATTAGCTGCCATTTACATGCATAAACGGAAGAGATGTGGTCACCTCCCCTTATCTACACTTCACCGACTAGCTTCATGGAAAAACAGAAAAACGCAATTTAAAAGATCCTATCAGAATACTTTTAATTTATATCATAAAATGCTTCATTAAATTTTTTCATACATTTGCTCAAAAGATTTAAATTGCCTCATAAACTATCCAAAATTCTGGTAAACTTTTCAACACCCTTATATTTCAGTGTTGAGGGAAAGGGAAACGTGCTACTGTCTGAAATCACATTTTAGGCAACATACAGTGGACCATGGCTACAGCAAGCAAACTTATGGCGAATTCACTCTAACTGCAAAATAAATTTTATTCCTCCTTCTTAAGTCTTAAATCAATTATCAGGTAAAACAACTTATGATGTATCGAATTTGGCACTTAGTTCTCTATAAGCATGTTTCAATTCACATGTAAAGGGAAACAACTTTTGTGTTCCATCTGTGAAATAAATGTTCCTACAACACCAGATGAACCCAATTTTCCATACCCTCAATATCTACACAAAAATTAATGACAGCAATTAACTAATTTAAAAATCTATTTGAAAATTAAGAAACGAAGCCTGACTGATCATATTCTTTTGTCGTACTAAATGTAATGTACAAAAATGGGTACTGCAAGTTGTGAGAACAATTTTCTTACAAACCTAAAAGAATCTCATTCAACAAAGATAGGTTTTTTCCTTCTATCAAAAGAACCTCTTTGTTAAGTTAATGTAGTTTTTGTCATGAAAATTACCAAAGAACTTGTTTGTAGAAGCCATTTTATTTTTCATGTTTTGACAATGCCTAATGAAGCATGCTTCTATACAAAGACAACTTTTGGAGAAAATTACAAAAAATGAGCGTTCTTTGGAATCATAAAGAGATAGTTAGGTTTGAAGCTGTCAATGGATTACCAACCATGGTCAAACTATCTGTCGCTTTAAACTAAAATTTGTAGGGTCAATTATTCCAATTCTAGCAGCTTTAAGTAACTTATTGAACCATCATGCAACAGAGAATAATTTTCTGTTTAAAAAATCAAAGCTTGTCTTCCACCTGTCATCAACATACAGGCCTACTTCTCAGAGAAACAGTTAGTTCCAGACTGAGGTAGACCTATATCTGTTAATTCACATCATTATGTAATTAAAAATAATTTCTTCAGAAGATGGATTATGGGTATTTTTACCACCTATTCCATTTTAAAATCTTGTATACCAAACAGAATAAATATTTAACTAAAAAGCCAGTAGGCATTCATAGCTCAGGGAGGGTTATTCAAATCATAAATCTGGCCTTCAATATTGTGTGTACTTTAACATGGCAATGGCTGCTATAGAAAACCAATAGAGAACTCAAAAGGCCTGTGCAAATTCTGCCACGTACACTTAATCAGCTGAGAAAATATTTACACCTAACATCTCCAGACTGAAAAATATTCTCCAGATTTCTCACATGAGGAACTGCATACAGTTTCAGACTTTCTAAAACAGTTGCATATTAATAAGCTTTCCATAAATGACCTTGATATGATAGGTCACTATATCAAAAGTTTTTAAGCTGTTTCCTTATTAGGTCAAATATTACGCAAAAAGTTACTGTAAGAAATAAGCTTCTGAATTCATTATATTAAGTAATAGTTTTATACATTAGGTTAAGTTACCATTGACGATCTACTTATTATTTGAGGTAAACAGTTAGAGCTGACTTTCATTATCTGAGTTCTTATACCTGTCATCACTTAAAATAAAGAAGTACAAAAAACCTCAATGAAATGTTGTTTTAAAACCCCTCTATATGTTGACAAATAACTCTAACTTTGAACCTTGACTTCATCCACCCAAGAAATTGGCTCCACTTAAGCACCTGGGCTGAACTTTGGTCCTTGGGTATCGATCTTCACGGGGCAGGGGGCTCCCAATGAACTATTTTGTCTGGGCGTAATCCTCCATTTTTGAAGGATTTATGTAAGAACACTTTGTCATGAACATAAATTTTGGTCTGAATTGAAATTGGGATGTTGTTTACTCAGTGACACTGCATATTTCTCTCACAAGGGTGCTTGATCTTGTAATAATCAATATTAAAAAAAAATTCAATTACCTGCAGAGAAAGACATGGACTACATACAGAGACCAGGGGGGAGGTAAACCTAAAATTAGCCCCCACTAACCAACAAGTGAATGCCATCTTATTCTTTTCTGACCGTTAATGCACACTTGTTAAAAAACAGCCAGTGCAAGAATAAATATTGATACACAGCTAATGGAACCTGCTCATATAAATCCGCAAAGAATATTCTACATTCATTGAGGGAGAAATTTGATTTCTAAACGATATGAATAGCACTTGCGGGTTCTTTGATTTCTCCGAAATGAAAGTTCTCAATTCCTACTTTCTCTGCCAGTTTTTTTAAGCTTCAGGAGTTTTATACGTTTGTGGATTCAATTAATTAGAAATAGTTCAAAGCTAGGTAAAATGGAATAGACCGATTGAATCTGCCATAAGATCCCGACAGATAAAGACATCGTAATGGACACATATTACATATTGAGTAAGTTTGACAAAAGCCGACCGGTCAGTCACACACTCAATGACTTACTGCTTTAAATCATGAAGATGGGTGGGGATTCGCTTTTTTTCCTACACAATCTGGCTGAATGTAGTAGATAGGACTATTAATATGAAAATTTATGGCTTTCAAGAAATATTGAAATGCGTACAATTAATCTAGAAATTTTATGCCACCTTGCTGAAAATGGTGATGTTTTGGATCTAACTTGACAAGCCAAATTAACCGGGTAGCTTAGTGTCATTTACATCGACACACTTTAGCTACCCTGATATCAAATTTTATTGGGGGTGGAGAATAGGTTTAAGGACACCAAGCCCACGGGTCATAAAAATAAAATCTCACTTTTAACCTCAGTCTCACTTTTTTACACGTACATTTTGTAAAAGCGAGACCAAGATCAAAAGTGAGTTTGTTTAGGTAGTTTTATGGCTCCAGGACCTTGAGCCACCTTGTCTAGGAGTATATAATGTGAATGGATGAGTGAATCACATGGAGACCTACCTTGTCAGGTTGTAAGGGGGTCCCTGAGGCCAGAAGGTCCCTCACTGCATCAAGTTCCCCCTTTGCTGCAGCAAGCCTCAGTTTATCTGTCTTGGTCACCGTTGGCATGGCAACAGGATGAGGTGGACCCAACATGGTGGTCATTTCTGCAAAACAAAAGGACTATTAGTTACTATAAACTCTGACAGCCAAATTGCTAGGAGGATTTCCTAAAACATTAGGATATAGTATTGCTAAGCTTTCTGAAGGTCTTATAGACAAGTTCTGCAAAAACATTTTATAAAAACTTAATACTTATATGTATGTAAGAGACATCTTTGAAATATCTATCAATAATTACATTCCTTTGCTAGGAGCATCTACAGATTTTATACATGACTGGTAATCGGCCATTATTACTACATCCTGTGACTATCTACCAAGAAGTACCAGGGACGGCATTGTTTTCTGCACTCAACTTAAGGTGGCTGTGCCCATTCAGTTTTAAGGTGTCTGCGCTCACGGAATTAAAACGGGGATGTCAGATTCCATAATCTGATGAAATGAAGTCACCTTGTCTCATCTATTTACAAAAATCTCACACTTGACTTATGAAATCCATTTTAAAGACATTTAAGTGAAAATTGATTCCCAAAAAGGGGGGTGTTACTTTTAAAAATAGATAAATCATAACACTATTATCCAATAATGTAATGACTGCATGACCGTGAATTTGTGGAAGATATTCTGTCACAAAACACCATGATTATAAAAGGTTAAAAGTTTGCAACTAAACTTTGTACAATGAACCACAATCTTCCATTAAAACATAATATTGAGAGAGGAAAAAATCCAGATGTTTTCCTTTTAGTGAAAAAAAAATGACACCACTGGTACGTAAATGTTCCTTAAAAAAAAATAAAACTTAAGGTTGATTTTCACAAGAATAGAAAATGACCTTTTATATTCACCCCTATTTATATAGAATGGTTCAGTCTTGATTGCTATGTACTTTTATCATTGTGTTCCAAATTAGATTCTTACATCACACAACACTTTGACAGGTACATGATTCCACTAGAGCTAGCTCTCCTCTTACATGCACAAGTTCTGAGACGGAGAATTACAGATCCCAAATAATTTATGTTTGCTTAATCTTTGTGTCATCGTAAATTCCCTTTAGTGTTTGCCATATGCCATCACAATACCTGGTAAATGAGTAAATTGAAGACTTCTACCATCGTAGCACCTCCATGCACTAAGGGAGTTAGTTACCAGTTAAAAATTCCAGAATATTTAATGCAAATGAACTGAACATAATGAAATCCTCCACTAAATTAATTTCCATGTACGCTGTATATCAAACATGTTTTACATTATCTAGACACACACAAATGCTTCCTGTGTTTGTTCGGTGTGCAGCTAAACCATTGTCTGCACTTAGTAAAGTAACCCTTTGAAATTTAAATAAAATTCAAAAGGTGAGTGAAACCCGAGATAAATTGTTTGTGCTGGGTACAGGTTTGCTCAAAACTTTTCCTAGATAAGACAGTTCTAAAATTGTGTGGATTATCACCAGTTTGTTTAACATGCCTATATTAAGATAAGGAACTATTACCCTAAACAGAGTGAGAATCTGTTGATAAAATTTTGATAATACACTGTAGAAACTAGGATCAATTTAACCTGAATATAAATAATCCCTTTGTTTAGAATGTTGGAATGTCAACACATCTGCTTGTCGCTATCAATTTTTCAAATTATATGAAGTTATCTTAAACACTCAATCAATTTAAAGCTCTGCTTCAAGGTCTCTGTATTGGGGACCTTACAATGACCAATCGGGGTAGACACCTGTTAATGCTAGCACACAAATAAGCTACCAGCCTCCTGATGCATGTCATCAGGTAAATTTCATTTGAATTTCTACTTCACCGACTCCATATAAACTGCAAAATTGTCCTCTTGCTTTATGTCTGCTGCAAATTGGTTTTTACCTGCCATGGTCAACCAGAGACACACCTGTCTATCTGAAAAAATTCTTTCAACATGACCCTTGCTATATTCATCCAAACTCAGCAATACCTTCCCTGAATCTCCAAATCTAATAAGTTAGGATTAATAGTTATATTCACACCTACATGTAAAGTAAAACCCCATCCAGAGCACATATCATGTATCATTTGTCTATTCAGACTTTAATCCTCTGTTAAACACTAGCTCATCACTTCCATCTGATTCCTCACTGTACTGATGGAATTACATCAGTCTACCTACAGGTGACACTGCCTTGTAATGGGATGCAATTGATTTATCCATGATGTGGTAGAAGGTAGAATAATTAAATGGATGTGTGGAGGCATTCCAAACTCATTATAATTCCTGTCACTTTTCTGGGACTTCCTGTCTCATACACACTGACATGTGAGCAGAGTTATGGTCCCTGACATTTGTACCTGTGGGCAGAATTATTGGCCCCTGGCAATTGTACCTGTGTGCAGTTATATGGGCAGAGTTATGGCCCCTGACATTTGTACCAGTGAGCAGGGTTATGGCCCCTGGCAATTGTACCTGCTAACAGAGTTATGGTCCATAACATTTGTACCAGGGAACATGCTGATACGGTTGCATTGAAATTACACAGGAAAAGAGGGGCAGTTTAGGAACTTGCATTAAATAGCAGTTATGTAGAACAAAAGGTGTCTAGACTAACTTAATACCTAGTGTTGAAAATCAAAATCAAGATTCCTTTTTTTTTTTTTTTTAAAGAAACTTTTATGTTTACGAAGAGGACAACAATTCTATTGAGACATTTTGTTAACAGTTTGTGTAAAAATTCTACTTGTTTTTAGTTAGAATGAGTTGTTGGGCTTTTGAATACTTAACAGCTAGCTGATTCGTGTGCATAATATGATTATTCAGGACCATTACAGATTATCAAACACCTTACTACCAGAAACAAAACCAGAAACAGCTAGCAGATTACTGCCCTTAAATTGTCAAGAAGCAATAACCAATACAGTCTCTCTTGTATCTTGGATATCCCCCCCTAAATTCTACATAATAAACAATAAATTGATATCTTTCCTCAAGAGTATAAGCTTCTTGTTTTCAGTTTTCTTTTTACCCTGGTGGTCTTACAATGATTATTAATAACTAATCACAAATATCAGATTTACCTGTCTGTCTGTGGATCTTGAAATAGACGTGGAACTGAACAATCTACAGTGTTGTTAGTGACCAAGCCCTGAAATAGGTGCTGGTTTGTTAGGAATTATCATCCCAATTACTGGACCCATTTCCTGTTTCAGAGACTGAATACAGCCAAGCAATTACTTCTGATGGCTCTATTAAATTCTTGCTTCTCCGTGTTACGTATGCATGTTTGCAAGGTATAAACTAGCATTGCAATTGAGATTCTGTTTTAGCCAAAACTGCCATTACTGTACATGGTAGAGACCTATATACCAGCTTTGCAATTGCAGTTCATGGTATAAACCAGCATTGCTTGAGCAGTTCAAAATAACTACCAGTATTGCAATTGCAGTTCACAGTATAAACCAGCATTGCTATTGCAGTTCACGATTTATACCAGCATTGCAATTGCAGTTCACAGTATAAACCAGCATAGCTATTGCAGTTCATGGTATAAACCAGCATTGCTTTAGCAGTTCACAATTTCTACCAGCATTGCAATTGCAGTTCACATTTTAAACCAGTAATGCAAATGCAGTTCATGATATATTTAGCCTTGATACTGTGTAAGTTTTGCAAAACTCACAATGTTACAGTGCATGTATTATTATATGCCAAACCATTTACCCCATACAGGATACATGGCCTACTAAATGTGGTCAAATAAAGCTTATCCGTAATCTATCAGTCGAATAAAACATTTGTAGATAAGTATGTCATAATCATTGTGGTAAATGGTTTTAACACTGAAAATTACCAATGCCCTTTGGAGCTTCAGTTTAATGAAAGGAAACACAAAAATACAAACAAACAATAAACAGAGCACCCAACTCTTTTCCTACTGTTAAAACCTCTTTCTTCCCTTGGGGGTTTTGTTGAACTGTATTTGTAAAGGGACAAAAACAGGTGATAAAGTTTTGGAGTTCACACAAGAAAAAGCCTAATTTGTCTCTACCTTAGTGACATATCTTGCATTAAAGACCTCACAAAAAATCTTCCAAACATTTCATTCCTTCTCATTACAGCTATGAAAACATATTAGCAGGTATATTCAAAGTGCTGGACAATCAGATCCATTGATCCAGCTCTGCTTTCACCCACGACAAAAGATCCACACTTTGGAACACACAGCGGTTCTCTGACCTTTTACAGATCAGCCCCGACAAGGTTTTCCCTTGCCTATGTTAGTTTTGTGAGGAATATCCTCTAATTAGGAGCCGATTTCTGGCAGTACCCCTGCTGTTTTATACCTATCTTCTATACACCTCATTCTCTGTCAGAGCTGTAAACGGGGAACTAAGCTGAAAAAGGCCCTCAATGGAGAAATCAGGTTCCTTTCACACAAGGAAAATAATTTATAGATACCCTGCCTGCCACCCACTGCGGGTTAACTAAGCCCAATACATAGAGGGATTTAGCTAGTTTACTGAACAGCAAGTCATGGTGAGAAGTGTCACTCTGCTGGGGTGAAATACAGAGACCTGTGAGCCGCAGAAACCATTATGACAGACCAATAATGAGAAACCAGGGGAATTCATTAAATTAGCATAGTCCAGGAAACTAAAGCCGAAGTTTTATAATAATTCAGTTTTATTCCAATCTCTTGTATGTCAAGCAAGTAGTCCAGGAACTGCGAGATTTTCGCAGTCAGTAAAAACGACATAGAATTCCAGCCGTAAACAAACAAATTAATCGCTGCACTTGCTTTGAAAGAAATTTTGTGCACAAGCAAATAATTGCAGGTAAATTTCCGTCACAACCAAGTTTAGTCAGAGACAAGGAATGCCTTATAGCAGACTGTGGAGCAAACAGTCTCAGTTCTCTCTGTGTCAACAGAGCTAGCCCCAAAATAAATCCGCAAACATTACCATAAAACCAGCCACCTATCTCAGAAAATTAACTTCATACATGACTGGGTTGGTGTAAAACTCGTTCATCACGTATGCAGCAAAAAATGCAATTTGAAGAAATTTTGTTTGAAGATTGACACAACATTTATACATGTTTAGACACAGTACACAATAAAAGTCTTCTCTTTCAATACAAGATACATTTACCAAATGTTTACCACTTTTATTCTCGGATGATGTTCCTCAGTACCATTGACGTCATAATTGTTTGAAAAGGGTTGTTTAGATAACATTTACAAATAATATGCTACTATCACAGGCACCTGATATAAATTTTTCTCATAATAAAAATAAATACCCTATATCTAATTATGACAATATCTAATGTATTATTAGGTATAGAGTACTTATTTTTGTTATGAGAAAAAATTATTAAGTCAGTTGCCTGTGACTACGATCCATGACTTTTCTCTCCTTATAGGTATTGATATTTCAATGCTGTAAACCAACTATTGTTCGCGTGCAAGAAATTTTCGTGAGGTTCCATCCTGAGAGCGGCTCATCATCATGAATATTTCTTGCCTGCACACCAGTCCTCATTGTTTCTATTGTATTTTTATCTAGATAAATCTAAGCTTTATTGTGAAAATTAGTCACTGCGAACCAGTTCATCTTCAGTAAATTGCATAATAAAGTCGTCGCGAATAAAAGTTGGTTTACAGTATATACGACTTTCATTACACAGTATAGGGCAATCGTCACGATTGCTGAATTTTTAAAGAATCTACAGTATCTCATCTTACATGAAATATAGATATTCAGTAGGTACAAACTTTCAACAATTCTAAAAATCTAAAAAAAAACACATTAGAGAGGACAGGTTTTCCAAATTTAGAATTTTGACTGGATCGAATAACAAAAGCCAGCTTTATACTTCTGTTCATTTCAATACTCAGTCTACACCGTACACTGCGGAGATGGACTTAGATAACATTTTTGACAGCATATATCACAAAAACAAAAGAAAAGCCAAAAATGTTATAACTTTGCATGACCAATAAATTTTCCAAGTCAATTCTTGGGTAGTCCGATACTTGCGAAACAATGATTAAGGTCATTGGGGCAACTGAAAAAAGAAACTAATTCAACTCGAAGAAAGCCCGTTTGTATGTGTAAAAGTTTACAAAAGTTCTATCTTTTTAAATGGATAATCGGAAATTGAACTAGAATGACCCACTCTTTGATCTATAAAAACAGGGTTGGCTTAAAAGAAACCAAAAACTGGAGGTGCATATTGAATTACATCTACTGATAATGGCTTGCTTTCATCTGTTATTCAAATCTGTCATGAACACTCCTTAGAATATCTTACTCAGCCGATTAAGTTAAGATATCGATTTTACTCCAAGAAAAAAGAAATGAATATGAATGTTCAATACATGCAGTTTTTATGATAAAATGGATTTAGAAGATAGATCCAAGCAGTACCTTTCAGTTTTCAAGTCGAAAGAAAAAAAAAAAGAAATTGGATTACAAGTATTATATACCTAAAGAAAAAACATTGTAAGACCCTGAACATGCAAAAATGACACAATTGAAATGTTGCAAAAAATAATTCTCAAAATTAGGGCATTATGCCCAGTAACCACTGTTTGATCAGGGTTCTTCAGAAAATTAATTGTCCTACGACAGAACCAGACACTACCTGGAGGTCTCTCTGTACCGCTCTTTACATCATCTCAAGGTAGGTACAAAAATATCCTATCAAATCAGGCTTTTTGGCCACTCATTATGAGAACCCTTCTTTCAAGAGCTGAAATAAATAGTGACGTGACAAATTTTTGAGAAACCCGTGCCAATGAAAATGATAAATCATTAGATTTCTGCCCTAAATATATCCACTTTACTCAAATCTAATTATCAGACATTCTTGACCTTTCGGGAACAGACAGGGGCTAGGTTTAGGGCTCGATAAGGATTTTCTTTACGTCTTTATGAACCTGATTTTTACTGAGTATGGCACTTCCCCCCACTCGATACACCCTCTACCCTAGCTTGTCTATAGTGGAATCCTGGATACATCCTATCTGTTTACTAGGCATTAAATGAGAAGAGGGAGACATAGACAATGTGGATTGCTATCGAAATATTGGACCATAAATCAGCCAATTGGAGGCCTCTATTTACCAACAAGAGATCAGGAACAGCCCTTAGACTATGGAATGACAATAGAGCAGCTGTAATGGCCCCTCAGATTATGGGTGTTGGTAATAGACTAAGGTGTCCCATCGCCATTCAATGCTTCCTTATACAGCCATATTGAGATTAACAGATCAATGGTTTCCACCCATCTCTCCATTCTTTAGTTTTGTGTCTTCAGTAAATCTGTCACACAACTTTCACTTTATATGACTTCACTAAACCTTTAAAAGATAGCTACATGAAAAAAAATGAGTACACAGCTAAATTTGAACTTTTCTTGAACAATGTCAATATATGGATTAAAGATGACTGACCCATTTGTTGAGGGTATCAGTTGTTACAATGCAAAAGAAATATGCAAATTTTTTGATTATTCTAAAAGCACCCAAAGTTCTCTTTCAAGCTTAACACTGATACACCCACACAACAACAAACCCACATATTAGACACTTTAGTAAGCAATGCAATATCCCCTCCACAACAACTTAACTGAATACATCTATGTACATGTGTATTATATGACAGCCAAAGTTAACAGTTTTTATTCTTTTGATCTTTACTACAATGAAATGCAGAAATGATTTTTGTTCTGTTTATTTTTTTTTTAACAAAACATACAGGTATATTGTATACTTATGCAATGACTTCAAAACTGAAATTGATAACTGAGAGGGTGATCAAAAGTAGTGTTTTCAACAAAAACAGGTGACGTCAAGGTAATTCAGCAGGATAGAGGATACAGGAGTCTCACACATCCAAGAATTCCCTTCCAATAAAGAACCATGCACTTTCTGATGATCATAAGAAGAGGGTGCAGATCTGATGTTCAAGACTACAACTTAAGGTTTTCAATCAAGAACTCTTTAAATTATGACAGAGGTCCATTTACCACCACTCTACCTTCATCCCCCTCCACAAGACATACACCCCCCTCCCTCTCTAAAAAAAATGATGCATCTTATTATATGATCTGAGGTTACCATGTTGCTGCTTCTACCCTAAAAATTATCCTGTTTAATTTCCGTAGAGGTCAGCTGTTAATTGTGTTTGCTGGTTCACAAAAAGGCAGAAACACTGCAAATTTGTCCAGTTTGCTGGCTTACCTGAAGGACTGCCACTGCAACTAAATCCATGTAAAGAGACCCACAATGCAGCAACAATGGCTACTCCATTCTACACTTAGTCAGTGAAAACAGATGATTGAACCTCAAACATCTCAGGTTCAATTAAAAAACTGAACATCCAATTATATCAACGTTTGACTGAAACTACAACTGAACACTTAATTATAACAGGTATTCCTACAGGTAAACATAGGTAGGAGCATATCCAGAGTTTGAAGTTTACACACATAGGGAGGTACACAGTAAACGCACGCCTGCAATACTTGGTTTATTACCAAGTCATATTACCGTAAAATTACCTGTGATATCGGCTCAACATCCTGAGTCTCCATCTGCCGATCTGTCGAGGATCAGCAATTATAGTTAGTCAATATCCAACGACACAGAAATACAAAACACACTGAAGATTGCACAACACGGGTAACAGGCTCACTCAGAAAGTCTCGGAGAAAAGACGGCAGTTAAACAAACCCCTCCCCACTCTCATCTGATAGGATTGGGAAACTCGCTGTTTAAAACTCCCTCGTATTTCTGTGCTGTGCATTGATCAATGACAGATATTTATCACGTAGATACCAGGCCCGATGACACTTGGTTTTACAGGTATTTAAAACCAATGCCTTCAAAATTTTTGCACAGATAAATTTTAAATTTCCATTATTTTTCAATGAACCCCTGAACTATTTGGGAAATGGTTGTAAATTGGATCCCCAATGATAAGAGATTAACATGGCTGATACAATGTGATTAAACTCATGATTTATGTATCAGTAGATGATCAATTCTCGAATATTCAACAGGCCCTGTAAAGGATTTCATAAAGCCATTTCATTTCTGTACGTAATACGCACACTGTATACAATATGTCGTTCTGAATGTATCTAAATTGTACACACCTTGATTTCTTTCTAACAGTTATTCTGATATAGGATGTAAAGGTGCATTTATCTAAACATATAAAAGCCATTAATATTGAAGAAATAAAGCTCTTTATAAGGGCAAAATAAACCTTTACGACTTACAATAAACATACTTAGGGAGTGAAGACGCAAGTTCTTGCGTAGGGAGACCACCACAAAATCGGCATTAGATAAATGTACCACATTGTGATTTCCCACTGCGACACAAATGCTAATTGATTTTCTACCCCTTTCAAGCTTTTGAATAACGGAGACTTGGTATATAATCAATAAAAATCAAAAGAACAAAAAATCGTTTGTTAATTTTGACTTCTGAGTTCACTTGCACTGCTCCCAATGTTTGTGTCCGCAAATATAATCCCCACCTTTAACAGAAGTCAGTCGGTGCCGATAAACATTTGATAGAAATTAATTTCTAATGGAGAAGCTGATTCTTAGCATTCGATATTAAAGTAAACCTTCTTTGATGTTTGCCTATGATAGCTCAGGTTTCTTCTGGATAAGTGAATCATAAACGGAAGAACTTTATATTTGTTTGTACTTGTATTTGACGTTACTGCGCTGAATTATGTACAGAAAATAATTATTGCATTATAGAGTGCCCATCTTATTGGACAGTGGTTGGATGAGATGGACAACTCAGAGGTACCTACTAGACACACTATACTAAATCAGATTATCAGTACATTAATTAGTACATCTAGCTGTCAGTGCTTTTCACATTCACCTTTCCTCCTTTTCCAATCTTGGACTTAATTAAGTCATATTGGAATCAGACAAGATTCTAAACACATTAGTTGTTCAATCAGCAAGGTGTCTTCTCCTTCAGTCTTTGATTAGATAAGTTATACAGTGACTGCATGTGTTTAGTGAATACCATTTGCTCTCTGGTTATTCTGGCATTGTTGCCGACACAACTCCTAATTGATAGACACGCAGGAACCCTGTAGTCCATCATTGGCATTGTGTATTGGTCAAAGTGGCCAATTTAAAGCGTAGAAACATACTAATTACTCAGCAGAGCTCACACAATGTAAACACAATGAAAATCCATTAGTCGGAGAGTCAAAACCTGACCAGATGTCAACAAGCCGGTAAGTTGGATTCTGAATCAAACAGGATGGAATTAAGTTTAACGAGATGGTTATTGAAGTCTCTGACATTATGGCATTGATTGTTGCTGGAAATGGGGAGCTTTCTGACACTTGTTGATCCTGTATGTCTAATTAAAGTCTCCAACCTGTGACAGGTGGGGTTAGTGTGTTCACACCAACGCCATTCCGGGGGACTTACTGCTTCATGAATTCTTTATCCTGTCAGGATGTTAAACAAGGGCTAAGGTGGAAGATTTTTGCAAAACTTTCACAACTTCTCCAGTCCTCTGACATGTTGTTTGCTTTGTTGCATGAGAGATTGCCTTTGATGGTCATGAAGCCAGTGCACCAACCTGGATAGCTCAGATGCAGCAAGCACCTGCAGCAGGGGTAAATTTGGGTTTCTCACTGTTCAATGCCAGTGAAAGCCTTACAGTTTTCTTCATAGTTCAGTATAGTAATTTGTTCATTTATTTTCTCCCTTTCCAGACACATATGTACCATCATACCTGCTTTCTACATTTCACATTTGTATTTAGAATCATTTTTTTCACTGTTCACATCCATTCATAAACAACATGTTTCCAATAACAATTTTATCTTTTAAATCCATTAGGAACCATGTATGAGATTCAGACAAATTCCCACATCTCTTAAAATGGAAAAATTCCCTAAGTCTTATACATTGTATTTCTATATTGTGCCCAAATAACATTTACCAGCCCAGGTAGTCCAAAATATAGTTTAGTACTATTTAAGGCCCCTATACTTAAGCTTGTCGCAAAGAAATTTTTTTTAATATACCGATAAATCTTGTAAATGAAGTGTTTTTCTTACAGCTGGTTTTCGTAATAAAATTCTTAACTAACACTCAGTAAGTTTGATTTGATTATAATATAATATAAATATGGTTTCAGTCATGCTTCACAAGATTGCATGTGTTTTCATGGAAACAAAAGTGGTTACATCGACTAAGAAATCGGATCAAAATGATGTGAGAAAACTGAAAATGGGCTCTAAATTGCACATATTCTTAAACTTGATACCTAGCACCAAAGTTCAATTAAATACAATACTCTTGAAGTCTTTATCTCTGTCAAAATTATGTAAATTAAGGAGAGCTACTGGGGACTATCCTAAAACTTTAGTCCAATTTCGGATTTTCTTCTTTCTGAGGCAGTATTGGGTTTATATCCTGAAGTGCTTTACTGTGCAAACATCCCTACCTAACCCTGGCCGTGCGATTCAAAATCGATGTCAGAGCTTTTTAATATCACACAAATATAAATGTTCAACATCGATCCTTTTTTATAATGGAGAGTTTTTCAACACACAAAGAAAAGATTAAAAATTCACTATCAATTTCAGGTCCCCAAAGAGATGGGTGTACTTGTTCGGGTTTCCTCACTGTAGCCATTGTCCAAATAAATAATGTTTATACAAACATACCTAGAATGTGTTCAGGTGTTGTACAAGTATAAGTAGTAGAAAATTGAATCAAGACTTGAAAAGCAAACATGTTAAGTGGTCCTGCAAATTGAAACGCTGGGTCATTGTTGAAAGATATATATCCAAGTTACTAGCTAGAAAATCTATTTAGCAAACAAGATATTGAAAAAAACAAATAAAGAAATCATGAATTCAATTTCAATTGTTGATTTGTAAAAAAAAAAAAAATGTTATTTGAACAGTGTGTTCATAAATGTAACAATATTTCAACTATTTTAAACTTACATTGATTTAAATAAGACAATTCATAAACTATCATAATTATAGCTAGTAAAATAAAAATTAACAAAATTAATTCTTTTAAGTATTTCATAGATTCAAAATACAAGTACTTAAATGTTTTCAATTTTTAAATGTTAAAAGCAATACAATAACCCTGGAGCGACGTCCACTGACATATATATCTTATCATTTCAAAACTACACCTTTTAATTTAACTCTTCCACAAAACTGAAATACTTTTTATAACCTATCCCCTGTGTTAATCACACTGTTCCTATTTTCCCCTGGATATTCGACATTTCAAAAGTTCATCGATATCTCATTGAATTTATAACATGATACCAGGATCCAAATGATTAAATAATATATGTACTTACATTGGCAATTAAATATTTCCATAAATAACTCCTTCAACTGAAAACACACGCAATATACCACTTGCATCATGGGTAATACGGAACATTGATATGTTAATGTCGCCTAGTCCTGGGTATATTTACACACCCGTCGTGATAAATTGTGCGACATTTAAAAATACAAACAGGAGACATGAGCTCATTCTATTCAGAGGAGATAAACAGTAAAAACGTGGAGTCGCACTGAGAGCTGGCCGAGAAATATCAAAGTCAGGGAACAGGAAACTACAAAAGGACAATTCTGATAAAAACTCCGAAAACACATTCAAGTACCACAAAATGTATTGTGTTGGAAAAAAAAGAGGGGAAAAAAAGCATTGAATGTTATTCTGTGAAGAAACACCTGGATTCGATTGTTTGTTACCCTTGCTTTTATATTCAATATTTTCTAAACTTTTCCAATAGACTAAATGTGAATGCGTTAATTCACCTATGCCCACTACATAAAGCATCCTATTGTTCGTTCTGTCAAAAAGCTACACATAAATTTGACAAAGCAATGGTCACAACTGCCGGCCAACCTAAAGATTAACAAATTTCCACTCCGTAAACAATGTCCGAACTATCTATGGAAGAGGAATATTTGAAATGACAGACGTAAATCAAGATTAATTAGAATTTCACTCAGAGTTTAAGAAGACTGGGATTACAAAGAAAAATCTTTTATCCTAAAAACAATTTACGAATAACTGACATAACTTCACGGCCCCACAGGTGCACAGTCTTCAAATAATTAATTTAATAAATTTGGTTTTTTATGTAGAAGAAAGGGTTCTAAAATTGATCTTATGTTGCAATTTGTCCAGACCTTGGTGAGAGGATGGTCTGTTGCTGAACAACGATGCATGAAGTGGGAATTTTGAAGAAATTTCAGACTTTATGATGAATCAACTTTCTATTGGACTGCAGAAAATCTTCAAGCAAACTAAGGACTAGGTTTTATAAAAATTATAGATCAAATAGGAAATGTTTTCATTAAACATTTTTACTTTCATCATAAAAGGAAGGATTAGACGGTAAGAGGAAAGATATTTTATTATTAAGAGCACATAAGAATTTGGATTTGTTTAATGTCAGAAAATTATATCAAGTGCATATGAAAGATTAATAATGCAAAGGGTAGTAGCTATTGGACTAGCTAGTACTATGATGAATGTTGGATATATTGACTAAATAGCAGTAAATCCTGGGGTTTTTTTTGCTATGATCTAACTTCCGCTTTTTTCATGATCACATTCACATTGCAAAAATACAATAAATAGATTGAAATTATATCCGATATTGTTTGCTATTAGAAATCATTTTAAATATTGCAAAATTTGACTATGAAGCAAATGATAAAGGTTCCATGTTTACCCCATTTTTGCAAATATTTGTGACATTTGTGCAAAGAATCAGATATATATTACATATAGATCAATATACTATTATGTAGTGTGACATTTACAAAACACATGCAGAAAATTTCCATTGAACGCATGTAGCAGTTTTCTTTATGTAAATTAAGTTATAAATCTTTCTCCATGATTGCTGCTGCATCAAATGGCCCCTTTAGAACATGACGCTTGTAAGAAAATGTTTTTAAATGGTACAGAACATTTACATAAAATATGTCTTAAATGAAGGCAAAGTCAGAAGATCTAAACACTTACCATACGACCTGTAAAAATCATTACATTTCATCATTGATTCGTCAGATCCTTATCTCACTTATTGTTGGGGTATCAAGAATATTTATCTTTTAATAAAATTAATTTCCACTGATATTCCATCTAGTGGCATCACCCCCTCCACACTTCACTGGAAGCATAACCATGCAGAAAAATTGGATTGGTAAATTAATATTTAAAATTTTAAAATTATTATTATTCAAATACTCCTTATCTGCCATCAACAAATCGTACATCATGTTAGATGAGCTATCTCTAGTGTAAATGATCTGTTTTGTATTTGATTACCTATAGAAGTTGCTTAAGTTAATAAAATGATACCTGCCCTGTCTGAAGGTGGAGAAATTTGAATTTGAAAAGAACCCGCCTTCAGGCTTACACTCTGTTCTAGGTCAAATTCATTGTTACAGTATTCTGAGCTCCATAGGACACATAACGCAAAAAAAGAGAGAACTTTTTTCACAAAACAAATAAATTATGTACCGGTAAATGAGATGTTTCAGGGTTTGTAATTTGCTAACCAACAGATCAATGGAGAATACTGAAATTCAACTACTACACTTTATTCAATTTAGAATAAAAAAGTCTTTAGAATCTGTCATAAAGGAAAAGAGTTAGCAAGAAGAAGGCATTTACAAAATTAGTTTTCAGTTTAATTAATTTGTTTACTTCAAACATAAACTCTTCATTGGAGGTTAAGAGTTACTAGTATTAACTGAGAGCCTACAACTCTACACACAGTATGTATACGACCCCTCAATATGAACTCTAAATAATAGAGCCATCACATTAATGTACAGGGAAATATTCAGGGGTCATTTTGGGACTTTCAAGTAAATGGGAGTAATGGCTCATATTGTCACCATCATGTTTTTTCCCAGTCCAGCGAAAATAGCAAATTCTTTAATAAATAGCTTAATACTACCTCTAACAGTTGTCTACAATGGTGAAGATGAACATCACTAGATGATAGAAGGCTACATGATGAGGTCAAAGATGGAAACTGTTTCAAAAAATTGCAAATGTCTACCCAGCCATCAAAATTTGTCTCGCACCCGTCAAGAGAACAAAGCTTTGATTGATGCCACCAAATTAGCGCCTCATTCGGCCATTGTTACTGAGTTTTTGTCGGAGGGTATCGTCCGATCATTTCGTAGGTCTGGGTGCTGAGAGGATGGATATCAGATATAGTCCCCAGTAAGCCACACCGCCCAGGTACAAATAACCTGTCATAGGATGCTTCTTCATAATAGCCGGCCATTTACACCTCTCAGAAATGTTGAGGTTTAGATTTATATCATGTGTTCATAGATAATGATGAAAGCCTGCAGTGGTAATTTAGCAGAGATGAAAATTATCATCATACAATTTTCTAATTTAGGTAAAAAGTATCTCAATAGGTCCAAAAATATCTGATTTCCATGTTTTTGGCAAATTTATTGCATTATCTGTAGAAGACTGAATAGAAAATCATATTGACAGCTAAATTTAAGTTTACCAATGCAAATGTGCTTCAAGGTCTAGGAAACCTTGAGAATATTAATAGCTGTCCTTGATAAATTTTTCTTTGGAGGTAGAAATTAAGTATTGAATTGTATCACATATGTGATGTTAAGACCATCAATGCTCACACTGGAGGATGAAAACGAAGAGAAAAGCATGAAGTGAGCTGTGTCACACAGTCGGCACATGGCAAGGTGAGAGGACCCGCCTCTATACATTCCTGAAGCGGTGTGCAAATGCATGCTGAGAATTACATAATAACATTGAATACAGCCAAACAGGTCCAATATACTCATCTCAAGGTAAATCCAAATTCCCATTTTTCCCCAAATGGAGTGATATTTTTTTAAATTTATGCTTTAAATATGATAGTCTTCCTTGTTTTACATTTTTAATTCCTAGAAAGGCTGATCTAATAGATAACTTTCAGTGGTGCATGGAGAGAGAGAGAGAGAGAGAGAGAGAGAGAGAGAGAGAGAGAGAGAGAGAGAGATCACTAGCTCTGTGGATAACTGGAGCTAGAGGTTATGATATTTTGGAGATCTGATATTACTAGTTTAATCAAGAGCAAAACACTTCACTGATTCTTTGTGAGAATTCAATGAACAGTTCCAAGCTGGTAAGAGGTAACATCAATATTGGTGGCAGTGGTAGACTCGATATTTAATCTGATATTTTAACACACCGATCGGTCCCAAAACAGTCCAGGGGGTGTACACCCAGCGATTCCCTTCATTTCGATCGATTCCCTTTTTATCAACCAATATCATACACTTGCTGAACACTTATTTCAAACATCTAGCTACCACCTACTGGGCCTGAATGTTCATACATATCAAGTTTCAATCTTATTTTTGCTTAGTGCTCTCCTAAAATAAGGGGTGTGTTTGTGCAATACTTAAGAGTAATGCAAGAAAAACTTTCCCCAACCAAACATTCAGCATGGCAACAGTCATGCAAGGCACTGCCTTAGAAATGTTTGCCAAATATAATTAGATAATAAATGTATAAACATGTTAAATGTCTGCAGGTGACACTTCTGAATATAATTTCTTTGGAGCCTCAAAAGTTGACAAAATTTTTGATTGTAATAGAGGAGGATGATAACCACAACTAGGTTCAAGCTCTGCATGGACCCTTCTGTTTAAAAACCAACGCTCTATACCGACTGAGCTAAAACCAAGGTTTCACCCTTTAGCTAGTGCTACTATGAGCAGGGCGGTACTGTGCCAATTGTATGTACCTAATACACACTATAATCCCCAGTGTTAAACACAGCCCCCACCCCACTCTCTCTCTTTCTCCCCCCCCCCCCTACTTCTGCACACTGATTTGTCCTATGTAAAGGCACCAAGTCCTTCCTCATTCATTCCTAGCAATACACTCTTTAGGGGGATAACATGACTCACTAAATCATTAATCCCAAATATTGAGGCAATTTACCAAGAATTTTAACAACTCTGAATTCTGTATTAAAAGTCAGAGAAGGCAAGTTAAACATGGAAGTCGCAATATGACCAGAACAAGGCCAGTCATCGTGTAAAATGTAAAGGGGTATTTTTCTCCTCTCTAGTCTCAACCATTTATAACACAAAAGATGATTTTTTAATTCCTCTGCACAGAAAGAGATAAATACAAAGAGGACTTGAAATCACAAAAAGAAAGGGCACAAAAAGAGCCACAGAGAGACCAGAATATTTAAATCTCAACCAATTTCACGACTGGCCACATCAGTTAAATTCCTTCCCTATTTTTATGAGAATGCAAGGTTTTTTTGATATCACAAGTTTGGAGCCTTTATAGGGAGCTAGCACAACGACACCCAAAGAAATTCTAGAGAGGAAGATCCACCTTTGTGAATGCAAATAAACTTATCTTTAGATCTATGACACCTCTCAAAAGTTCTTTTTCACAATATGTTTATTACGGCGGTTGACACTTTAAGCATTTATTTAATTTTAAAGATTCCTCTATCTGGTGTTACCTCATTATTGTAATGAGAGAACATCAATGCTACATTGCAATAGGAATTAATTGAAGTTGCTTTTTTACTTTAAATAAAATGAATTACAAGAGGCCAACAGTTTATCCTCGCATAAGATTTGACCAAAAATTGGATTTTTTGCTTAAAAAAGAGCTGAAAAAGATAAAGGGCTTTAAAAATGATCGACCATAAATCATATTGCGATACTATAAAAAGTTACCTCTCTATGTATACTTTTATTTACTGAATTAATCTATTCAAAGAAGTCATAAGTAAAGGCTTATCTTAAGCTATCATGTTATTTTTGTTGTGTTTTATCCGTGATCAAAGAAAATCAAATTCTTTAATCTGGCAGAGTTTACCCTCCAGGAAATTTCGGTACAAATGACACTGCCAATCGAAAACTTCTCAGCTCCCAATTTGTACAAATATATCCTGTGGTACTCCTGACATTCATAATAACTTGTTTCATGAAATTGAAAAGCATTACTTTTCAAACCAATTAAAATTTCATCTCCAATATCTTATAAAGTTGAATCTTTTTGTTTAATTTAACTTTTTAATGCTGTTGTAACCTCTACTCTTTTCAAAAAGGTTTAGATTTACTTATTTCGTATTTTAAGAAAAATATAAAACAACTTACCAATGCTCTCCATTTTTTTTTTTAAAAGAAAGTCCAGATTTTCCACAGGGAAATATAGTTGACTTCTAAACTTTCACAAAACTTTTTATAAAATTAATCCAAAGAAAAACAAATGAATTCATAGTCCCTGGTTCAGGGTATAAAATCCTCCACACAAGAATATCTACGGACAAATTGTTTAGAGGCGACCATCAGGATGCCTTGTTCTCACCGACTGTCTCCAATAACACACACCTAGTCACTGATAGCCTGCATCGTAAAATTTAAAACCCTCTTTAACATTCCGTCACTGAAATCCTCAACTGCTCATAGGACTATAAACAGGGTATTCTGATTCACCACAAGCCCTCTCCACCCCTGCTATGTGGTTCCCGGTAGAGTGGTACCTCAGACTGCTCCTGCCTTGTAAGTGGGGATAAACCAGTGAGTGATACACCACTTGTTTGGGTATCAGACCCAGATCTACTGGGTTAGTGGGATTAGGGACAGAATGACACACAATGGAACCAATACTGAGCTAGCTGGATGCCCCAGGGAATGGTTTAAAAGTCGATTACATGGAACATTGTATGCCTCTTATTGTCAATGATGACTCTTGTTGACAAACTTGGCAATGACCCTGATTTAAACAAATATTGTTAAATACATGTGAAACATTTTGATAGATACTGTAAAATTTTACCAATTTGCTGAAAGTAACAGGAAAATAAAAGACTTGCCATTACAAGTGATGTAACAGTAGATTTGTCTTTGAACGGTGTGAATGGTCTATAATGTACCATTCACTGGACCCACACTTCTGTGTGAAAATCAGCAATACCTTGACTATCTAAACATCTTTGATCTTAAGAAGTGGAGTTAATTCACTTCTGAATGGCTGTGATCATGCACTAACTACCCAGTAAATAAGTGTTGGAAGTGGTACACCTTAGGCTGGGTGGGGAGGAAATCAAGCTCAGGACCTCTACTTTACAATAGCAAAGTCCTCTACCACTGTTTCAGCTACAAATTATAATGTATGTAGTAAATTAACACTCAGTATAGCTTAGTATTCAAAGTAATACACGCAGAGTTCATGTATTTTTTTTACATTCATTATTTAACTTTTGGTATAAATCACATTTTGTACAGGAGATTGTAAGACAGAAAGAAATCTAATGTTAAAAGGCTACAAAAGATAATAAAGTAAATTGAAGTTTAAATACATGTTTGAATAGTGGGAAACTGCAGTCGCTATCCATAGAACTTAAGAAATCACATTTATACACCAATTAACCTTGGACTCAAAATAGCTGATGGACTTGTGTGGATTTCAGCATAGTGCTTTGTGAGGAGCACCTGCTCTTAGACCAGTTATTTTCAAGTTATCTATCCACATACCAGTACAAACATGTACTGTTTACTTATTGTTCTAAAAAATACCCTTTAAGACATTATTACTATTTTGAATGCTATTTTTTCAATCTACATGTGGTTTCTTAATCATTTTATTTTGAATAGTAAATTTTTAAAAAAAATTGCACTTCTTTAAAATTCTAGGTGCTTTAAATCATCTTTCCATGAAACTAAACAAACCCGTTTTTATAGCATTAATATTATAATATTTTTTCCATATTTTAATAACACTGTGTGCATATTTGGAGTTTGAAACATACCTTGAGTTATTTCCCTTATTGTACAGTAAGTCATATCTCCACTTGAGTTCTTTCTCTTGTTGAAACCTCACCAACCTATTGGAGCACCTGTCATTAATTGTAATCTAATGTATCAATAGAATATCCGGTATCAATTGGCATCATATTCTCTGTCACACTTTGAGACCTTATAGGATGGACATGC
The DNA here is from genome assembly GCA_015776775.1 of Magallana hongkongensis. NCBI lineage: Eukaryota > Metazoa > Mollusca > Bivalvia > Ostreida > Ostreidae > Magallana > Magallana hongkongensis. Next base: position 46,274,839 of record CM027471.1, on the reverse strand, counting down.
ATTTTTAATAAACATATTGTGTTTCATAATGTTCATTTACTAGAAATCTGACACTAATTAATTAATTTACAGAGACACTAATTAAATGACAAATTGCCTTATAGTGAAAGCTCTTTATATTAAGGATTTAATAAATACAAATGTAATATATCTTTCAAGAGGACCTTTAACACTCTGAGTCTTGCTATTTTCAGTTTTATAAAAATATCAATACATAATACATATTATGATTGTATGAAAAAGTTCCATTAATAAAATATTTCTGAAAGTACTACTCCTTTTTCCTTTTGATATTTTTTATAGCCTTGCAATTAAATTACATTGACAGTTAATCATGTAAATCAAATGGTTTTTTGAACAAACAATGTATACTGAACACAGATGATTTTTTTTAAGACTCGATCTTTAAATTCTTTCATTATCCCTTAAGTTTACAGAACCATCCTTCATTTTCAAATTTCAAAAGATCGATGATAAATTCTAAGTACATAATTACCTTTGTCTATTTTACTTCCATCAGGAAAATCTCTGAGCTGGATGAATCTCTATATTTATCACACACATATATTCTAGGGACTGAATGAAACAAAAACAGATTGATAAATTCACATTTGAAAATAAAACTTGAAAATAAAACCTTATATAAGTTTATCCAACATTCTTAAAGAAAAGCATGTACATGTACTTGTTTTTTTTCTAAATTCTCTGGTGCCTATAATTAATGCTGTTGGATTATACACTGTTATATGTATAAAGTAATTCTATATACAAATTAAGATGTCAGCTTGCGAACAGATTGCCATCTTTCACAGCTTTTAATTTCTCAAGTACATCTCCATCAATTTGAGGCAATTAAAATTTCACCTTTAATTAAGGCACATTGTTAGGGCCAAGAAACAAATGCCTTTACTGCTAATTACTCTGTCAACAACTGGTGATGAACAAATGTCGTAAAATATGCTGTTGTTGTTTTTTTAAATTTTGGAATGTTAAAAATCATTAACATATTTATTATAAACATCATTTATATTTAAATGAGTGTATATGTGTCCCTGATTTAACATTGCATTAGCATGCAATATTAAACTATTTTCTGATTATTTCAAGAAATCAAATTGTCAGTGATCAATAAATTAGAAATGTCTTTTAAATAACTGATATTAAAATAAATTGTTTTAGTGTATTGTCCTACAATGAGAGAGAGAGAGAGAGAGAGAGAGAGAGAGAGAGAGAGAGAGAGAGAGACGTCGAGTCTGTAATTTGGACCCACGCTGAGAATAGATAACAGATAAGAATTAAATGGAAACACTGTCGTTTGTGGTTCTCTAATCTGTCAGACAAGGATCGTTACATTACATTTACAGTCAACAAAATCGTGATTATTTTCATGTCTGCGATATCTATTAACCAAACAATTTGTTCATTCGGTAAATTTTCTCTTATTCAATTCATATTTTGTTCGAGCATGATTTTAAAGTACGTAGAAATCTATGAGTATGTTTACGTTAAGAGTTTAACGTTACCCTTTACCTCTTGTATTTACTTTTATCCTTGCCGCTGAAACAGCACACTGATCACTTTCGGTTACTTTCACTTTCATTGACAAAAATCGGAGTTGTCTTTCTTTGAGCGGGCTGAACAAATAAGAGACTATCATGTCCATTTGATTATGAAAAGATGTTATTGTTTGTCGAAAAGATTTTGATTTTCGATTACGATTTCCCGTATGAGATTAAACATGTAGCATTATAAAATAATATTTATTTTTCACTTTCGATAAGTGTCAGTGAGTATCGATGTTTTGTCGTATCCATGAGTTCTCTAATGACTTGTCGTTTCGATGAGCCGTCCATGCATTCTGTGAGTTGTCGCATCGATGAACTTTTTCGACGAGACGGAGTTACTTTCTATGAGATTTCATAGACCCATTTTTAAATTTAATTATACGTGCAATGCATCTCTGTAATTCTCTCCCTTTCCCTCAACGGTTTTTTTTTTTTGGGGGGGGGGGGGGTTCTTTTTAATTTCACACCTCTAAACACGTCTTATTTTTTACACACGTTCGTTTACCGTATTCACATAAGAAGGGATACGGATGTGTTTTTCACTGAAAAGAACTTTGACAGGTAGTTTTAAAGGACAGATAATATTTTCATATAAAATCAGAGAGAAGAAATGATAGTTTAAGGTGGTATTCTACACTTTTTGATTACATTGTCGGCGCGAGGTTATCATAAATTCACCTTTTAAATTCTTTTATCATTTTAAAAATAAAATTGTGAAATCCAAATTGGTTTCAAACTTATGATTAACAGATAAAACGTTTACACTGAAACCAGTTTTGCAATGTTACTTGTTTCTCTAAACAATTCAATAATGTACTAACTCAAACAGAATACTTCCGTACCCCGTTTGTCTAGTGTCGGAGAAATGAGCTAAGGGTTTATGGCGTTTTTACCTTCAAGAATTTTTGTTGTTGTTGATATTTTAGTTTGATCCATAACAATAATTGGATTGGTGCAATTTCAAATGTTTCATCACTCTACTGATACAAATGGATTACATTAGCTCGCTGTCTTGCTAAAATTTCACTGAAACTGCAAAGTTTAATATGGCTAGATGTCAACCTGTGTATTCTGATTAACTGAAAATTGCTTTCTAGAATGTTCAGGTATCCCCAAAAAAATGAGCTCGACCCGTATGATGAAAATTTCCTTCTCAGAGACACGTGTACTGTAAGTGACTTTGTAACGTTGACCCACTTCAGAGTTTAAACAAGATTTTATTTTAAAATTAAATAGGAATGGACAGCAGGCGTGGCCTATTTTGCCCTTACATACAAGGTCAAGATAACATTTTGTAATTAAATTAAGAATATAGATACGGTGCATGAAAATAAATAATATTGAAACATAAGATGCATAGACAACAAAAATTAAAAAAATGATAAAGGAAAAAATACAACAAGAGGCCCAGGGGCCACATTGCTCACCCGAGCAACAATTGCCTTAACTCTGATTAGATTAGCATTACAGTATCAAAATCAAAATATCTTGACAACTAAGTACAGTAGATCTTGCCAAATTTATTTTTGAAAATCTGCCAATTTTTATCCACATCTTTTTTTCGGTAAATATCAAGCCCCTATTGTTGTTGTACCTCTAACAAGATTTTTCTCTAATCCTATATACCCCCCTCCCCCATTTTATGGCCCCACTTTTCTTTAGGGAATCATGGTTTCATCAAACTTAAATCTGCATAACCTGAGCTTTCACACAAAGTACTGAGTTTTGGACTGAAAACTTTCCCAGAATATTTTAAAGATTTTCTCTATATATTCCTTTGTAAAAATTCAACCCGCCATTGCGACCCCGCCCTACCCCCAGGGACTATGATTTTGCAAACTTGAATTTACACTACCTGAGAATGCCTTTACACAAGTTTAAGCTTTTCTGGCCAAATAGTTTTTTAAAAAGAAGATTTTTAAAGATTTTCTCTCTATATTCCTATGTAAAAATTCATCCCCCATTGTGGCATCACTGTACCCCGTGACTATGATTTAAACAAACTTGAATCTATATGATCTGGGGATGCTTCCACTCAAATTTGGGCTTTCCTGGCCTAATAGTTTTGAGAAGAAGATTTTTAAAGATTTTCTCAATATATAAAAATTTATCCCCCATTGTGGCCCCGCCCTACCCCCGTGATTTGAAGAAACTTAAATCTACACTATCTAAGGATGCTTACACGCCAATTTGAGATTTCCTGGCCTATTAGTTTTTTTTTTTTAAAATCAAAAGATTTTCTCAATATATTTCTGTATAAAAATTCATTCCCCAATTGTGGCCCCACCCTACCCCTGGGGACCATGATTTGAACAAACTTTAATCTACACTATCTGAGGGTGCTTCCACTCAAATTTGAGCTTTCCTGGTTTAAAAGTTTTTGAGAAAATTTTTTAAAAGATTTTCTCTATATATTCCTATGTAAAACTTAATCCCCCTATTGTGGCCTGCCATACCCACAGGGACTATGATTTAAACAACTTGAATCAACACTATCTGAGGATGCTTCCACTCAAATTTGAGCTTTTCTGGCCTAATAGTTTTTGAGGAAAAAATTTTGAAGATTTTCTCTATACTTGTATATTCCTATGTAAAAATCCATTCCCCCATTGAGGCCCCGCCATACCCCCGGGGATCATGATTTGTACAAACTTTAATCTACACTATCTGAGGATGCTTCCACTCAAATTTGAGCTTTCCTGGCCTAATAGTTTTTGAGAAAAAAGTTTTAAAAGATTTTCTCTATATATTCCTATGTAAAACTTGACCCCCCTATTGTGGCCCGCCATACCCCCAGGGACTATGATTTGAACAACTTGAATCAACACTATCTGAGGATGCTTCCACTCAAATTTGAGCTTTCTGGCCTAATAGTTTTTGAGAAAAAATTTTTTGAAGATTTTCTCTATACTTGTATATTCCTATGTAAAAATCCATTCCCCCATTGAGGCCCCGCCATACCCCCGGGGATCATGATTTGTACAAACTTTAATCTACACTATCTGAGGATGCTTCCACTCAAATTTGAGCTTTCCTGGCCTAATAGTTTTTGAGAAAAAAGTTTTAAAAGATTTTCTCTTTATATTCCTATGTAAAACTTGATCCCCCTATTGTGGCCCCGCCATACCCCCAGGGACTATGATTTGAACAAACTGGAATCTACACTATCTGAGGATGCTTCCATTTTTTGCAAACATTTATTGCATAGATGATTTTAAATGTATATTGCCATTTGGTGAAAAAATATGATCAATAGAAAATTATACCTGGGGAAAATCTGTACAACGTCCTATATCACCCCAAAACTCCACGTTAGGCCAGAGGGCTAAAGGCTAGATGTTTGATACCGGTTGGTGGTTTCAATGAGCCGTGTTACAAATTTTAAAATGCATTTTTGGTTTCATTATTTATTTGAAATTTATTTGAAATACTAACAGATACCTTATTTCAGTTTAATGTCAATTGTATTGTGACGTCAACTAATCGTGCATAAATATGAACCAGCGCACACATAATGAACAGATTTCTTTATCTAATGTACAATAAATTGTCATAGAATTAAAAGAATTTAGCTAATCGACCAGGTTTGAAACCGAACTTGACGAAAGTAGTCAGTCAGTACAAACCTAATACGTTTTTTGGTTTCCCGAGGACAGTCGAGTGGGACATTTATTTTACAAGAAGCGATGGTCTTAAAAATCCATGTAATAAACTAGCTTTCATTTCGTTCCAATTTAACAGTCGATCTTTTCGAATCTCATTCTCACTTTTCAAATAGTCTTTGAAAATCTTCGCTGCACCATTGTTCTTTTTTTAATGTTTTGTTGCTGTTTAATTTTAAACAGTTTTCTTCCTTACCTCTACAAAGGTTTGAGCAAATTTCGACGCTGTCATTTTATTCTGATCCAGACACAACAATGTGACTTCAATTCAAAGGGCAATTCCTTTAATTTAAAAATAATTTCAAAGAGTAACTATATGTACTCCAAATATTCTAAGAACTTAGGAAATGGGGTGTTTGTATTAATATTATGAAATGTCGAGAGGAAATAAAGTAAGACTTTTCGTGAATGTTGCAGAATAACCTCCGAGGTCGATACATGTTGTTTTGAAATATAAAAGCCGTTTGCGTTTGCCTAGGCTTTTATATTTTAAACAACATTTCGAGACCGAGGATGTCATCCTGCAACGTTCACGATAACAAAAACTTTCTTTCTGTTCTACTAACAGCCCAGTATTTCTTCAGATCGTTTCTCCTATAGAGAGACGATCTAGGTCCTTTTGACAGCTGTTCCGTGTAACCCCAACGACTTTGTTAGTAATGTTTACATGTGTAACTATCAAAGGAATCACATGCAGACGACATAATTTTTCTTTGGATTTTTAATACTTTTTACTTATTTATAAAATACATGTATCTTTGAATCATATTTCTAATATTTTGAGGGCAATTTTGCTAGGGAGGTCCTAGGAACAGCCGCATTTATCTCTTATAAATAAACATTTGAGGCAATACACATAATTTTGACTGGAACTAACACGTGAAACTGACATGGTTTTAAAACTTTTTACGGTTTGAAGTTGTACTTCCATGATCAGTTTGAGACAAATTGGTATTTCTGATCTGATATTTTACTGATGAAGTTCGTGGTATATTGGAGAATAATGTCCGCAGCATCTCTTTGATCTCGGCAATCACTGTAGTAGAATTAAGAAATAAAGTACGAGTTATCGTGAATGTTGCAGAATAACCTCCGAGGTTAAGAAATGTTGTTTTGAAATATAAAAGCGGAGGTGTTAGCCGAGGCTTTTATATTTCAAACGACATTTCGAGACCGAGGAGGTTATCCTGCAACGTTCACAAAAACAAGAACTTTATTTCTATTCTACTAACAGCCCAGTATTTCTACAGTTGGTTTCTCCTATAGAGAGGCGATCTAGGTCCTTTTGACGGCTGTTCCGTGTAACCCCAACGGTTTTGTTAGGAATGTTTACATGTGTATCAATCAAAGGAATCACATGCAGACGACATAATTTTTCTTTGGATTTTTAATACTCTTCACTTATTTATAAAATATTTTTGAGTTATATTCCTAATATTTTAAGGGCACTTAATACGATTATTACTACTACACGTTATATATTTATGTAAAACACACAGTGAAAATGTGCTGGGGAGGTCCTAGGAACAGTCGCATTGATCTCTTAAAAATTAACATTTGAGGCAATATACATCTTTTTGACTGGAACTAACACGTGAAACTGACATGGTTTTAAAACTTTTTACGGTTTGAATTTGTACTTTCATGATCAGTGCGAGACAAATAGGCATTTCTGATCTGATAATTTACTGATGACATTCGTGGTATATTGGAGAATAATGTCCGCGGCATCTCTTTGATCTTGGCAATCACTGTAGTAGAATGTCGAATTTTAATTCTCATGTTGTTAATATTCAGTAGATGTAAGCCATTGGAGCACGCTTCTTGCAATGGTATGTTTAGTTTGCCATTTAGAGGTCCTTCTGTGTTGTTTGTGATTAAATGGACTTAAGAAAAAATACATTAAGTCAAATACAAATTTAGGATTATTATAGTTTGTCAAAAGATATCCTGAATTCAGATTTTGCTTAATTGCTTGACATTTATAAATATTAATATTTCAGGATCATGAACACATGTTCAAGTTACAGATTTCTAACCTGTGAGTTTAACCATTTTGTTAATTTGCATAGCTTTGTTCCATCTGATAAAAACCCATAATTGTAACCTGACGTCTTAAAAGCAACATTTACTGTCACCACGGAGAACATTACGTCAAAACAAAACATGCACAGTTTATCCTCATCTATATTTCACTCTCATCTTTTGTACCTTTCCCCTTTCTACATTTAAAACGAATCTATACAACTTGGCAGATTATTTTATCTGTATCAGTTCGTTTACAGTAGGGGAAAGTTTGAAAGTTAGATGACATTACGTTTGGTTACGCAAGATTATGGTTATGTATAACTTTGACCGCAGGTTCCGACGCCTATGCCAAATATTAATATATTTATTTTTCTAGGCTGTTTGATGTCTAAAACACATTTTTACCAATACAAAAATGTATTACATTAAAACACAATGCGCAAATAATTTTTCACATACGATTTGTATTTTCGTTTTTCCGAATTAACCCTTCCCTTTAACATCTTTTGCTGCTCCCTGACGTCCGGCGACATCATCCCTTTTCAATCTATTTTAATGGGGAATATGTGTCTTTAGGAAATGATTTCTGATATTCCTTCGTAGTTTTGACGTGTTCCATGACCTCAATTTTTCAGATTGAGGTTATGAATTATTGTAAAAGACGAATAAATTAAAAAAAAATAATTGAAATTATTTGAAATTGTTGCTGAATATGTCTACTAAATTTGGACTATATATGATAAGGGCCTAAATGAACATCATCATTTTACTATCATTCTTTGTTTTCTTAGTACAGATATGTATGTGATGTGTTTACAAAATATTCATTTTGGTTCAAGTGCCCACAATTAAGAAATATGACATAGTAAAGAAAACCTTTTCCCGCCATTTTTGCATTTTTAGCGTAAAACAGCTTGTTTTCAAGCAGTTTTTCCTTCTGAAAACATAGAGCGCATTCTTGAACAAATAAAATATTTTAATCAGATATGTATCTAGCCAAGACTAATAAGTGACAAAAATAAATTCCTTGTTCAAGCATGCGCTCTTTATTTCCCATTCGTAAATAGATAATAAAAATGTCAATTTTTGGCTGATTTTGATTGAATTATAGAAATGGCGTCACTTCTGACGTCATATACTACCAGTGAGTGCAAATAAATCAAATAGATAGATGAAAAATAAATTTTATATCAACTCTTCTAAAAAATTAGTTAACATTTTAAAAATGGCGAATTATGGGGGCCAAATTTAACTCTTATCATATATAGTTCTTTGGAAATGATATGACGTTAGGAAAAAAAACTTTGACAAAACCCCTTTTTTATCAGCCATCTAATATCAAGTAATTCAAATATTTTGTAAAATGAAAAGAAAATTAAAAAAAAAATTAAGTACCTTTGATTACCTTGGAATGAAAAAATACTAAGCGATTTCATGAAACCATAATCCGATAATACCTAGACAATAATGATATACCCGAGTCCTGAATCTTTTTTATTCTTCTTTCTTCAAGAGTCCGATATTTTTTTTTAAATATGAAATGAGCCAATATCAAAATAAATAGATTTTTAAAAATTAAGTATTCTATTTCAATGATATAAGTTTGTTTTTCAGTCAAATGTGAGACTGGGCGACTCAATGTTTCCTGAATTCTATCAATGCCAACCTCTGGACCTACCAGAGTTTTTTGTCTTTGAGTGCCTCCCATGGTTTCCATCTGGGTTTTTTTTTTATATATCGTCAGGGTTTTTATCCATTACAGTAGCGAATGCCCGAAAAAGTGAAAAAGATTTTTTGAATTTTAAAATATCCCTGAAAAGTACAATTGAGGATGTAATAAGAGGTTAACTAAAGAGTGATGATACAGGGATGTAAAAAAGGGCAATTACTTATAAGATGTGCACAAATCCTGCATTTTATACCATTTACAATGATAGATGTTTTCGACTGGTTGTTCGAATTCAAATAGGTAAAGTTTGCATACAGGTACATTAACAAAATTGCCTTTTCTGATGGTTACAGGCACACATTTCTAATTTTCTTTTACTTCGAGATAAGTGGCATTTTTAATGCTGATCTGCATGCTAGTGTAATTCTTTACCTAATTGTTACCTATTTGTTTACACGTTGCTTGGTTTTCCTTTTGTAGGATTTTGATGCGGGTAAATATAGCAATAAAGGTCAGAAGTTAAGAAATATAAATGAAACTATGACGAGAAGTGAACGCCTTGCCTCAACAGGAAAAGGCTTTGAAGGAAATTGCGAGTCCAAGTCAAGCCAATTAGAGTCGGAAGATAAGTCAAGTCAATCAGAATCGGAAGATAAGTCGAGCTCTGACAGTTTGTCTGACCAGTCGTCGTCCGACGACATCACCGGAGAGGAGGACAACGATAATATCGGTGATGACGATGGATGTTTGAATGAGGCTTTACCTGGAAACACTTATGCAGTTTCTCAAGAAGCCATAGACACATGTTTGTCCTCTTCCGGTGAAATCTGTAATAAAAGTCGAGCTCTCAAACGATTATATAGGGAAACATTGGATAGTGGGCTCGACTCGACTTCTGTCCCTTCTAAAGGATCATTCACTGATACTGATGGCTCTTTCAAATACCAAAAAAGTGATTAGTGTCTATGGCTTCGGGTGGTTGTTTGGATGACAGTGTCTTTACATGCTTTTATGAACAAAAATCAACAAACAGTGCATCATAGTGAAACATATATTGAAATAATACTTAGTCTAAATTATTTAAATATTTGTGTAGGATGATGTCATCGGGATAATTTTGAGCAGGAAAAAAAAAGAATAATATTGATAATCAATGTTGTGTATGTTTATATTAACCTAATTCTCGATTATAACAGGGTTTTTTTTCAAGAATGTATTTTGCAAATAGAAAAAAAACCTATTTGTTTAATAGTTCTGAAACTAAACAATTACAATTAATTCAACGGTGCAATGCCAGGAAATAACAACAACTACACGGAATCGCTATAAACTATGTCTCCTTATAGTCACATTGCGATTTTTTTTCTTTTAAGCGTACAAGTCTTTATTTTCTCTGATAATTTTCTTTTCACCTGTTCACGATTTATGCTTGTATCATCGTTTTGTAATAACACCTCTTCTTCAACAGAGCTGGATTGCGAGGTCCAAGTTTTTCTCTTAAAATCGGACTCGGGCGAAAAAGAGGGACTACTGACTGATTCCCCTAACCCGCTGTCAATTTGATTTCTATATGAAGTCTCAACTGGATAGCTTTTTTCTGAGGAATATTCTATGTCAGTGGTCTTGAGAACTAGTTCTCTTTTGCTAAGATAAGTGGAAGTCCTCTTTTCATCCTCAGATGTTACTCCGAGAGCGCTGTCACTCGATAGGAGAGATGATGAATCCAAACTGTCTGAATTCATGCTTTCTTTCTCGACATGGGTACTATCCGAAGATTCATTCACCGCATCCCTGAATTCTTTTCGAGTGATGTTGTTTTCAAACTTCCCATCCTCAAAATCCTATCAAAATAATAAGCAAAACTATTATGCCATATTTCTTTGGGGTTAAATTCTATCAACCTGCAACCAGAGATGATATCGCAAATACGAAATAAAATTGACATTACCAAATAAAAGTTCATCACTTCGTCGATATCGTCCTTTTCTCTGTTAAGTTGATGTAAGACCCTCTTGTGATTATGTTTGATTTGGTCGTACAAGACCTTATTCCGCTGCCAGTTATTCAGACCTCCATTTCTGATCTGATGTAGAATTTCCTTGTAGTTAGCATTGGCTTCAGCCAGGTACATAACCTGCTTCTGAAAAGTTAACGTGTATACTGTAAAGCAGTGACATTTTCGACATTCATTTTAAAAAGCAATTTTAATACTCGAATGACTCTTAGAAACGTTTTTGTTTTCACAAGAAAATTTATTTGTGAAAACAAAAAAGTCCGAACAAATTAAACTAAGGACAAAAAAAAAAAAAAAACCCACGATGTACTGCATATTAAAATAACTTCAACGAGAAAGTAAGTTAAATGGATAAAGAAAAATAGTTATACCAGTCTCCTTGATTACTCTTTATCAAATTTGTAGATTTTCTTAGAAATAGTGTACTCAAATAATGGTAGGCAGATATCAAATTTATATTTGGTGATTGAACAAGAGTTTTCCATATTTGTAGACTTTCTCGAAAATCGTTTTCTGATTCTTCTAATTTGTTTGTGCTCAAGTAAAATTTTCCCCGAAAAGACAGAATTCTTGCTTTGTTGTTTCTTTGAGTGGTCTCCAAATTTAAAGCCATAGTGTAGTATCGCTGGATGTCTTCTGAAGTTGTATCACATGGCATATTTTTGTACGTCTTCATGAACATTGCTGTGCCAATGTTTGTCAAGTATACATCTTTGTCCATTGATTCATCGTGAGAAGTTATAATTTCGAGAGCTTTTCTGTAAAAAAGTTCTGCTTCGTAGTATTTTTTACATTTGAATGAAATTACTCCTGCCAAATTGTTGTTCCTCGCTATAATTGACCAACATTCCTTACTTCTTTTCTTTATAGCCATCAGTGAATATTCGAGACATTTAATAGCTTCACTATAATTCTCATTTGCATTCAGAAATCTTGCTTTCTCTGTCCAAAATTTACTGAGGATAAGTGCCGCAATATGATCTTTAGATTTCTGTTTACGTTTGATGTAAATAGCTTCATTTGAAAGATTTTCATTACTTTTTACGATGTCCTCTATTTCCTCCAGAAGCTTTCTACACATGTCGATTTTATCCTTGTCATTATAAAATTTCGCCAAAACAATTTGATAATACACTGTTTCTAAACCCTTATTTTCAGTCTTAGATGCAGCTATCATCTGGATAATATAGTTGTGTTTAGAGGCATCGTCTAAAACTAAATCTGTCAATCTTTCTCGATTCATTACACTCACGATACTGGGAACATCTTCCTCAAACGATGGTCTAATGGAAGGCATATGTGTTACATAATCATAAAACAATTTAATGTGAGGTTCATATTTCTCCATAACTTTCATCAAATTGGACGTAGAATCGTCTTTTGTTTTGGATAAGACTCTATCGATGTGCTCGACAAATCTTGACCTCGCATCGGTCACATAGTTTTCGAACTTGCTGTGGTGATTTCTTAAAACCTGATACACAAGAGGATGAAAATAACATATTTCTGATAAGGTGGGCTGTGCTTGCCCATTTTCCGGAAATTTTTTAATGGGCGTCTCTAGAAAATGAAGATTTTTCAGTAACCCCAATTCTAACTTCATGTTTGCCTTTCCAGAACGTTTACTCTTTCCACAAACATGGGTGGCCGCCTCTATAGAGAAATGTGTGGTTCGGAACACAGACAACTGCATTAAAGTAATTTTGTATTGTTCATCCAGCAGATAGAACAACTGATGAAGACACATCTCAGCCCTAGGTACATCGCTCTGAACATAAATCGCGGAGTTGTTGCTCGATTGTAGGCACTCAGTTAGGTCACGTGGTAAGTCTTGTAACGATTGTAATGCACCAAGGACAGAAAGCATTGCTAAAGGGCAACATCCACAGAGGGACGTTACTTTCTTCATTTCATTTTCAGCCTTGAAGGAAAAATGATAATCAATCAGACGACAGCAAATTAGATGTTTATCTCTGATTTTAATTTAAATGTCGCATATACATGTATATATGTATATTCTAAATAGCGTGGTATACTCACAGGCTGATTTGTGTGGAACTTTGACTTTTCCTTGAGGAATAGAATCGCCTGCTTCTCAGTTAGTCCTCGTAACTCGATTACTTTTAAAAGGTTCTCTAGTCTGGTTGGGTTCATTCCTGATCTACTAGTTATCACAAATCTATACTAAATAAGAATAACATTCAAAATGTATGTCTTTAAAACAATTCACCAAAGGTTTCTATTATCATTTGTTTATATGCTTACAAAACCAATGTTTTACAATCGTATAGTACAATCTTCTTAAAATTGTCAAAATAAAATTTCAAAATAAAACCTAATATCAAAATATCTTACCATTCCATATACGTGGTCAGGACTATTCTCGACCTTCTTGCGTCTTTCCAAAATGCTTTTGAGAAGTGCATAAAACGACTTCTCATCACTAGCTATAATTTCATCTACGTTGTCCAATATTAACACTTGATTTTGGTCTGCATGAATTAATAATCAAACTTAATGAATGATTTTGTATCGAGTGTTATAAAAGCTTGAAGTGATATGAAACTTATCAAATTAGCATTTTGCTGTAAAACAGCATACTTTTTTGAAAGTAAATGGTTGACTTTTTTACCTGAGTATTCACAGCATTTTTGAACAAAACGTTGCCTTCCAAAACTCATGTTTGTTGTCATCAGATATGTCCCCTTCAATTCCTTCTGTTGCGTGCGAGTCTATAAGTTTGTCTGAAAACTCGTCACTTGAAGACGTCAGCAATGAAACGTCAATAACATTAAGTGCGGTTCTGAGGAGATCTCTCACGTACTTTTGCTCCCTAACCAAAAAACCAGCATGATAGGAAATTGACAAAAGGTGATAATGATACTCATTGATACTTGAAAAATTGTCTTTGATCAGCAACTTTTGATTTGAAACTTAAATCTGAGTATTACATAAGTTTTTACTGAACATATTCATCTTGCTGGTCACATTTGCTATGCATGGTACATAAAATACATAATTAGAATCAAAGCTTTTGTCTTGTCTATCCATACCAGATATACATACATACAATACCTCAATTCCACATTGAAAATTCTCCACTTTTCTTCAAACAGTCTCCTACAGACTTCGAATGCTAGACTGGTTTTCCCCATTCCTCCCAATCCACAGATCCACACACCTATTTAAAACAATTGTCATAATTAGAACATTCCTAGCTTGCAGGTCATTGGTGGTCAGTAACGTAATATTGGAAAATATAACGGACTCTCTCTCTCTCTCTCTCTCTCTCTCTCTCTCTCTCTCTCTCTCTCTCTCTCTCTCTTTTACTCTGTAGATATTTCATATACTTTAAAAGTCTGTTATATATTTTAAGAATTTCAAAATAAAGCTATTTATATGCTGAAAAAGGAGAACCTTTAGAAGTCTTTATAAAAAAAATTGTAGTTCCTACGCCAGACGCTTGACGTAAAGGTGAAACAATATACGAAAGGTAAGAGTAAGATCAATTACCCTGGTTATCTAGATCTTGATCTTTAGATATATTACAAATAATTTGTACAGAACATAATCAATCAATCACCTTTGCATTTTGCGCTTCGTAAACACCCGATGGCGCATTCTATCTCCTGTTCCCTTCCCACCAGTTCACAGTCTTTCTGTCTGGTATTGTGTTCCCTGAGCTGATATTTGTACGTCTCCAGAATAGATGTTACTGAGGTCGAACCTTCATTTACATGAAGTTTTAGTTCACTGGCTAGACGGTACAAATAGTCAACAATGCCATCTCTCTTATGTTCAAAATAATTATCCAAAGCATCAAGAAATTCCTCACCATTCTGTAAAATATATTTTAGTTAGAAAGATTTTGAGAAATTGTGAATTAGAAAAGCCTTTTTTAACTTAAGGCATTAAATAGTTATTAATTTATTTAAGGTTAGAAGAGCTATCAATGTGATCAATTCAAGAAAAGATCCTAATAAAGACCGTTGTGTCAGTTGGTAAATATGCATACGTCAATTCATCTCAATATTAAATGACAAGGCAAAGGTACCTAAGCAGTATACAATTTTCACCTTCATCGATTCAGGTAACGATATCTTGGACTCTGACAGAGTAAAAACTTCACGGAGGATCTCCTTATCGGAGTCAATCAGTTTGATCAGTTCCCATCGATGTTTGCACCACGGATCGATCTGTTTCTTTCCAAAGCCCACGGTGTCTTCTGGTGTTGTCATTTCAGATTTTCATTTATCTTGCCCCATTTGTAGCCTTCTTTAAAAATCATGATAAAAGTAATAGAAGCTTCAGTTCATGGGCTGAGATATGATGTATTGTATTTTCTTTTGTAGAAAAAAAACTTTTACAAAATAATATTTGAAGATGTTCTCTTCCGAAGAGTTTGTAGCTATTGAAATATGTAAACATTCATCGGTTGTTCTTCATAGTTACAATTCCAAACAAACAAATCGGATGTCTACGCAATCGATTAAACGATCTGTTTACGTACGATTAACGTTGTTTCACGTTTTAAAACTGCTTTCAATCGAATTGTTTAGTTAATTAAATGTCAGTTTTTAAGGAACCTAGACACGATTTGAGCTCAATATTTTAATTTATTTTTCATTTTTAATGTTTAGAATGGTTATTATGGGTATTTTGAATGTCAAGGTTAACTCACATGTTGAAACTACAAGCAAGATACAGAATTTGAAATATTTGTTTTGAAAACAAGCTTGACTCTTGTTATTGATTACATATGTGTTCTTTTGGTTTAGTTCAATCAAATGTTGTTTTTTTTTGTTGATAAAATTATATATAAACACATTAACCCAGTTTGTTTTGCTCAAGTCATTTTGTAAAAGAACTGATACTTTCTTTATTCTACTTTATTATAAACAAATATATTAATATGATTTACGGTGAGACCATTTAGGTAAGCGCAGCAGGAACTACACAAATCTTGCAACAGTGTCAACTATGGGAATCACAGGGGCCAAGCCCGTTTTAACATTAATTTCAATGTTACCATAAATAAAGAAAGGGGTCGAACTCCGACCCAGATAAAAAAAAAACTACCAGCTCGCTTCAAATGCCTAATAAATCAATAAATTTTTTAAACACTCGCAATATGCATGTATTTTTCAGAAAAGTAATGTCTGAGATACTCTCATGCTAAATTTCAAGTTGATGGGTCTTAAAATGGATGAGTTATACGTCATCATTCTCTCGAAGTCGCTAGTTTATTTTTACTCGTACATTTACCGGTCCAGGGCTCACGATGGGATTTTGCCTATGACAACAGCATTATTGCAACAAGTCGAGAAACAATCGCACTAATCTTTTAAAATATTACATCAAACTATAATCTATTAATAGGACATTGCAATAATGATGTTATTTTTATAATATTTGAGTTACGTGAATTTGTTTTTTGATTGACCAAAACTAAAGCAACACGGAGAGCCAACTCCATGGACTAGCACAAACTCTTGCAGTTGAAGTGACCATGGTAACCATCATTTATAGAGAGAATTTATGTTCTTTCTGATTGACAATAATCATTTAAATAACTGTTTATGGATTGATTAAATTATCAAGAAAAAGAGTAAAATGCTTTCTTTGGCGTTTAATACGGGCTATGAGGCGGGCTATAATTGCAATGTTAGCCACACCTACATAACACACGAATCTCCCAAATTGTTAAAGTATCCTTTGTTTCTCTCTGCTGGCTTGTGATTTTAGCTTTCTTTTTTGTTCGACTTTGAACTCACAGCAGAAGAAATTCATTGCAGTGTTATTATACAAGAAAGGAAAGTGTCTTTCATTAGTTTGAACCTGTAATATTTTCCGATACTGTTTATCATTTCTTACGTATCGCGTAAAATTCCCGAAATAGTTTAAAAGTATATTAAATCAAAACAAGATGAATCCTGTTTTGACTTCCGTTTTATTACAGATCGCCATGTTTTAAAGGTAAACGGTTTTTTTTCATAGTAATTAAGGGGGGCTGGGGGGTTGCTGCCATTTTAGACAATATTGATCTCCTTTAAAAGAAGAGCTACATATAAAAATAATGGAACATTATAAAATTTCATATTAAAAAACATGACATTTTTCTTTATCAAATAGTAGTTGATAGCTTCAGAAATCACATATAAAATTTTCAAATAAATCTGATGGTTTTATATTATATTATATTTTGACCCCCAGCCTCCTTAAATAAAATTAAATGGCAATCGATTCAAGTATTGCTAATCGAAATTTGTTACGATCGATCAATCGGTTGCTCGGATCAAAATACACAAACATAATAGTACAAATACACAAACATGATAATTTCGGTCGGGTCGTGATCAAATCCAATAAAGCCCGAAGGGTTTTATGATAGATTTGATCACGCCCAGACCAAAATTATCACCTTATGATATTCAAAGAATGATTCCTTATTACTTAAATTTATATAACTTTAAACCATTACACAATTAAATATTTAAATATAAATAAGCAAACCCCGCTGGCGCCTCAATTTGGCTTCATTTGAAGTTATGGGTTATATAGTAAAAAATCGATAAGTAGTGTTATCACAGGCAAAGACACTGGAAAATGTAAATATGTAAATATATCATCCGTTACAAACACAACTTACAAATAAATGCATTCGCATAAATGACAACTGATGGCATACATTGTAATGGAACTGCATTGAAATATACAACTTTTTACATTTTATACGACTAACCGATTACTGATTCTTACCCGGATACTCTCGTTCCGATGTCGAAGAGTAACCGGTTAGAAATTGCTATCCCTATTTTTGACATGTTCATTCAAATCTAAAATTTTGTTAAGTAATATCATTTTTCATAACGCGTGTGACCTACATTGTCTGCGAACTCTATGAACCAAATAGGCATATTTTATACGATTGTTGAAATACATATTTGTTTACAACTGGGCTCTACTTAGTTTCAGTGATAACTGCAAGATGTCTTACCTGGACGTACAATTTCCAATCTCCTTAAAAGAGCACCTAAAATTTAAAACACATATATCAGCTGTGCTCATCGTTGTGCACACGCATTGGTTGTAATTGGATTTTAATTTAAAGACCAAAGCTTAATAAAGGAAACAATTTTGCATTTTGTTGATAAGACAATGTTTTAAAACCTATACTGTTGAATTGGTGTAACAGACACAATCGAATCATCGATTTAAACCTTCACGTTTTTTAGTTAACTCATGTTGTCTTTTGTCAGAGATTTTTAAATTGGCTCCGATATTGTTTAGAAACACATAACCTTGGAGACAGCCAATCAATAACAAATATTAAAACTTGCAATCGATGATAACTTACTATCAACACAGCACTGATTATGATAACGTTACATTCTTAAATTGTGTGCAACAGGTACTATGAGTAATTTAACGGAATTAGCTAATAGATGAATGAGTGTACTTAGATTTGAAAGGGTCAGACTGGGCCAACAAGACTGGGTACTAACAATTTGAAGAACCTACTCTGACGAGATACATTGCATGCTTTTGGAAACACTTAAACAGAAAAAATGTCTACCTCAAGGGGTTGGGAGTTGGGGTTGAGAGGCAACAATGAAACAATCTTTTTACTAGAGGCGTTATCAATAAAAGAAGCCCATACATTTAAGGAGGGGGATCGTCCAAATTTACCTTGCACCTCCCCCCTCCTCGCACGATATTTGCTACCGACCAACGTATTTTACTCTTACGTCTATATAATAAATGACGATGGTTTTTCATCGTTCATCGTTGGGCTATGTATGATCTGTCTTCAGCACTGTAACAATCATTGTCCTTAGCAATCTCATAAGTAAAAAAAAATCAAACTGTTCTTGTAGTGTTCTCATAGTTGTACAGCAATACATGTATATCATGGTGGAGATCAACAATTTAAAATTACCAGGCATCTAGAAGATACTGAAATTGAATATAATTCACACAAATTAATACAATTTATCAAAAAAAGTTCGTGCACTATTTTCATCTGTTCATGTGTAGCTATGCATTTCATCAAAAATTGTCCATGAAAAATGTTAATAGAACTTATAAAAATAAGTTTGACTTCACTTGTCTTCAGTTTCTTCTGTGTACAGGTATACTGATTCTAATTCTTCTATCTCGTTGATTTGCTGAATGCTTATTTCATAATTCAGTTTTATCGCACATGTATTGTAATTTTGCCATTTGTCGATGTTTAAACTATTTTTATTGAAAAGAATAAATTACATCGACTAATCAGTGTTGCCGTGTGATTGACAGATACTAAATTAGTGCATCACATGGTTCAGAACAAGAAAGGTTTTTAATTCATGGTACTCATTACATGTATTTAATTCAAAATCACAAGTTGACTCTCTTCTTCAGATTCTTTGATTGTGTCGTTGATGCTACATATGTATCAGAAATCCTTTATTTGAGATTTCTTTAGAAGAAAAATTTCTTCATGTAACTGAGTTTAATTTTGAAAAAAATAATAATCAAAGAAATTTTGAAAAAAGTACTTTATTGACAAAAAAGTAAAACATACACCATATAATGCATATGTTGTTTGCTGCCATAAACTCCTGCTAATATCAGTTAAAGTCTCTTCCAGGTTACTGCTTTCATCACTTCATGGTGTTTTTATTTATAAACACATATACTTTTCAGCGGAGCAAAAAATTAAAGGGACTTGGACGCGATTTGAGATTTAAAAAAATATTTTTTATGTATAAAATGGTTTATTGGTGCATTTTAAATGATTGACGAAAATATTAAATGTTAACGTCAAGTTACAAGCTAGATACAGAGGTAAGAACTGATAGTTTTGTAAACAAAGCTCGATTCTTATGTTGTTTAGAAAAAATGTAATGTAGAGAATTACCATTTCTTAGACAAAATGACATTTTAAAACAATTTAAATTAATTCAATATCTTCTTAAATACTATTATCAACAAAAGAAAGTTACATTTGATTGAAATTTACACCAATACAACGACTATGTAAAAATGACAATGTTCGGGCTTTGTTTACAAAACAAAGAAATATAAACTCTGTATCTTGCTTATAACTTGATATCTGAGTTTCAAATTTTGACATAGCATTATAAACTTCTATATTTATCAGTATAAACATTGAAAATGGAAAAATAAAATTAGAAAATTTTAAGTCAAATCGTGTCCATGTCCCTTTAAGAATTAAGATTTTTTTTCATATGTTGCATGTTTAGATCCAGAGAAATAGTAGTGGAAAGTGTAGCTTTGAACAGACTTTAGTTCAATTAGCTATCGCATATGGTTAATGTGCAAATCCATATTATGTACGGAATTTTAAATCAAAGCAATTTGTTTTGATTACGAGACATCCCTTACCACTCTTTGCAAAACAAGTATAAAATGCTACAATATTTACTTTTTAAAATTGCATTATATACATTAATGATGTTTGATATTTCAAGTTGAGAGATCAATGCATAAGTATAATATCATAAGTTGACAATCTAAACACCTACAAAAATATTATATATTTTTGAAAATAAAATATCATTGATGAATAAAAGCAAGAGAAAAATACAAAAAATAATTCTCATCTATGCATGAACATGCTGCCGTCAAGAAAAATATATATACAAGAAAATATCATTTCAAACAAACAATACAACATATTGGCAATTGTATATTCTATTGCTATCGCCAGTGTAAACTTATACGCTTTTGAGATTTAACATTTGATTTTCTTTGCTTAAAATTACCCGGTCGCCCACCACTTATTCGATTGTTTGAATGATACAGAGTATCATCCATCAACATGTGACTTCTCATTTATCACAGTTAGTGAAGACATTGTCTTCTAAAGACCCACCCGAAGCCATCGAAACAAGTCGTTTCCTCTTACTGCTCAATATGTCATCAGTATCAGTGAATGATCCTTCACTAGGGACAGAAGTCAAACTGTCGATCCCACTGTCCAGTGTTTCCCTCTCCGGTCGTGGGATTGCTCGACGTTTATTACAGGGACCATCGTTGAGATCAGGAGCGGACATACACGTCTCCTTTGATACTTGAGATTCTTCAATAGCATTTTGAGGCGAAGTTTCATCTGAAAGTCCACCGTCATCACTGATAAAATCGTCGTCCCCGTAATTGTAACATTCATCATCTCTGGTGATGTCCTCAGATGAAGATTGGTCAGACAAACTGTCAGAACTCAATTCATCTTCCGACTCAGATTTGTCAGATTCGGAGTCGGACTTTCCCTCAAAGCTTTTACCTGTCGAAGCAAGACGTTCACTTTTTGTCATGGTTTTATCTATGCTTCTGCACTTTTTAATCTTCTTTGAATATTTCCCCGCTTCAAAGTCCTTAAAAGGAATAAAGAATGCGCATAATCAAAAAGCCTTTTAAATTTTCTACGGGACATAGAATATTCTCCATATAAATGAACACACACACACACACACACACACACACACACACATATATATATATATATATATATATATATATATATATATATATATATATATATATGTGTGTGTGTGTGTGGAGGGAAGACAAAGTAACAAAAGGTTTCATTTCTGCATAGGACTAACCTGGTAGAATTGCTTTACTTGTTCTGATCTTCGCTCATCCATCAATACCTTAAGAGCACGTTTGTGGTTTTTCACAATAGTTTTATAAGCTGGGTCCGTCACTGCCAATCCACCTCTCTCTATCTGAAATTTTGCCTCATCATAATAATCTGCTGCTTCGGCAAAACACTTGGCCACGGTCTCGACGTCTGAATAATACAAAGATCGAATTGTCTTGTTTGAAAATCTTGAATGATAGACAATGTATTGTAACAAAATGATGCAAATGATGAAAACAACTGTTATAAAAAAGTTTTACATCAATGTGAAGAGGAAAACTCGTAATTAGATTTACTCTATCTAATCTTATAAAACGCGAGCAGATCAAGATTTTGTGCCCAAAGCCCCCTGCTCCAGCTTTATGTAAAAGGTCCCTGTTCGGGTCAAACAATACATAGATTGTCTTCCGAACCTTTTATTGATTAAACAACATTAACATCTTTGAAGAATTCCAGCATGCAAACGTTTACGACAATCGCGATTTCTTAAGTTTGATTGATTGGCGATTCATCTACCTTACAATATCGGACACTAAAAGTACCGTATGATTCTTTCATCAAACCCATAACAGAACCCCCCTCCCCCTTGTTCTAACTCTCGGAAATAGTTCCTGTCAATGACAGATTGTTTATTGGTTTATTAAAGTGGCACCAATCTTATTTAGGAAACTGAATAAGTGTAAAATGTCAAACATTTACAGAATCCATCCTAAATCAATTCATTTTCTCTATAATAAACATTTAATGTTTGTGACTCCACATCAGTGAAATGTACCCAATACATTATGATAAAACGGCATTCAAACGAAAATTGTTGTAGTAATCTATGTGTCTGATCCATCTGAATACTCACCAGTACCAGGAACTTGCCCTTTCTGTATAAATAAATTACCAATATTGTGATAGGCAAGTGTAAGGTTTAAATTTGGAGGCACCAGAATGCTTTTTCTGATCTGAAGGCTTTCCAAAAGGTCTTGTTCGGCAGCATCGAATTTTTTTCTGACAAGATACAGCTTCCCTCTATTTGTCAATTTTTTGGCTCTGTCTTCAGAGGGCTTTGGATCATGGTTTATTGCCAGAGTATAATAATCCTCAGCTTCTGTTATGAGATGGCGGTTTAGTTCTTCAGACACACTTGATCCAGCATGCTTTTGCCATTGTGCAAAAAGAGCAGTTGCGATGTTAGTATAATATACTTGAAGATTAATACCTATAGCGTCTTTCTCGTTCTGAGAAACTTGATTTTCCACTTCAACTGCCTTTTTATGATATTCCTCTGATCTCTCAAATTCCTTTTGTTTATAGTAAATCACACCAATGGAATTGTATATATTTGCTAATTCTGTCTTGCAGAGTTCTGGTTCTTTTTGATAATATGATAACGATTTTTCCATACACTGCAACGAATCTTTACAGCAATTGTTTGCATTCAAAAGTCTTCCTTTCATCCAGTAAAACATTCCTAATACAGCATGAACTTGTCCCTCTGATGGAATTGACTTGCTTTTAATGATGTTTTCAATCTCGCTTAGTAGACTATCACATTCGTCAGATCTATCTATATCAAAATAAAGCCTTGCCTTTGCCGTTTTCCAATATATTTCGTCTAAAACAAATTCATTTAATTTTGCAAAATTGATGTTTTGATCGTAATACTCGTTTCGCTCATGGTCATTCAAAACAAACGAGCAAAGTTCATCTTTACGAAATTCCCCTACAACTTTGGGCAAATTCACACAGGCGTGTTTCAAATTTCCCTCTGATTTTATGATATATTTAAAGAAGTTTTGAATATGAATTTTGTTTTCCAATAGGTTTTTCTGGGATTCAACTGGATGTGCGTGAAAATCTAGGGCGATACTTGAAACTATCCCGTCAAAATATTCGATAAAGCGATTCATAGCCGTATCAAGGAGGGCATTACTTCGTTCTTCACTTTGTGATTTCTTGAAAAGAAACTGGACAACAAGGGGATGAAGACAATAAAACTTCGAGCGTCCTGACGAAAAATCCTCAAATGCCATCTCAACGAAGTGTCGACTTTTGAGATGTACCAAATCAAGGCAGGTGTTCGCTTTCCCCCATTTTTTGTTGTTCCCCCTTATTGCAGATGCTGCATCAATATCAAACTTTGCTGTCCGGAAAACGAACAACATAACCAAATATTGCTGAAGATTCTCATCCAACCGTTCATAGGATTGCTTCAAGCAAGCCTCAACTCCAAAGGTGTCGAAAGCACTGGTTTCATTCTGGGTCATTTGAAAAGTGAGAAGTAGTTTGTCTGGTGTGATATTAGAGTTTCTTATGCTATTACACAGCGACAAAATGGCAAGAGGACAATTTCCACAAAACGAAAGAATCTTCTTAACAGTTTCTGGGTCCGACTGCAAGAAAGTGTCCATGGTTAGAATAACAAATGGAAAACAAGTGTAATATTCATTGATTAATGTCTTGTGTTTTCACAATCATTTATTTTAATATACAATGAAAAGAAATGTTAAGAAAAGATATATTGCACGGTTTAAATAAAGAGGCAATATGTTTTATGATTGTGGGATAAAAACCCACGCACCTGTTAGCTTTATTTATACAAGGCTATCTGAACACCATTATTTTTTTTTAAATCTAGGATTTCATAAATCATAAAATGTTGATCTCTCCTACCTTCATAGCAGATGTTGTATTAAACAGATCAATAGCCGCTTTTTCTTCCAATCCAACGATTTCAACTTCTAAAATCGAAGTACCGATGATTTTTACTGCTAAACTGTTATCCAAAAGTGTCTTTCTGGCTGTAAAAAGAACGCGAATCTGAAAAAAATGTCAAACGAAATGTATATATTAATATATTTTTTTATATATAATATAGGCATTAGGGTGGGATTACCACACTTAGCATTATTACTGGCATACGATTTGTAAATAAAGTTAACACACTGTGATAAAAATATACTGGAAATGTTAAACCTTTTCACTGTTCTTGTAACGTACTGGGTTTTTCATTGAAATTTTATAAATACCGGAAAAAGAAAAATACATTTTATTCCGAATTTATCCAATTTATCCCTATAACGGATCACTTTATTGCAAAAAAGATTAATACTGATATATTTGAAAAAAGAAATTTACCTTAGACTGAGAGTCATCATTCGCACAAAAACTTGGCAATTTTTCTAATAATTGCTGAGTAAACAACATAAACTGATTTCTGTCCTTTTCCAATATGTCGTCAATATTGTCAAAGAAAAAGACAGTATCTAAAAAAAATTATATACATATTAAAGCTTACGCACAGAGAGAGAGTAAGAGAGAGAGAGAGAGAGAGAGAGAGAGAGAGAGAGAGAGAGAGAGAGGAGAGAGAGAGAGAGAGAGAGAGAGAGAGAGAGAGAGAGAGCGAGAGAGAGAGAGAGAGAGAGAGAGAGAGAGAGATGGGGAGATATACTATTAATGACTACTTCGTACTTGTCGTCTGGTCACAGCATCTTCGAATCAGCAATTCCTTCAAGTACTTCTGGTTTTCTCCCGATAGGTCGTCTGCGTTCTGATCGGTTGATGAAACCGACAACTTTTCTCCAAGTTTAGTTAGAGTATTGCAAATTAAATCCCTCAGTGCCGAATACTCCCTTGAAAGGTAAAAATAGCAATGCTGATGTTGATCATAAAGCCACAAAACGATTAGCATTTGGTCAACATTCTTAGTACCTTAAATCTATCTTGCAGACGTTCCATTTGTCCTCAATGTACAGTCGACGACAGCCTTCCACAGCTAAACTGGTTTTTCCCATCCCGCCCATACCGTGGATAAGTATTCCTGTTTAAAACGTAAACATCGCTAAATAAAACACTTTTTAAAGGTTATTTGATCATTATTTTTGTACCAGACAAGTATGAGCTTGACAAAGCTTCGACAAATGGACTCTCCTAATGGCTTATTTACTGTCACTTGATGTCAAGATTGAGTCAATGATTTTGTAGTGTCTTTTTAGTTCCTATCCATTATGACTTTATAATTGATTTAACGAGGCCGAGTACAAAACGAGTACGCACGCTTTCGCGCAGCGTTTCATTAGTATTGTGACGTCATCTTTTTGCTTGGTTGACGCCATGGCGTGATAGTTTCAACTGCAGATAATCAGATAATCAGCGAAAGATGAAAATAGTTCGTTTGATGCGTAAAATTGATATTATATTGTGGAATAAACATAAATGTCTCGAAGTATAAGCTATATTTGGGCTTGGTTCGAAAACGTGAAGAGGGTTCAGCAAGCCTAGCCCTCTGTGACGTTTTCTTAACTCGCCTAAATATAGCTTAATTCATATATTTCAAGACAGTTACCATGTATTTTATATTATTGACCCTTAATATGTGATGTTATATATGTATTTATTACTTAAATATGTCTGAATGTTTTAATAATACTATAAAGATCACCATTTCCGCCTTTGTCTGAATAAAAAATAGCCATTATCTGTCAAATCTGGGAAATTCGGTATACAAAAAACAACTTTGATAAGACCCATGGAACAAACCGGGATGTAAAAGGTGTTTTTTATTTGACCATTCAATGCCTTTTAGCAATAAATTTAATATGTAGAACAGAAAAAGAAATCCCTAGGGCAGAAGTTTGATAAAATGTGCAAAATTCATACATTTCAAGCAAAATCCCATAAGTTCCTATGTTAAAAATTAACAAACTTTGAGATGACCCCTTAAACAAACGGTGTGGTAAATGTCTTATTTTTTATCTCCAAAAATTTATTATATCAGTAGAAATTCATGTAAAAAAAATTTACTAAAAAATCTAGGGCAGAACAAGTTAGACGCGGCCTCGTTAATATATTTTTTATCCAAAATTTAAGACTAAAAGGGGTTTATAAAGAATGTTTTTGACAATCGATTCAAAATCCTAAAAAACTTCATAATGATACCTATGCTTAATCTAAAATCATTAAATAGAAGAGGTCAAGAACATTCTATGCCCCTTGTTTAGAGAAAATGTACGCATTTTGGATATATTTTCTTCTTCAAAAACAGATAAAGAATAAGGATGTTTTTTTGCTAGTTTCCTTCATCCATCATTGAAATGACAGTTGAATTTATAGCTTTGCATCGTGTTTATCTTAAAATTAAGCCTGGGTATACCTTATAAAACCAAGCTTTTGATTTAAAGCGTTATTTAAAATTCAAACTCTCTAATTTCAAACATCTGCAGGCTTATAATGGTAATTAGATCTTGACCTTAAAAGCAAATGAAAAATTACAAAAGACATTTCTTTGTTGTGGCACTAAAATACAAAACACGGTGCACTTATAGCTATCTAACAATCTTTGGGAGCATTGCAATTTTAAAATACAAAACAGAGGAGCTATTGCACATTTTTAAACTGCGCTGAGTGTGGAATCAAATGATTTGTTGAATTAATTAAGTACTTTTCTTGTATAAAAAAAAGTCATATAATTTTCAAGGAATCAATAAAATGACTTAAAAGATGTATGTATAGTTACATGTACTAAATATCATACACCTGACCTCTGTAACCTTTCCATGTAATTTAATTTTTTGTCTGTCTTTTTCTAGCCTGATAATTCAAGCAAAACTTTGGATTTGCAAAGTAATGTTTATATTACTGTATACAGAGTTAATTTCGCCCCTTGTTATTTTCGCTCGTCTACACTTGCAAACGGTTTTGCCTCGTCTTAAATTCTCCCAGACTCGCTTATGTATTAAATAAATAACTTGGAACATCAAAATTCACCCAGTCTTAAATTCGCCCGCTGTCAACGAGGGCGCAAAGAACAAAAATAAAACGGGGGCGAATATTTCCCTGTATACAGTAATTATACGGCTCTGAATACGATTTTAGTGATGATTACTTCTTACTTTTGCTTGTTTTTAATTTGGTCTCTAATGTATAGCTTTTTGGATCATTATAAATATTACAGTACATTTTGATACCTCCGTTATCAGTCACATTAATGAAAAGCAATACATTATTTATAAATCTTTATTTTGGTACCAATGAATTTTAAAAACAATTTTAAGTATGTACCTTTCACGCATTCGTCATATTTGATAGTACGAAGAATAAGATCAAGCTCGTGTTGTCGTCCTACAAAACATTTCTGTCCTAGCCCCTTTGAAGTTAGCTCTTTGTCATAATCTTTCAGACTCTGCAAGTATTGACGTAACGTGTCGGCCATCTTTGTTGCACCGTCATCGACATGAAGCCGGATTTCCTCAGTAAGGTTGATGACGAATTCAACGACGTCACAATGCTCGCTAAAATTGTTGTCCAAAGCCTCGAAAAACTCTTCTCCTGTCTGTTGAGGAATAAACTTTTGTGGATATATAAACTAGACTTTATATTTTACAGACAATAAACCTATGATATAAATTTGTTAAAGGCTAAACTTCTTTGATTTATTTCAAACTTAAATCAATAAAACAAAATGCAGGAAATAGATTTTAAAAGGATTCAATAACCTTTTCAATGTCATAAA
The DNA here is from genome assembly GCA_015776775.1 of Magallana hongkongensis. Taxonomy (NCBI): domain Eukaryota; kingdom Metazoa; phylum Mollusca; class Bivalvia; order Ostreida; family Ostreidae; genus Magallana; species Magallana hongkongensis. Next base: position 46,246,751 of record CM027471.1, on the reverse strand, counting down.
GGTGTATTTTCCCAATAATATATTTTTTTTAATTTGTAGATATTTCATTTTTTAAAAAGATACTAATACACATATTTTGAAAACAGTTATTTTCTTTAATCTTGACAACATTATATCATTGTCATTGATTTTAAAAAGTAATTCCTTCATTATATATTAAAAAGTATATTGATATTAGTACACATACTAAAAAGTTAAACAAATCGTCTGACCTTGACATTGTGTCCTAATTTTGATTCGGATAAAACGAAAAAATTCCTGTTTAATGGCGTCATCTGTGTATAAAATCTCGTTAAGGTCGCTTCGAATTTTTGACCACAGCTGCAAAGGCTGATGTGCCATTCGTGTCAATGTTGGCATAACTTCCATTTTGTACTTTCTTTTACATCTGAAAAAAAAATCCAAAATGAATGTGAATCAACGGAGATAAGAAAATAATGGCAATGCTGTATTTGTGTTTGCTGTTAGCACCCCGTTTTACTATTTCATACCGGTGTCAGTTGTTGCTAATATTACTGCTATTGCAGTATCAATAGACATTTATCAAATAAGACATTTATTTACTGTTCAAAATATAAGAATGCAGTCATCATGTACTACTTCATGTATCTAAGTCACAGGATGGATTTTCAGCGTAGTTCAAACAGTTTTAACTGGTACTGACGAGAACTGTAACAAGAATTGTAACATCGGGAAGACAATCATCTACCATATTGACGTACTTTTCATGTGATGACCAGTAAGTTGGAGATTGTATCTAGTTTAATTTTAATATAATGGGGGTTTACGCATGTGCGCATAAAGACAATAAGAAACCAGTATCATCGAGCAAATCTTTGGACCCAGATATACATGGTTTTATCTTTAAATTAAAGTACTGAAGAACTGACGGGAGTTGATTTTGTCGATGTTTATTTATCTTAAAATCAATGATATGTTATTTTGCATGACAAGTACCTGTAGTTTCTAATTTGAATTATGCACATTTTTATAATGTGAATTTTTGGACCTTTTGACAAGAATGTCGAGAAACCCCAATATAAATCATGTTAAATAATACTTAAAGATAAATTTAATCCAATCAAACTATGTATCAGTAATAGAAATATTTCTCGAAAATTGTATGGATCCAAGCAATATTGAATTCTAGTCCTCGTTCAACCAAACGCTCGGCTGACACCGTAAATCTCCGACAAGGATTTACGTAGACAGCCGAGCGTCGAGTTGAACGAGACTATATTAAACTCTGGCGTAGGAATACATACGACTACAAAAAATATACATTTAAATTGTTCGTACCATTCAAAATCTGACTATTTTCAAGGTATTTATAAATAAGTTTCCTTGAAAAACAATGCTTCAGAATACACTACATTGAATTTATCTATTATTTTCAAGAACTAAGTGGTGTCAGCGGTCTTGATTTGTGCTGACTAAGAGGTCCAAACACTGTTTCACTTTCAGTTTGTCTGAGTAACTGCATAGGAGAGTTGATTTAAATCAACTCCCAAAAATAACTGGTTAAGTTTGATTGCGTAAACCTGTTCATTTATATTCAAACTTGAATTTGTTTTCGACAAGTGTTATTGAAACTTGATATAAAAAATGGAAATTGCGATGATTTTATTTCAATTTTTAAGAGATCAAAGATTGTATGTCTATATTTAACGTGATGAATATTGTTACAATATTCATAATCAGAGAAATAGTAAGATATTAAGATTTGTGAGAACATACGTACATTGAAAATCATGAATTACAAACACAGGTTCTAAGAGAAAATATTTTAAAATGATACATGTTCATTTATCATACAATCCTGTCTTGAGACACAGTTAATAAAAAAGACTAGTAGGTATAAATTACTCGCAGTTAAAATTTTCTCTGCACGGGATTATATCTCACTTTACAAGGTTCAAAGAGGCAAGGTATCTTGAGAAATTCATCGATTGTGTTTCTTATAATATGAATAACTAATATGTCGATTAAAATTTTAACAAGTACAAACCAGGTTTTCTTTTATGTGAACTGTATACATAATCCATGTCAACCCTGAATTGATAAACATTACCTACCGTATCCAGTGAAATGGAGTACCCTATATGCAATATTTTGCCAAAAAGTGACGAAGTTCAAAAGCTGGTATTTTTTTTCATAAATTATCAGAAATTAAAATCCTAGCAATATGCACATCTATGATATATGTACAATTGCTCTGCAAAAGAACAACTCCCTATCTTGAAAACTGTAGTAGGAGTGATCCGAACAATAAGGATACCCTTAATGTTATATTTTGCCAAAAAATGACTATGTTCAGAAGCTGGTATTTTTTTCATTAATTATAAGAAGTCAAAATCCTAACAATGTGCACACCTCTGATATATGTACAATTGATCTGCAAAAGAACAACTCCCTATCTTGAAAACTGTAGGAGGAGTTATTGGTACAATGAGGGTATCCTTTTGGCAGCTGCCCGCTCGCCATTTTCACCATCCTAATAACCTGATTTTCCGTCGGAAAACCCGGTTAGAAATATTAAAGAATGAAATGGACCATTATTCAAAAAAGCAAGTCTGTTTATTCGTTCTGGAATTTCACAAATAATTCGTTCATTGGTGCAATCCCAGAAAATAACAACTAGACAAAACCGTTGAGGACTTATGTAGTAATCATTATGGAAATTCTATTGAAATTTGTTAACGTACATGCGTTATATAGATAGCGTATGTCCATTTATGTTCAAGGAGATAATGTGTAATTAAGCAATGGGGTGCATGAAACACAGCTCTCCAGTAGTTATCTGAAGCTGTCTTTCTGTCTCCTCTTTTAATACAGGTAGGGCAAATTATAACACTTGCGCGCATTCTCAGAAGTAAAGTTAATGGATTCAGTGGGTTCAAATAATATTTTATTTTCAGAGATTTTTGTGATTCTTATAATGTTAATAAACTTTATTGTAACTGATATTAAAATTTATTGTTAAAATGTCATATTAAAATGCTATGTCTAAATAAAAAGAGTCATCTGGAAGCTGTCTTTCTGTCTGCTCTTTTTATACAGACTGGAACACAGGCTATTCCCCATGTAGAGGAGGAGACATTCTAGCAACACCTTGGCTAGGGCACCCGCCATGTGTGGCATATTGGAACTAAGATCTCGAGGATCTAAATAAATTAAATATCACTAGACTTTGACCCGTGCGTGCACGGGTTGACATTGCATATCGGACATTTACGCAAAAGATACATCGGCACACCGTATTGTTGACATTTACATAACAAAGCAATGCTATTAATTTCACTAACTTTCTTTAGTTAGAATAGATCTAATCTGTGTCTTAGGAAAGGCCCTCACCATGGACGGTTAGAATGCCTTCATATTCCCGTAATGTAACAGAAAATTGCATAATCGCCCCGATACGATTTTAGAGAAAATTAATGAAGTTACATCGAAAATAACAGTCAAATTAATCATAATAAACCATTTTGAGACTGACTGTAAATACCTCTCATCTAAAAATTTAATCCATATAATGTAAAAATTCAACACTTTTTCAACAACGTACATGTAATTTCTTTGCTACAGAGACAATACAAGGAACGCATTCTATCGTAAAACCGCGTCCGTAGGACATAAATATATTTCTATTATTTTAACGATAAACTTTCTATTTATTATATCGTCACTCTCCTAAGAAATATATTGTGAATTTTATGCATGAAATCAAATATTTTTTTTGCCATCACGAAGACAAAAGTAAGTACTAAGTAGATATGTATAATTGTTATTTATAATTTCTTTCATAAAAATCATAAATAATAAGAACAGGATATATAGCAATTAAATTTCCAATGAAAAATTACACGTATTTGTATTATCGTTTCTGAGTTTATTAATGCAAATATGATATTGTGGAAACATAAACTAAAGATCCCGTTAGCGTGAATTTATTGCGCACGCGCTAGATTGTAAAATCAAAAATAATCCAGATGATTTCCGTGATTTTTTGAGAAATTTTCACTGATTATATTAATTAGCGAAGCTTAATTGAAAAAAAAATATAAAAACAAATTGGTAATCTTCAAGTACCAATGATGTTTAAAATATTTAAAACAAAAGGCAGTACTCTTCCGATTTATCGGTATTGAAGCCCAAAAATTCGAATCTATTACTTCAATATAGTAGTATAGATATAAAGCTACACATGACAAAGAAATGGTTTTATTATATAGTAATGGAGTATCATGATATAGTCATACTATTATCTTTTGTCTTTTACGCATACAAGTCTTTGATTTGTCTGAAGGTTTCCTTTTCATCTGTTCGCAATTTGTCCTTGTATTATCGTTTTGTGAAAACACTTCCTCTTCAACAGAGCTGGATTCTGAGGTCCAAAACTTTTCTTTAAAATCGGACTCGGCCGAAAAAGAGGGGCTATTGATTGAGCCCCCTAAACCGCTGTCAATTTGATTTCTACATGAATTCTCAACTGGACAACTTTTTTCTAAAGAATCATTTGTGTCCGGGGTTTTTGTGACTAGTTTATTATTCAGTTCTTCGTCCTCAGACGTTACACGGAGGGAGCTGGAAGTCGATAGGAGAGATGATGAATCCAAACTGTCTGAATCCATGCTTTCTTTCTCAGTCTGAATACTGTCAGAGGATACACTTTCCGCATCCGTGAATTCTTTTCTAGTAATGTTGTAATCAAACTTTCCAGCTTCAAAATTCTATTGAAAAATAAGCATAATATATTATGTCATATTTATTGAAATCGTATCAATCTGTAACCAGAGATAACACAAATAGGAAATAAAATTAATCTTACAAGGTAAAAGTTCATCACTTCGTCGATATCTTCTTTCTCTCTGTTAAGTCGACGTAAAACCGTCTTGTGCTTTTGTTTAATTTGGTCATACAAGACCTTATTTCGTTGCCAGTTATTCAGACCTCCCTCTCTGATCTGACGTAAAATTTCCTTGTAGTTAGCATTGGCTTCACCCAGGTACATGTCTGCCTCTGAAAAGTTACAGTGTATACTGTAAATAGTGGCATTTTCTATATTATTTTAAAAAGCAAATTTAATAGATTAATGTTTTCGTTTTTGCAAAAAAAAAATGTCCGAGCGAAGATAACTCTGGTAAAAAAAAATCTCAACTCTTTATACTGTATGACAAAACAACTTCAACGAGAAAGAAAGTTAAAAGAATAAACATACAAAAATCGTACCAGTCACTTGATTGTTCTTTAACAATTGTGTAGATTTTCTTACTAATATGGTACTCAAATGATGGTAAGCATATATCAAATTTATATTCGGTGAATGAACGAGAGTTTTCCATATTTGTAAACTTTCTCGAAAATCTTTTTCTGAATCTTCCAACTTTTGTATCGCTGAGTAAAATTTTCCTCGCGAAGACAGAGTTCTTGCTTTGTTATATCTAGGAGTGGTCTCCAAATTCAAAGCCATTGTATAATGTCGTTCGACGTCCTCTAAAATAGTATCACGTGATATGTTTTGGGACGTCTTCATGAACATTGCTGTGCCAATGTTTGTCAAATATACGTCTTTGTCTGTTGATTTGTCGTGAGAAGTTAAGATTTCGAGAGCTTTTTTGTGATAATGTTCTGCTTCGTAGTAGTTTTTACATTTGAATGAAATAATTCCTGCCAAATTGTTAATGTTTGCTATATAAGACCAACATTCCTTTCTACTTTTCTTAATAGCCATTAATGCATATTCGAGACACTCAAGAGCTTCGCTGTAATTTTCATTCGCATTCAGATATCGTGCTTTCTCTTTCCAAACTTTACTGAGGATAAGTGCCGCATTATGATCTTTAGATTTCTGTTTACGTTTGATGTAAGAAGCTTCATTTGAAAGATTTTCATTATTTTTTACGACATCTTCCATTTCTTCTAAAAGTTCCATACACATGTCTATTTTTTCCCTGTTAATATAAAAATTCGCCAAATAGGTTTGATAATAAACTGTTTCTAAAACCTTATTTTTAGTTTTCGATTCAGATATTATCTGGGTGATAAATTTGTGGCGAGAGGCATCGTCCAAAAGCAAGTCTGTCAACCTTTCTCTATTCATTACACTCACAATACTGGGAACGTCTTCCACAAACGATGGTCTAATAGAGGGCATCTGTGTCAAATAATCATAAAACAATTTAATGTGAGGTTCATGATTCTCCATAACTTTCATCAAATTAGACAAAGAATCGTCTTCTGTTTTGGATATGACTCTATCGATGTACTCTACAAATCTTGACCTTGCATCATTCACATAGTTTTCAAACACGCTCTGGTGATTTCTTAAAAACTGATAAACAAGGGGATGAACATAATAAGTCTCTGATAAGGGGGGCTGTGCTTGCCCATTTTCGGAAAATCTTCCAATGGGCGTCTCTATAAAATGACGCTTTTTTAGCAACACCATTTCTAACCGCATGTTTGCTTTTCCAGAATGTCCATTCTTTCCACAAATATGGGTGGCCGCCTCTATAGAGAAATTTGTTGTTCGGAACACGGACAACTGCATTAAAGTGATTTTGTATCGTTCATTTAGGAGAGAAAACGACTGTCGAAGACACAACTCAACACCCAGCACATCGCTCTGAACGTGAACCACGGAGTTGTCGTTCGTTTGGAGAGACACAATGAGGTCACGTGGTCTGATGTCTTGTAATGCACCAAGGACAGAAAGCATTGCTAAAGGGCAACATCCACAAAGGGAGGTAACTTTCTTCATTTCGTTCTCGGGCTGAAAGGAAAAGAAGACAACCAATCCGACATATAATGTCACAAAGAATTAGATTCTCAGACTTTACATTATCAAAATATGTTGCATACAGATTGTAGATAGGACAGTATACTTACAAGTTGTACATTGTGTAACTTTGACTTTTCCTCGAGAAATATAATCGCCTGCTTTTCCGTTAATTCTCGTAACTGGATTTCTTGAAAGGAACCCTCTAGTCTGGTATGATCAAATCGTGATCTACTGGTGATCAAAAACCTATACTAAAGTGTGATAACATGAACAATTTAATTTCAATGTTTAATGATTTACCAAAGGTTCTTTTATTATTTGTTGAAAGTGCTTACAAAACCAATGTAATTCATGTATAAAGAAATGAATTGAAATACTAAAAATAAATAGAATACATATATTTAAGTAAAAAAAAGAAAAAATTGGGTTTTTTTTCTTCCAAATAAATTCAGATGTCAAAATATTATACCATTCCATATGCATGGTCAGGACAATTCTCCACCTTCATCCGTCTTTCCAAGATGCGTTTGAGAAGCGCATAAAAAGACGTCTCATCACTGGCTAAAATTTCATCGACGTTGTCCAATAGTAGCACTTGATTTTGATCTACAACGAGTTATGATTAAATTTTAATTAAGATGTTGTATAAAGTGTTATAGATACTTTATGTGAAATTATCAGGAAACCAACATACTTTATTGGAAGTATATGATTAATCTATTTACCTGAGTATTCACAGCATTTCTGAACCAGGAGTTGCTTCCAAGACTCCTCTTTGTAGTCAACAAATATGTCTTCACTTCCGGTTGCGTGCGATTCCAGGGCTTCGCCTGAAAACCCGTCCCCTGATGACGTTAGCAATGATGCGTCAATAACATTGAGTGCGGTTCTGACGAGATCTCTCACGTACTTTTGCTCCCTGGAAAAAAATCATGATGAGGAATTGAGTGATAAATTTTACAAGAAGAAAATGGTTATATATATCTTTTTAACCTTGAAAACTATTTGATCGTTAGCTTTTGTTTTGAAAATAAAATAAAAGTATAATAAGAAATCTTGACGAGCAAATTCAGCTGCTTGTTATACTTGGTAAAGTACAAAAAAATGCATAAAATGAATCGTTGCCCTCATTCTCTCTCCATCAACCAGATAGATATACACAATAAAAATACCTCAATTCCACATTGTAAATTCTCCACTTTTCTCCAAACAGTCTCCTACAGACTTCGAAAGCTAGACTGGTTTTCCCCATTCCTCCCAATCCACAGATCCACACACCTATTTAAAACAATTGTCATAATTAGAACAACCTTAGCTTGCATGTCAATCGTGTTACATGATAAAGTATGGGAAACCAGTCGGTGTGTCTCTTTTTCTCTCAAATGCAACGTAATACTGTAGCTGTTTACAACAAAATAATTACAAACAACAACATTTTTCAGAATGGAATATTCTAAGTGTAAAACTCAGAGGAATTCAAATATAGTTAGTGGATAATTTTTAAAATAATATCCCTGGTATATGAAATAGTGTAAGAAATACACTCCAATAAAATTACAGCGAATAAATCAGGTTTTAACCTGAAGCCATATTGATTATTTAATGTCCAAATATTACAAAGAAATAAACAGAACATAACCAATCAATCAATAACCTTTGTACTCTACGCTTTGTAAACTCTCGATGACGTTTTCTAGCTCATGGTCCCTCCCCACCAGGCTACAGGTCTGTCTTATTCCCAGCTCGATAAGTCTTAGATCGTTCTCGTTGCACTGCCTTCTGTACTCCTCCAGAATAGATGTCACAGAAGTCGAACCTTCATCAACGTGAAGTTTTATTTCACTGGCCAAGTGGTTTAAATATTCTACAATGTCATCTCTCTTTTGTTTGAAATAATCTTCCAAGGCCCTGAAGAAACCCGTACCATTCTGTAAAATCAATCTTAGTTACAATGACTGAAAAATTTACAATGATAATAGCTTTTGCTATAAGTAAAGACACTGATTGAATTTATTAATGTTATAAGATTAAGACATCTTAAAATATTATGAAAATTTCATAAAATACAGGGCTGAAAATCAAGATATACATATTACGCTAATGAAAGTTATCCATTAAACAAGCAAATATGAATTATATCTAAGCAATATGACAATGGATTACAATGGTCACCTTCATTTCATCAGGTACGGAAATCTTGGACTCGGACAGCGTAAAAACTTCACGGCGGATCTCCATATCGGAGTCAATCAATTCGATCAGGGCCAATCGAATTATGTCCCAAGGATCGATCTGGGTCCTCCTAAAACCCACGCTTGTTCCTGATGACGTCATTTCAGATGTTTGTCTCTTGAGAGGTACATAGTAAAATATCCATGGGCTGAAATATGATATATTCCATTTTTCTTTTGTAGCAAAAACTATATCAGGATAATATTTGCGGGTGTTCTCTTCCGTACAGTTGGTTGTGATTGATATACATATCTATATCCATTATAATTTTCCTCTTTTTTAAAAAATCGATTGTTATTCATACAGTAGTTATCAAGCAAATCAGATGCATGACAACGCAATCGAGTAAAACGACCCGTTCGCGTACGAGTAACGCATTTGTTTCACTTTATAAAACTGCCTTCAATCGTATTGCTTAACTAAATATCAGCATTGATTTAAGTAGCAATTATAGATAATTATTACATCGTTTTTGGATATGATGACTTTTTGTGTTGACTATGCGTGAAGTAAATTCTTGATCGATCAAAAGTGAATTTACATGGAGAGCATAGACTCCATGGACTTGCATAGACTCCCAGACTTCCAAGTAGTTGTACATGTACCATTGTTACCTTCATATATCTGTGAGAAATACTAAGTTGTTCCTTCTGTAAAACGTTCTGATAACAGCAATGATTATATAGGTACCGGGTATTTTAATAACTGTTTATGGGTTGATTAAATGATTCAGAGACAGAACAAAATGTTTTCAAGGGCTATGAGGCGGGCTATACTAGTATGCATATCGATTTTGCAATACTAGCTACCTGCATAACCACAAATGTTTGTGATTTTGGCTTTCGACGTTGAACTCGCAGAAGAAATGCATTGCAGAGTTGTCATACATAAAACCTGTAAGCATGTGCTGTTTTTCCTTTCCTGCACCGTATTTCGAACTTATCGCGAAATGGTTTAAAAGCATATTGAACCAAAACAAGATGAATCATGTTTTTTAACTTCCGTTTATAACAGTTGTCCTTGACTGCTTTTTTATTTTAGAGCTACATTTTTTTCTTTGTATTTTGAATAAAATTACAGATGAAATAGGTCATTTTAGATTTTTTAAGTCGGTAAAATAGGCAATACGTCGTCTTATTGGCCCATCCAAAGACTAGTGTCAAGTGTACTAATGTTTAGTTTTTGACATGTTCATTAAAATCTACTGACATGGGAAGTTGAAAATACGGTTGATATCAGTCCCCCATAGCGTGTGTGTGACCTAAATTGTTTGAGAACTTGGTGAACCGAATATGCATAATATGACTGTTAAAATACAAATTTGGTGATATCTGGGCTTTACTTGAATTCAACTAGAACTGTAAAATATCTTACCTGGACGGAAAAATTCCACGTCTCCTCTCAAAGACACCTAAAATTTAAAACGCATAATTCAGTAGAGCTTCGCGCGGTGCACAGGCATTGATTATTTCATGTCTGCATTTCCACCATATACATGTCTTTATTATTCAAGCGTTACCGGAAATCCCAATTCTTACAGAAATCCATTTTGAAATGAATTCAATTTAAATCGAGGGGCTCAAGTTTATGAAATTTAACACCCATGAAAACGTTTTAAATGAAAAGATAATTTCCTTGTGCGTTTGTGCACAAATAGCGTAGTAAATGTATATATTCAAAAGTTTAATAAAGGCACGCGTGTATAAACAGGAAAGGGGGCCTGGGCCCTCCATCTTTTTTCAAATGTGCCTTTTTCCTTGTAGTTAACGTACCAGCCAATATAAGCCATAGCCCCTAAATAATGATAAAATTACATATCCTTTGATCTTCATGGTAACAGGAAGATTCCGACTGTGGTCCAAGAAAATTATTTAGCTTCAATAATGTTAGTAACAAAGCATTTGTCCTGTAAAAATTTTGAGTCAAAATTTAAAACTTATTTTGAATTTAGTAATAAGATTTTACTTTCGAAAGCCAAAGATTTGTAAAGAACACAATCGTTCAATGTGTTGATAAGACATTGCTTCAAAACCTATTGTCCGTTCAATAAACGGATCGTCGGTTTTAACCTTCACATTCTGAAGATAACTCATGTTGTTCAAAACGTTTTTAATGTTGTCTTTTGTCAGAGATTTTGATATTGCAATGGAAACTCGTAACCTAGGAGACGTAACCAAAAGACCTGACCATAATTAAGTACCATAAATTATTACTGTATTTAAAAAAAACTTACTATCAACACAGCACGGGTCCTGATAACGTAAGAGTGTTAAACTTTGTGCCACACATAATATAAACAATTTAACGGAATTTGCTAATAGATGAGTAAGTGTACTTAGGTTTGAAGTGGCCAGTCTCAGCCAACAAAACTGAGTATACTAACAATTTGAAGCACTTACTTTGACAAGATGCATTGAATGCTTTCGGAAACACCATTGCAGGAAACTGTCTAGCTCATCTCCACGGAATCCTCTATGTTTGATGAGAAAATAAATGCAGACATTGTACGTAGTGTTAAAAGTATCAACGAGACTCTCCGTAGGTATAGACACATCATTGTTCGAATCTTAAATTACTAAACAGATATAAACATACAAAGCAAACACACTGATAAAAACATCGCTGATAACAATTTGAAACATGGTGCATAAAGGTATGTATAATACATGAACATATAGGTTCACTCCGATAATAAGAATAAAGCACAAACAATTAATTGTGTTCATTTCATCTATGAAGTAGTCATTTTGATTTTGCTTTTTGGTTGAATTTTTTTTCCAACGTGGTCGATTTGCTGTTAAGGATAAAAGAGACGGGGATATAGGCTTTTGATAAAGAACGACATCTAATGTCATTTGTTTGTAAAATTATTTTAACTTTTTTACTTTTATGTAGTAAATTAATTTTGTTGTTGTTGATTTTAAGTTAAGAGCAAGAAAAATGTAACTATCATGATATGTATATAATATTCTTATCATATAATATCTTTTACAGAATGTCGTGGATTAGAATGCTTTGGAAATTCACAACACAATAAGTAGGCTAAAATTTTCATTTTCATACGCCGAATATTCATTTTTTTTCTTCTTTTGTTCATCATCGTATATTTCGTCACCTGTAAATTGAGTACATGAAATTGAGAACATTGGCCGGAGTGTGTTCGAGATTTCTTTTCAGTTTTACTTATAAGCCAACGCCATGTCTTTGATCAGCATTCTTTATTAGTGGGTACATGATGTATTCTATCTTTGTTATGTAATATTCAGGGTACGTTTCTCCAGATGATGGGAATTGAAAGTTGGGGCTGAGAGGTTTTGCAAAATCTAAAATTCTATCAGTACTAGGAGTTGACAATAAATATAAACCACACATAGAAATAATTCTGGTGGGGGTCGTCTAGACTTACCCTACACCCACCAATATCCAAGATAAGAACTATAATAATCATTTCTTTGACAGTCTACCATCACTTTGAGATTTGACGGTTTTTGATCAACAGATTTCTGTTAGGTCTTATGAATTTTGACAAACAGTTTATCTGGGGTTGATAGTCACGGTACTATCTGGGGTGACAGTCACGACACTATCGCGCTAATATTAATTCCCACCTGCATAAACCATGACCACACATCAGGGGCCTCCAAGGCCAGGTTCGCTCACGAACACCCTGCCCACTGAATCGAACTTTCATAATGCGCCATGGATATTTCATCGCTCTGGTGGAAATTTTGGGATTTTTTCACACAGCGTGTTCAGGCTCGGGAAACAATTCAGAAAATACATCATCTTCATCTTCCAGTAACACCACCATTTTGAACAACATGCTTGCCAGAGAAATTCTACAGAGACAGGCGTTAGAAAACAGGGTAGCAACGCTAGAGAGACAAATCACAGTGCTGATCAGTGACACCATGGACAGCCAAAGAGCATGCTCGGCGTTACAGCGTGACGTACAGGGAATCTCACTCAAACAAAACAACATGGCGTCGTCCCTAGCAGACGATTACCCAGCGTGTGGATTCCGAGAATGCCAATATGAGGGAGAGCTTAAGGAACTTGTCTGACATTACTAGCAAATTACTAAGCAAGGACAGTCAATGCAAGTACACTTATTCATCACTTTACCACTTTCATCCAATTTTTGTTTTTTCAAAAATATTACTACTAAAAAGTTCACCATTTTGTGTATCAAGAAAGTCAACAATATATTCGTGTGTTACTTTCAGTGTCTAAAACCCACATAGCATTTCTAGCCAGAATCACTGACAGATCACCTGGCCCCACTCAAACAGAGAAAACACTCAAGTTTGATTCCGCTGAATTCAATTACGGCCACGCATATGATGCCAGCTCAGGAACATTCCAAGCTCCGATGGCTGGATTGTACAACTTCCAGACTACCGTCTACATATTGTCAGGAACTTTTGAAGGTTTTATCTCAAAAAATGGTGTCCCAGAGGTGAACCTGTCTGTGAGGGGGATTCCCTACCAAATATCTGACTCTGTCTCTCTAACACTGAGTCTAAGTCATGGTGACCGGATATGGCTGGTCAGAACAGACCAAGGGAGGTCTAATGTAGCACCCAGAAAAAGCCTTTTCTCAGGATATTTTATTAAAGCAACTTGAAATAAATTATATACAAATAAAAACTGACTATTCATATCAACTTTTGTTTCCCTCTAACTTTGAAAAATAAACCTTTTTAAAGTTTTTAAATAATTTTTTTCAAGCCATTCTCATTTGCAGTAAAGATTCTATTTATTTCTGTTCATGTACAACATTCTCTGTGAAATTTTAAACATATTTTAATGATGTAAAAAAGTAATAAGGTGAATAAATAAGTTATAAACAAATTTAATGAGCTAAATTATAAACTGTCATCAATCTCCCGCCTCCTCAAGGTCGTCATCCATGTCAAGGTCATCCATGTCCTGGAAGAGGGATTCATCCACTTCTACACCTTCCTCCTCTGAAAAGGAGATAACTCAAATCATCAAATAAGCTCAAAAGCAATATAATTAAAAGTTATTTTAAGATGGAAAGAAATGTGTGTAAAGAGAGTTTAAATGAAAACATGCAAGCGTAACTGTAAGAAGCAAGGAAATAAACTAAAACTGTCCTAACCCCCCCCCCCAGCAAGGCAAATTTCAAACGGTACGTATATAAACTTAATTAAAGTAAACTTTGCAGTAAATGAATATTGCCATGCAAAGCTTTTTTGTGGATAAAATGTTGAAGATGTTTCTATTCTGAACCTTAAAAAATGCAATTAGTTACTAGTATTCCAATTTTTTTTTTTTCACTTTCTCCTATGGTACAAAGCAACTCCATGTCTCAAAAATTGGAAAATTGATCCCACAGGACTATTGTTTTTTAAGTGATGAGCTTGCATCTTAATTGTCAACTTGGATTTACTTGAAAAACATTATCATAATATGCAAACTTCAATTACTTAAATGTAAAAAGGAAAATTTAGTACTACAAAATTTTTTTAAAATGCCAAAACACTACAATCATATCAATGATTCATTAAAATTTATCACAGGGTCACTTCAGCAATTGAATTTATTCGACTTTTAAATTTAAAGAAACTAAGTATTATTATATGCAAAATACTTCATTTCCTTATTAATAATGATATAATCTGTTTCCTTATAATAGTAACAACTTTTGGTTTATATGAAAAAGTATTAAAATAACCCACAAACCACCGCCCATTTTACAGATGATCATTTTTCTCTAAACACGTTCCAACTAAACCATGGCTCAGACAAATACCCTCGTTAAGACAAAGAAGTTCAGCCACACTTGTCTTTGTCTCTTATGAATTCATCATTGATAGACAAAAATTTTGCATTGTAGGTAGTAAAATACTTAAAACATATATATTTAGTTTAAAATATTAAAGGACAAAAACTACATTTTGATGTACCGGGGTATATATATGTTTACTATTAAATATTGCATAGTAGGTAATTTTTTATTAAATTTGTAACGATTATAATAGCTTCCTTACATTTCGACATCACTGTACAAAATATAGGGTAAAGAAAAAGAAAGTTGTCATAAAATCATTCGATCTTTTCTTACATATATCTTCATGAAAATTGCAAGTATAAACCTTCAGATGGTTTTCAACATATGTACACTTACAAATATTCAGACTTTAATATGCAGTAGTAAGACAGGTCTATGGGGCGGACAACATTGTGTCTTCAGACAGACGGACAGGGTGATTCCATAATACCCCCTCCCCCCACTTATACTTCATTTGTGTGTGATAAAAATGTATCAAAAATTGCACATAAAAAAACATGATTGTTTTCCTTGGATCAACAAGGAAATTTTCACTCGGTACATGCACTGGTATGTATTGTTTTTAATGCATTGAGCAAAAAAAAATTATTTGTCTATGTATTTACATACCTGACTCTAAAAGTTTTAAGTCTGAATCTGCCATCGACTCATCTCTCATAAACATTTCCTTTCCTGTAAAACATGTTGATAAATGCAAATACCGTACAATGTTCAATGAAAATCAATTTTTTTTTTACCAGTATCAATTCAAGAAAAAATTCAGAAAATTTTTTATGTAGCAAGTATATCAGTCTACCTGATGACAAAGGAGTGAAGGACCCTTATTAATTAAATAAATGAAAAAAATATCAAATTGTGAAAGAATAGTTTGAATTTATTCCTCCCCAACACCACCATAATGATTATGAACTATGGATATTACCAGTAAGGCCCTTTGTTTTTTCTTTATGAACCTTTTCTTTTTTCATTTCTGCCATTTCTGCATCAAACTTTGTTTTCCATGCTAAAAATGTTTCTACTGTGACTTTGGTTCCTTCGAAGCGTTTCTAAAATACAGAATAATCTGGTACATCATCAAATCCTCTAATTACATTGCAGACCAATAAACAGCTGAACTTAAAACACTGCATTTAAAAAATTTTCTGGTTTGATCATTAGTTTTTCAAATTTCAATCAAAGTTAAAGTAGTATTTAAACTTTTTAAAACAAAAACAGAACCTAATATTCTTTTCACTCCCAACTTTCTAAATACCTGTCATTCAATAAAATGTACTTGTGAGAGTTCAAATTTTCAGTCTTTAGATAAGTACAAAAAAATGACATAAATTTAACAAGCCATACTAATGCAACTTCTGTTTCTTCATCTGTGGCCTTTTTTTCCACATTACTTATTTTCAACTTGGACATAAATTGCCAGAGCACCTGACATATCAAATGAGGCACATGATAAATAATTGAACCCCCCCCCCCTTCCCGAGAGAGCACCTGTTCCTCCTCCTCTAGCTGCCGCTTCTTCCTCTCGATCTCTTCCTGTTTCCGTCGCTTTGAATCCTCCACCATCACTGTCAGTTTTTCCTGAATGGCGGACACAATTGTAAACACTAATACCATTCCAATGTTTTCCTCTATCTGCCAGAGTTGAAAAGAAGATTTTTCAATTTAAGCGTATGTACAGGTATAGCTGCTGATATGTAGCTCCCAGTCTTAAAAAATATGGATGGACTTGAAAGCTACAGTGTCTCCCATAGTAAAAAATTGTGCTAGTTTTGGACAGATTAATCTCATTTAGATAAGCTATATTCTTCTAAACACCATCCCTAGCATCATGAAGTGGAGTGATGCAGTTTGTTTACATGTAAAAATGACACATCTATCTCGATATGAATTAAGAGACGTTATCAGTAGTAAATGCACAAGGAATTTAATGGTACTTATTTTTTCCACAGAATATGTGTCTAAATAAGATTAATCAGTCCAAAACTAGTGCAATTTTTGTGTGTCGTAAATTGCAGGGTTTTTTTTACTATGGGAGGCACTGAGCTTCCAGGTCATCCATCCAAATTTTTTTTGATGGAGAGCTCAGACCTACAGCTACATGTAGTACATGGATTGATGTAGTCTATACTGTTAGGTCAGGATTTGAAATATAAAACTTAATCTGATTAAAAGTCATCTAATGCTTATTTATACCGAAGTTTTCCTATAAAATGTTATATAAAATACATGTATATGTACTACACGTATTAGACTGCTTTATACCTGTATAAGATACATGTACTACTGCTTTATACCTGTATGAAATACATGTACTATTATACTGCTTTATACCTGTTCATTAATAAGACTGATAATTTCCTCTATCTGGTCATCTTCAAGGTTTTCATTGTCAACAATTTCAAATAAAGGAGGTTCCTCAGGATATTTCTCAACATATGAAAACTGAATCACACAAGAAGCTGCAAATACAAGACTAATGTTATTGCTAATGTTATTACTCATTGTCTATTATAAAGTCAAAGAAAAATGACAATAACAAACTGTTTTAAAAAGGTCAATGTTATTTTTCCTCATCTATTATAGCATCTTTGCAATTCTCCTCTCATCATGAGAATAAGAAATCTAACACCTGCCTGGCAAAGATGAAAGATGCTATCATAAAAGTATAATTGTGCATTGATAAGCTTTTATTTTAAATCGCTCAAATATAAAGTAAGGTCACATATTTTACACATATGATGTATTTAGGTGAAATTTTTTTTTCTAAATCTCATGGAAATAAAATATTATGTTTCTATCATGTAGAGCTCACTTTCATTTGCCTTCAGCACGATTCACGTCCTAAAAACTTTCAAATTACTTAACTTACTTAGTTAAAATAAGACAGTGGAAAATACCATTTATTATGGTCACATATATAATATTGCACTCCATTTCTTCTGCAGTGCATACAAATTTCATAAAATATTTTGGTTCAGTGTCAAGTCTAGACACACAAGTCATACATGTAGCTACATTTCCAATTTTGTCAGATGGCATTTTCCACTTATTACTTGTACACTGAATGTATATTACATTGTATATTATAATGTATATTAACTGCTAATACAGTTATACTTCATATATGTAGAAGAATAGGCACATTCATGCTTACTTGTTTTAAAACCATTCTCCGCATAAATAATGTACCCGTTAAATGTTTACAGTACTTATCAGTTTATGGTGAGTACACAAGCCCAATGATAAATGAGATTGCAGAGTCCATGAAATATTCAAAAGCACCTAGATCCTCGTCTTCTGATTGGTCCGTTTCTTGGGAACAAATTGTAATGGTAAATACATGGTAAGGGTCTGTCTTCAGCACTGTAAAAATCATTGCGTTTACCAATCATATCAAAATAATTCAAAATGTGATCAAACTATTATTATGGAATAAGATGTAAAACAAAGCATGTCCATCATAAATCAGATCAACAATTTAGAGCCATGCATCTAAAAGATCACTGAAGTCGAATGTACCTCACCCACATAAATACAATTTATTTCAACATCTTCATACAATTGTTTTCATCTGTTCATTTGTGACATTTTGTCTCCAAGTAGCTGCTTTGCATTTCAGCCAAAGTTTCCATAGAAGAAAATGAAATGCTGTCAGAACTAATCGAAATGAATTTTAATTCACTTGCCTTCGATTTCTTCTGGGTATATTGATTCTAAAGCTTCTATCTCGTTGTTTTGCTCTTCTTTAAAATCTGTCATTTTGCTTATTCAGTTATATTGCACATGTGTTATGATTCTGCCATTTTTCTATGTTAAAACTATTTTGATTGGATAGACTAACTTACATTGACTAATCAGAGTTGCCGTGTTATTGACATAAAATTTCCCCCAAAACTTCGAGCTCGATAATAATTAAACATAATTTCAAACCCGACGTATATATTTCACTTACTTTTATTACGGTAGTCTCGTTCAACCAGACGCTCGGCTGTCTCCGTAAAACTCTGACGAGCAGTTTTACGGAGACAGCCGAGCGTCTTGTTGAACGAGACTATTATTACGGACAATATGATTATTTCAGCATGCGCGGATTTAGAGTTGGTCGGGGGATTCAAACCCTCCCCCTGAAAACATTCACCAGAGACAAACCGATAAATAATTATTTATGTCTCTGCATTCACGTTATCAAATTTCCGAAAATAGGCCTCGGACCCCCCCCCCCGGCCTCCCCTGGAAAACAAAATTCAAAATTATCCCGCCCCCCTCGAAAATTTTCATCTGGATCGATCCGTGCATGTTCAGATAATCTTTCTAATATACTTCAGACAGTCTTACATTATGTTCTACCGGGATCTTAGTGGTTTAATGGCAATACTTTTCGTGAACGCGAAATAGCCGTGAAACAAATGTCATGTTGGTGGCAGTAAATACAAAATTTACAACATGACAATGTTGTCATTTTATAAATTTTGTATTTACTGCCACCCGGTAAATTCAAAATTTACAACATGACACAAAACTCACCGCAACAAATTACACATAACGTTATATTGGTTTTCATTTGCATATTACATGAGTGTCCATAAAACTAATGTTATCCTCATTAAAAACATAAAGTCAGCAGCAAATCATCCTTGTTTTATAACACAAAGACACTTCTATTTGGGAAATTTATCAATTGGGATTCGAAAATCAATTTAACCAGGTTAATTTAATTTCAATTGGGAATAATGGCTTTTCGAAAGACCCACAGGTGGATGTTTAATTTTCTGGGGCATGATGTTTAATTTTCTCGGGCATGATGGTTAATTTTCTTGGGCCAGATGGTTAATTTGCTGGGGCCTGATGGTTTATTTGCTGGGGCCTGATGGTTAATTTTTCTTGGGCCTGATGGTTAATTTGCTGGAGCCTGATGGTTAATTTGCTGGAGCCTGATGATTAATTTTCTGGGGCCTGATGGTTAATTTTCTGGGGCCTGATGGTTAATTCGCTGGGGCCTGATGGTTAATTCGCTGGGGCCTGATGGTTTATTTGCTGGGGCCTGATGGTTAATTTTTCTTGGGCCTGATGGTTAATTTGCTGGAGCCTGATGGTTAATTTGCTGGAGCCTGATGATTAATTTTCTGGGGCCTGATGGTTAATTTTCTGGGGCCTGATGGTTAATTCGCTGGGGCCTGATGGTTAATTTGCTGGGGCCTGATGGTTTATTTGCTGGGGCCTGATGGTTAATTTTTCTTGGGCCTGATGGTTAATTTGCTGGAGCCTGATGGTTAATTTGCTGGAGCCTGATATTTAATTTCTGGGGCCTGATGGTTAATTTTCTGGGGCCTGATGGTTAATTCGCTGGGGCCTGATGGTTAATTTGCTGGGGCCTGATGTCTAATTTGCTGACTAATCGGCCGCCTGAATTAATTTAAAAAAGAGACTATGATCAAGAACATCATGATATTGAATACCACTTTTAACGAGATATTGATTATTATGGATAATTTCATTTGTCAGACCACATGGGCATCGTATCCGCTATACACTCTATGACATATATATAAATAATACACAAGATACACAATAATACCCCTACAGCCCAAATCTGAGACCGGGAAATAATAGCCCCATAGGTCCCCTGCACTGCCCTGGTATCCGTTTGATGCTCACTTCAAATATAAAAGAGATACTGACCCGTCGTTCACCCCTATATCATTGTTAAATGCTAAAATATGACACAGTTCGGGTGAGCTAAACCGACCCTTTTCATTGTCATTGTTGTATTCTTCAAAGGTTCACGTCAAAACATGGCTGAGACAAAATAATCCCAATTTCACCTAATGATTTTCGCTGTTTTTGACTGCGACATATGATGATTTTTTTATGAGAATAAAGTCATAATGCTGGGTGTTCTATTTTCATTTTCAATGATTTTTTCCATAATTTTGCATAAAATACTAGTTAAAGCGACTGGTCTGAAGTTTCCTGGCTCTTCAGGGTTACCTTTGTTTTTGTAAACTGGTGTGATATTAGAAATCTTCCACACATGAGGGAGTTGTTTATTACTTAATGATGAATTGAACAATTTTGTAAGGGGTTTAATAATGGAAGGGATAATATTTTTAGGTATATGAGGAGAAATATCATCCGGTCCTGGAGGTTTAGATGGATTTATATTTCTCAGTTGATCTTCTACATCATGGTCAGTGATGCAAAATATGTTTATAGAAAATGGGGGACCAGGTCCCTGGGGGGGGGGGGGGGGGGGGGGGTAAAAGGGGTTCTGAACTATCATCAACTCGTAAAATACTTGCGAAATAATTGTTGAGTATATTAGCTTTTTCAATCGGATGAATAAAAATTCTACCATTAGATTTTAATTGGCGGGGATTTAGTTTGTTTTTTTTAGAAAATTTAGTAATTGATTTAACTATTTAATTTCTATCCAACAAAGACGCATTTATAACTCTTATCCAGGCGAGCTTAACTGCTTCGGAAATCGTCAATGCTCGTACAAATTAATGAGCATTAATGATTTTGATATTAAATAAAATATGTCGATAATTAAGTAAAATATAATTTTCTGTTCGAGTACTCTCAGTACTTTGATGAATTTCCTTATTGGCTGCTAGCTTGTACGGGCTTAGTGGCTGCTGATAGTGGCTGCTAGCTTCAGCCTGGTCTGAGCCATGTGCTCCATGCACCCATAGTAGTCATATATGCATGTAATAATGAATTTAATAAACATTGCATGTACAGGTGCAATTTTTTCACTCCGAGCTGTATCTATGTCAAAGTTCATTCTTTTGGTTATATATGTCAATGATAATTCTCACATTTTGTCGCATTTTTTATTTCCCGATTTTGATGCAGCCAGGGTGATAGATTTATTTTAAAAGCGATGATACGCAAGTAAAACAAAATAGGCACGTTACGAACTCCGACGCTACGTAGATCTAAGTATACATGCTCTATTACACGTGTATTGCGTGAGAGTGTGTTTTTTCGTAATAACTTGGCACCCTGGGCCATCTTACCGGCATGATGTATCCGTCTCATTTACAGGTACTTGGTAGGTGAGAACACCCCCAGTGTCTTACAACTCGACCAGGATGTATGGTCACATTTCTCAACAACAGGTACTTGTATGTAGAAAAAATAATGACTTCAATTTATATACGAAAATAATTTTTTTTTAAATTACAATGTACATTTACATTTTTAATTAATTGAAATTGATAATGAATGCTGCTTAATTTATTGATACATATTATGGTTGTATTGATGCTAACTACACCTTGGTTTACAAACCAACTTGTTTGAATATTTGGTTTTTGAATTAAGGATTAAGGAATCATATTTCTTTGTGTATTATGAGGTGATCAAATACGGTCATGATAACCAAATCAAATAAAGCACGACCGAAAAAATTTGATTCTTCCCTCATAAGATTCAAAATTTTTATAATGATTCCTAATTACTTACATTTATTCAATTTTCAACAATAGTTCTGTTAACTGTTTAATATAGTCATTGATGAAATGTATATTGGACTATACATTGCAAAATCGATTCGTTGTGTTATCACACTGGAAAATGTACATATTACGCATTTTCGGGATTCTTCCGTGTCTGACGAATGCCAATGGAAACGTTTTTATTCTTTGGGGTCAATGTTCGTGGATATCTAAAATCCAAGCTCTTGTTAAAATGGTTCTAAATAAGTTTGCTTAATCAAACAAGAGGCCCATGGGCCACATCGCTCACCTGAGGAACAATAGGTATGATAAAGTCAGCTTAATGGAGTCATAATACAAACAATCTGGACAATGTACAATAATACATGTAGATCCTGTATAAAAAAAATCCATTTTTCCCCTTTGAAACTTGGATAGCCCTGATTGCTGCCAATATTTACGAGACCAGACTTTAATCACTGCTCCTGCACATATCTAGGGACTCAACCTTACGCAGGGAGGGATGACCGCACATCTACGCAACTCAACAGGTACCAACGTTAACGCAAGGAGGGATGACCGCACACTTGCACCAACAGCTCAACCTAACGCAAGCAGGGAGTGCCGCACACTTGTGCTTGAAAGGCCTGAACACCAGCAGGGATGACCATACAAATCACCACCACCGCAATCACTACCAATACAAGCAGGTATGACTGCCCACTTGTATTAATGCGATACAGGGCTGGAATGACCTCGCACACTATATCGAACGTTAGAAAACACAAAAATTAGATAGAGCAGGGAGGTCCACACACTCAATCTTTTCGTACCTGTTTAAGTTTAACCCCAAACAGTCTCTCATCATAATGCTATAGACACTGTCCCTATATATGTGCCGGCCTAAAATAATTCATAGTATCTAAAAATTGGAAATAAAAAATAAACAAACTAATCCGGCCTAACCCAAAACGTCTTATGCAGAACAACTTATATACATTGAATTTTTATTATTGTATAAAAATAACCATCACAATAATTGGTTAACAGTGGATGCATTAATTAAAATAATCAAGAATCAATAAATCAAGGGCAATAACTCAATACAGTAATACAAAAAGATTCTAATGAAAAAATTGCTGCCTGCTTCAATTTTATAGTCATATCACATGTTGAGTATTGCAGTTCTCAAAAAGATCCTTTACAATTGTTTATATATGGGATATTTAGCTACATCAAACTCTGAACCTTCTTGTGAGGCCGAAGAATTGTCCTGGAGCCAAAGTCTTAACAATTATAAAGAATCATCTTGCTGATTAGTTTCTGAGAAGAAGATTTTCAAAGATTTACTCTATATATTCCTATGTAAAACTTTAACACCCCCCCCCCCCCCCCCCCACCAATGTGGCCTCACCCTACCCCCAGGGATCATAATTTTCACAACTTTGAATCTACACTACCTGAGGATACTTCCACAAAAGTTTCAGCTTTCCTGGCTGATTAGTTTCTGAGAAGAAGATTTTTAAAGATTTACTCTATATATTCCTATGTAAAACTTCGACCCCCCATTGTGCCCCACCCTACCCCCAGGGATCATGATTTTCACAACTTTGAATCTACACTGCCTGAGGATGCTTCCACACAAGTTTCTGCTTTCCTGGCTGATTAGTTTCTGAGAAGAAGATTTTTATAGATTAACTCTATATATTTCTATGTAAAATTTTAACACCCCCCCTCCCAATGTGGCCTCACCCTACTCCCAGGGATCATGATTTTCACAACTTTGAATCTACACTACCTGAGGATGCTTCCACACAAGTTTCTGCTTTCCTGGCTGATTAGTTTCTGAGAAGAAGATTTTTAAAGATTTCCTCTATTTATTCCTATGTAAAATTTCGACCCCCCATTGTGGCCTCACCCTACCCCCGGGGATCATGATTTTCACAACTTTGAATCTACACTACCTGAGGATGCTTCCACACAAGTTTCAGCTTTCCTGGCTGTTAAGTTTCTGAGAAGAAGATTTTTAAAGATTTACTCTAAATATTCCTATGTAAAACTTCGACCCCCCATTGTGGCCCCATCCTACCCCCGGGGGTCATGAATTTCACAACTTTGAATCAACACTACCTGAGGATGCTTCCACACAAGTTTCAGCTTTCCTGGCTGATTAGTTTCTGAGAAGAAGATTTTTAAATATTTACTCTATATATTCCTATGTAAAACTTCGACCCCCCATTGTGCCCCACCCTACCCCCATGGATCATGATTTTCACAACTTTGAATCTACACTGCCTGAGGATGCTTCCACACAAGTTTCAGCATTCCTGGCTGATTAGTTTCTGAGAAGAAGATTTTTAAAGATTTACTCTATATATTTCTATGTAAAATTTTAACACCCCCCCTCTCAATGTGGCCTCACCCTACTCCCAGGGATCATGATTTTCACAACTCTGAATCTACACTACCTGAGGATGCTTCCACACAAGTTTCAGCTTTCCTGGCTGATTAGTTTCTGAGAAAAGATTTTTAAAGATTTACTCTATATTTTCCTCTGTAAAACTTCGACCCCCCATTGTGGCCCCATCCTACCCCCAGGGGTCATGATTTTCACAACTTTGAATCTACACTACCTGAGGATGCACCCACGCAAGTTTCAGCTTTCCTGGCTGATTAGTTTCTGAGAAGAAGATTTTTAAAGATTTACTCTATATATTCCTATGTAAAATTTCGACCCCCCATTGTGGCCTCACCCTACCCCCGGGGATCATGATTTTCACAACTTTGAATCTACACTACCTGAGGATGCTTCCACACAAGTTTCAGCTTTCCTGGCTTTCTGGTTCTTGAGAAGAAGATTTTTGAAAATTTCTCAAAATTTTTCATTAATTTCTAATTATTTCCCCTTGAAAACGGGTGTGGTCCTTAATTTTCACAACTTTGAATCCCCTTTGCCTAAGGATGATTTGTGCCAAGTTTGGTTGAAATTGGCCAAATAGTTCTTGAGAAGATGTTGAAAATGTGAAAAGTTTACGGACGGACGGACGGACGGACGGACAGACGGACGGACGGACGACAGACAAAATGTGATCAGAATAGCTCACTTGAGCTTTCAGCTCAGGTGAGCTAAAAACTGACAACAAACCTTAATCAGGCTAAAATCGCATTTTAGGTGCAAAAAATGTCAAATTAAGTTGGCTATAACTCAGAGGAATGAACACTGACCTCCTACTATTTTTTAAAGTATATTTTGTCAACAGATTTCAATGATATACTTCTCAAGAAATTCTTGATATAAGAGCGTTTCAGGAGTGTGATACCTTAATTTGGAAACCTATTAAATTTTTTGTGTATATAAAATAAAGGATGCTTTTAACATGCATCGTGAAATTTATAGTAGACCTACATGTATTTAATTGAACAAGTTTTTTTTAAACTGCTCCAAGAGAGATATTTTTATCGCCTCGTACGCCCCTATCGTTTTCATTGTTAGTAAAGTTCGGAATAATTCTAATTAATATTAAATATATGCTTGTATATATGTTTGTGGGGATGTAAATTCGTGGGCAAGGGTTACCCATGCATGAAAGTCACAAACATTAGCCCCTCCCCCCCCCCCCCCCACTACTCCCCCCCCCCCCCCCCCCAACAATAATTACTTCGCAGTATTTTACGCGTCAGACATGGAAGAACTCAGAAAATGTAGCTGGTTTAATCTATTTATCTTTCATTGAAAATTATGAAAGTTTAAATGATAAAAACATAACATTCTATTTTATTATACTTTCATGTTAAATACTCAATTCTGATTGGTGAAGACGCAGTTGATAATCCGTTCTATTACCCTCATCGTTAGCAACACACTTGGCAACGGGTAACACAACGTATTGTTACATGCGCGTAAATTATGCGCGTAGGGTTCGCAAAAAAGAATTCACGTCATTCCTATA
Organism: Magallana hongkongensis; assembly: GCA_015776775.1. Taxonomy (NCBI): domain Eukaryota; kingdom Metazoa; phylum Mollusca; class Bivalvia; order Ostreida; family Ostreidae; genus Magallana; species Magallana hongkongensis. The sequence continues at coordinate 46,220,531 of CM027471.1, read as the reverse complement.
TAAAAGCAGTAAAGTTTTCTTTAAAATTAAGATATTCAGTATAATAAAATAAATAGTGCCTGTTTGGGAGGGTAAGAGTTGAAATTGACACCCCTTGAATACCATTGTCAACCTCCGCTTCGCGTCGGTTGACAATGGTTTTCTCGGGGTGTCAATTTCAACTATTACCCTCCCAAACAGGCACTATTTATATAGGATTAACCTTAAATTTAACTGCAGGACACATTTCACCATAATTTGGTAGTTATCAATTTTTAGCCCAAAAATGAAAAAAACTTTTTGATTTTTTAATTTTTGTATTATTTGAATTTAAATGTTGTGTACACAGATATTTCATTTTTATAACTCAAAAACGTAAAATAAAATTAATCGCTTTGACACCGCGCTTACGTAATAAAGTCGACATATGCTGACTAATTTCTAATTATCTCCATTTGTTCAAGTGGCCTTCTTCCATCGGTTTAAAATCATGCGGTTAGAAACTATTAAGTATACAGATCAGTGATATATGTCGCATTTTCTTTGACATTTCATTGCTCTTATAATTAAAGTAGAGCATAAAATGCATAATAAATTTATTGAATGATAATTTTTTTAAAATTTCTATCTTTCAGCATATAGGGTCAAGAAGATTCTTCCCATTAATGAGGATTAGCACTGCCTTTGTTTTGGTTCTTCTTCTTAACTCATATCTTCCGGTCTCACATGCTCAAGTTGCGCGTACTTTGATAGCCTCGACAGCCTTTGCTTTGATAGCATCCAATGCTGGTAAATATACAAAATGAATTTTATTCATGAATTCTTAGTACATGCACACATATAGTGTCGCCAACTTGTATCCGCAAAAGACGTGTGATTATATTTACACAGGCTTAGTTCTACGTTGTATTGTTTTTTGCTTTTTTTTTATTTTTGAAAATCGACCGTGCAGTTCCAAACCGACATAACAAAAATAAACAAGCATTCTGAGAGTATTGCATAAGCAATACACGTCCCCTACCGGTTTGTGGAAATTGTGAAAACATTGCACTGGTATGCAGAATATCGAACCCTAACATTAAAAAATTGGAATATAAAAAATTATTTTTTTCGAAAATATGTCAACCAGACGCTACAAAAGTGTAAACTTGATCTGTAGTTTGACATTTTGAAGCTGTTCAGCAAATTTCATCGAACGCATAAAGAAAAAAAGTGTGGAAAACTGAAGTGGGACAGACAGACGGACAGACAGATGGACTGACGGACGCAGAGGAAAGCAATAGTCCCCTCCGGTGAAAACCGGTAGGGAACTAAAAAAAAACATGTAAGAAGATGTCGGCGTACAATTATTGAGTATATATATTTACATTCGCCAAGTAAGATTTTCTCAATTTCGGAAATTAATTAGAATTCATAGCTCTGTAGAAACTAACAGAACTGAAATCTATACGCCCCGTACATCGATTGGTCGAAACCTTCAGCAACCTAGGAAAAATCACGGACTGCCAGAAATAATCAAGATGATGTCAGACTTAAATTCCCATAGAAGGCGATGTAGCTGTTTCTTTAAGCTATCGTTACATTAATGTTCATTAATAGTAATTTTGTTAATATTACTTACTTTTTATAATCAGTCTGTCAGATTGTTATAAGAAAGATGTAAATATAGACAATTAAATGCTTCAGTGATGATTCATGCGATTTATGAAGGTAGCGATCATTACAGAAAGAAAACCAATACATTTTTTCTGCAATGTCGCCTCCTTCATATATTGCATGAATCACGTATCATATAACTTTAAAAATACTTTAAAATGCATTAATTTAATAATTAATGCCAATGCTCAATATTTAATGTAATTTTCGGTAGTTTTGACATCGTTCGTTGATGTCTCTTTAGTTCTCAATCGTCATACCGGTAAGATCTAACGTTAAAATGTTTAAAAAAAAACATCATTGGTAATAATTGTAAATGTTGATTACAACGCTAACTGGCCCTTCTCGTATCAAAGGTTAGCCTTGGTCTCTTGTGCATGTTACGGTATGCAATGTTGTTGGTTTACCGTTCTTGAATATCCCTCGGACCCCCTCCACTGGAAAAATGTTATGGGTCCGCGAATGGATTTTGTCTAATTTCCTGAAATAAACTTACTACTGTTTGCAGGAGTTTGACTGCTTCTGATATAGCCTCAACATATGCTCAATGTGCAGTGAAATATTTATATATATTTATTTTTTTTAGGAACTATTCTGCTACATTGTCCATATATTTTGTATATGCCTCCAAAAGCTGATTTTATTATGGCGAATGTTGCTCGGGTGAGCGGTGTGGCCCATGGACCTCTTATTATTATGATGTTACTTAATTCAATTGCTTGTTATCACAGTGTACATATATTTCGTTAAATATAAATATAAATTTTCCGATTTCGATGTAGCCGGGGTGACACAATTGACGACTTCTGAACTGGTTTCAATAGCAGTTGGCGCGGCCATCATTCTTGGGCAATCGACGAGGGAAGATCCACCCAACCAATGTGCTGTGTCTGGTTATCCAGGATACACCTATGAAGCCAGTCTCTCTCTCTCTGCTACAGGACTGTAGCATCACCACTCAGCGTCACCGCGGCGGAAGCTGCGTGCGCAGCAGACGGAACTAACTCCCAATTGTTACGTGTATCCAGTGTCGAGGTTTTTAATTTCCTAGTTCAACAAAAACGTAGGTGTTTCACATTTACTTGCATTACGTACACGTGCATCATGCAATCATATTCATAACAGTATATTTACATCAACCAGGTATGTTTCCCACTCTTTCTGATTGCAATTCATAGTTCTATAGAAACTTCCAAGACTGAAATCTATACGCCCCGTTTATCGATTGGTCGAAACCTTCAGCAACCTAAGAAAAATAACGGACTGCACGAAATTATCATGACGGTGTCAAATTCTCATAGAAGACGATTTGGCTGTTTCTTTTAGCTAAAGTACGACATGTATTAATGCGGTGTATATTAACAATAATTTAGCTACTTTTACTTATTTCTTATAATCAATTTATTAATTTGTTTAAAGAAAGATGTAAATATAACCAATGCTTTCTGTGATGATTCACGCGGGATATGAAGGTATATATAGCAATCATTGTAGAAACTAGATCTCGTTACGAGTAACGAGTAGGTCTTCCGTCCGATTTTGTTTTCATATGATACGATGAAATATCGATATTCTCTGCCAAATCTGCGATCTTGGTGAATCTAGGTTTTTTGTCTCGAGACCGAAAACGGACGAACAAAAGAGGTTTATGAAAATAAAAGCTAGGGTTTTTTATACATATGTTTAGTGTACACTACTGTTAATCATAGCAGATGAAACACCAAAGATAATCAGTTAAACTTGTGAAAAAAATGAATTGTTTGAACTCTTCTGGTGAGTACCGGAAGTGACGGTTGACAAAAGAAAACCCGTTAAATATATCTTCAATCGATTGTCTATCATTTATAAAAGTTTGTGTCTCAATCACTTACAGTGACTAAAATCTCGCTGGTATCAATTTTGTAAAAAAGGCTAAGTACCAAAGATATTTGAAATCTTGCTTGTTTTCAAGTTATCTGTAATATAGTTTACGAGTGTCTTGGCTTCTCATTTAAGGGGCCAGCCCCTTTTTCTTGAGTTCAATCGACAGTTCTCACGAATGCTAACATTTTTTGTTCTTACACCCATATAAAATTGTTGTTCATTTTTGAGATACAAATGATTGAATATTTTAGGGGCCAGCCCTATAGATCCTTAATGGGGACAGACTTTGGAGTTTTGATTAGTGGAATTGATTAGAATCATCAATGCAAACATTTTCTTTTCTACATTGCCTAACAAAATATGTCTCCTTCTCTAGATATATTGCATCAAAGTTTAAGTACTTTGGCCCCTTAAAATCCCTAATTACGTCATAAATGGGTGTGAAAATGATTTTACCTGATAAATATTGCTACAATCAACAACTTTGCTTCTATATTGCATTACCAAATTTTGATCGTTTTTAAGTTATTTGCAATAGAGTTTACGAGTGTCTTGGCCCCTAATTTAAGGGGCCAGCCCCTTTTTCTTGATTTTGTTGGAAAGAACGTTTAATTATCTACTATATTTGTTATATATGTCTTAACAAAATATCAACTGATAAAAAGATACAGATGAAAACGTATGAAGAATTTGAATGAAAATTCGTACCCAATTTTCGTGCCTACGCGAGCTCCAAAAAATGGCGCCACTGGCGTAAAACAATATAATAGTGCACAACTTCAGACTATAGACTACCTATCCTGAAAATTTCATAGTCATATCTCTGATAGTTTCTGAGATCAGCTCTGCACAAAATAGGTCGTAAAAATGTACAAAATGGCCGATAAATCGGTACCGGAAGTGCCGACAGGAAAAATCTCAAAAACGTATGAAGTTTACATCAAGACTCATCTTCTCTGAAAAAATAGTCGAAATCGGTCGAATAGTTTTTGAGAAATCTCGTGCACAAAATTTGTGGAAAAAAATAATAATAACTAGATCTCGTTACGAGTAACGAGTAGGTCTTCCGTCCGATTTTGTTTTAATATGATACGATGAAATATCGATATTCTCTGCCAAATCTGCGATCTTGGTGAATCTAGGTTTTTTGTCTCGAGACCGAAAACGGACGAACAAAAGAGGTTTATGAAAATAAAAGCTAGGGTTTTTTATACATATGTTTAGTGTACACTACTGTTAATCATAGCAGATGAAACACCAAAGATAATCAGTTAAACTTAAAAAAAATGAATTGTTTGAACTCTTCTGGTGAGTACCGGAAGTGACGGTTGACAAAAGAAAACCCGTTAAATATATCTTCAATCGATTGTCCATCATTTATAAAAGTTTGTGTCTCAATCACTTACAGTGACTAAAATCTCGCTGGTATCAATTTTGTAAAAAAGGCTAAGTACCAAAGATATTTGAAATCTTGCTTGTTTTCAAGTTATCTGTAATATAGTTTACGAGTGTCTTGGCTTCTCATTTAAGGGGCCAGCCCCTTTTTCTTGAGTTCAATCGACAGTTCTCACGAATACTAACATTTTTTGTTCTTACACCCATCTAAAATTGTTGTTCATTTTTGAGATACAAATGATTGAATATTTTAGGGGCCAGCCCTATAGATCCTTAATGGGGACAGACTTTGGAGTTTTGATTAGTGGAATTGATTAGAATCATCAATGCAAACATTTTCTTTTTTACATTGCCTAACAAAATATGTCTCCTTCTCTAGATATATTGCATCAAAGTTTAAGTACTTTGGCCCCTTAAAATCCCTAATTACGTCATAAATGGGTGTGAAAATGATTTTACCTGATAAATATTGCTACAATCAACAACTTTGCTTCTATATTGCATTACCAAATTTTGATCGTTTTTAAGTTATTTGCAATAGAGTTTACGAGTGTCTTGGCCCCTAATTTAAGGGGCCAGTCCCTTTTTCTTGATTTTGTTGGAAAGAACGTTTAATTATCTACTATATTTGTTATATATGTCTTAACAAAATATCAACTGATAAAAAGATACAGATGAAAACGTATGAAGAATTTGAATGAAAATTCGTACCCAATTTTCGTGCCTACGCGAGCTCCAAAAAATGGCGCCACTGGCGTAAAACAAAATAATAGTGCACAACTTCAGACTATAGACTACCTATCCTGAAAATTTCATAGTCATATCTCTGATAGTTTCTGAGATCAGCTCTGCACAAAATAGGTCGTAAAAATGTACAAAATGGCCGATGAATCGGTACCGGAAGTGCCGACAGGAAAAATCTCAAAAACGTATGAAGTTTACATCAAGACTCATCTTCTCTGAAAAAACGGTCGAAATCGGTCGAATAGTTTTTGAGAAATCTCGTGCACAAAATTTGTGGAAAAAAATAATAATAATAATAATAATAAGAAATCGTACGAAAACTATAAGGTCTTCCGTTGGAAACGGAAGACCTTAATAATAATAAGAAATCGTACGAAAACTATAAGGTCTTCCGTTGGAAACGGAAGACCTTAAAAATTTACATAAACCGTTAACAGGTAATGTATTTTTCTGCATTGTCGCCGCCTTCATACCCCGCATGAATCACCAAAAAAGTATTTTATTGATTATTTTATCTATTTTATTTTATTGTTTATTTTATTTTATTTCATAAGTATTTTATTGTTTAATGTATAAGAAAAATATACATATCAAATTGGTTATGTTAGTTTGAACGTTTCATTTAATCTGTCAATAATAAATCTATCCAAAACGCGTAATAACGTTTACTTGCGCTCATACGCCGTGATCAAGTTTGGCCTGTTACTGAAAATTGAACGTCACAAATGCAAACATATAAGGGAGAATATACACTAAGTGTAAAAACAAATTATTATGTATTATCAAAAGACGAAGTTTATATCAAATACTTCATATGCACGGTTTTTCTTGCACAGTGTTTAACAGAGCAGTTTGAATTTACTTACAGTTTATATTTCTCTCTTTTTCAGAACAGAATAGTGGTATTTCTTCCTTTTACATCCAAGGTAAAACAATAAACAGTTGGAGTCCCTACCTTTACAACGATGGCACAACAATAACCTACTTCAATTGGTCAACAGGACAACCATCTGGTGTCGGGCTCTACCTCGCGACAGCAAGCGCCGACACCCGGATGCAGGCGGACGACGGAACATCTCCGCGCTCCTATGTCTGCGCCGTTTATCCTCCAACATCCCTTCCAGCGAGATGAATACTCAATCAATTACATTAATATATGTCTAATCGATTACTTTATAATATGTAATCGATTAATTATCGATCCCTTTTTTTCACTAAAATGTGAAAGACACCTCTTCTGAACATCTTCAAGTTGATTTGGATTTAGGTGTAAAGGGGTATTTACATTATGAATGATATAAAAAATTTAAGACTTCACATTTCATTCTTATTAGCCTAAAGGATACCATTTCATAGTTTTAACTACATGTAGCCTACTTAAATTCAAACTCAAAACAAATAAGCCAAAATATAGAGTCTTAGACCAGTCTAAGAGGTTTTTTTTTCAGTCTTTTAAAGTATGTAAACGAGTTTTTTTTGTTGGAAGTTTACGAGTTTGGATGAAATCTTGACCTTGCAACAATAACCGTCATAATTATTCTGTTGTTCTTGACTTTTTGAATAAAATCTGATAATTAAAATATTGGCAAAAAGCCTTGCTTCATGACTTGAATAAAATGGTATTTAGAACTTGAAATTGTTCTTATTTAATAGATCCCGATTGGGACTAGTTATCAAAATATTAAATGGTCATGCCTCATTAACTGCATTGTGGAATCCTTAACTGACAAAGACTTAGTGACACTTACACACCCTTTTGCCTCTTTCTCTGGCAAAATAGACACAAAAACATGTACATTGTATCGGGTATACTCTCTCTCTCTCTCTCTCTCTCTCTCTCTCTCTCCCTCTCTCTCTCTCTCTCACATGGTCAATCATTAGGTAGCTCTAGTGATTTTTCCATGACACATAAGTTAAATAATTAAAAAATCTGTAAGCAACTGATTATCTGATTATGTTCTTATGTTAACCAATATTTTTATTTTTATGTGAAAGTGGAAAATCACAAAACATGAATATTAAGATTTTATTCTATTAATGATAATATAAACAACACTTGTACGAGTAGTATTTTTTCACACAATATGTGCATCACAAAATATTTATGTGAAGAGTAATCAAAAGTTATCGAAAATGTTGTGAAAGAAAGCATTTTATCGTTTTTTTAAAAATCACTTATGAGCTCAAAGGTCATTTTTTTTTCATAAATAAAATAATATTTAAAGATAAAATTAATTCAATCAAACTATGTATCAGTAATAGAAATATTTCTCGAAAACTGTATGGATCTAAGCAATATTGAACTCTAGTCTCGTTCAACCAAACGCTCGGCTGACACCGTAAATCTCCGACAAGGATTTTCGGAGACAGCCGGGCGTCGAGTTGAACGAGACTATATTGAACTCTGGCGTAGGAATACATACGACTACAAAAATAATTTAAATTGTTCGTACCATTTAAAATCTGACTATTTTCAAGGTATTCATAAAAAAGTTTTCTTGAAAAACATTGCTTTAGCATACATTACATCGAATTTATCAATTATTTTCAAGAACTAAGTCTTGTCAGCAGCAATGATTTGTGCTGAGGTCCAAACACTGTCTCACTTTCGTTTTGTCTGAGTAACTGCATAGGAGAGTTGATTAAAATCAACTCCCAAAAATGTTTTTTATTATCAATTTTTTTTAATGAATACGTTTTAGGTATACAATTGCATGAAATAAGGAATCATTCTTTGAGTATTATGAGGTGATAATTTCGGTCGGGACATGATCAAATTCAATAAAGCCCGAAGGGCTTTATGATAGATTTGATCACGCCCCGATCGAAATTATCACCTCATAATATTCAAAGAATGATTCTTTATTGCTTATATTTATACAATTTTAAACCAGTGTACGATTAAATATTTAAATATGAATGAGGAAGCCCCGCTGGCGCCCCAATTATACGTCATTAGGAGTTATGGGTTATATAGTACCAAATCGATACGTAGTGTTATTACATCACAGGCAACTACACTGGAAAATGTAAATATATATCAATAATACAGCAATGCATTGCTTGTACACAAACGTTGTTTTTTTTTCAGTTGTGACGGATTAAGTTGAATATTGAAATATCAAGATGAATATTTAACGGTCATGGATGAACTGGAATGCAAATAAAATGTGTCATCGATGTGTATAACACTAAGTGTACCTTAATGTTGCCAATTTATTAAATATCGTATATATAAAAGGAATACTTCGTTTTTCCAATGTTAAACTCTCTTTCGTATTCAGTTTGGATGAAGGAAGCTGAATGGTCAACAACTTGATTTATCCATCAGATCTGCCTAAAATTATAAAATATGATTATAAACTATTATTTGTAAAGAAAACAGCCACATACCCTACCTTTTAAATTTGGGTATTTTCCTAAATTTTTAGATAGAGCTCTCCTTCTAAAGGAGATCAATACAGTCAATAAAAATGGCCACAACCATCGAGCTCTCTTAAAATCAGGCCCCGGTTATAAATCTTTTTTTCCATACTCGCACTCCGTACTCCTAATATGTACTGTGTTGTAAAGCAAATATCAGAATTTCGGAGCGTAACAAAGATCTGATTTTAATCAGACTGAAATTTACCGTCCACTTTCACAAACAAAATGGTTTCTCAGATTTAAAGCAATATGAGCTGCAATTTTCTTGATGATTTTTTTTTTTTAACGAAAATGTTATTTTCTACTAAAATGACAGAAATATCATGGTTTTTAAATTTCTTCTCGCCAAAATTTTGTGATTAGGGCCGTTAAGGAGCCTTAATTGGAGCAAAATTGAATTATTGTCGTCCTGTACAAAAATTTATTTGCTATATGTTCCTTAGAAGAGATATCTTTCCTCTGTAAAAAATTAATGATTTTTTCCAACCTTATTTATCATAAAAGTTTAAGTTACATGCAGACTTATCATACTAGCAGGTTGTTACAGCAAAATAAAATTCTAAAAATACAGCCCATATTGCTTTAACATATTGTAGACACATGATAGATGTACCACCGTTTAATTGACAAGTAGCTGCAATAATGTAGCCCTCTCCCGATTTTTTTTTTTTTTTTTTTGGGAGAGGGCTACAACTCCATAGGATCTCCGTAATGGTGCAAGTGCGGGAGTGATTCACTCCCGCAACGATTTCGTCTCAAATCGTACATAAATGACAATAACATTTTCATTTCTTACCTGAACTCAAACATTGTAGATGTCTATGGCATAAATTAATCCAAAAATATCAAGTATAGTCTATATATCGGTTATTTTTCGTGTATGTCAACAACGAAAGTTGAATTTGTCCGCCATGTTTACTGACCTTGACCGGTTTTATTTTGGGACAGCCAATGAGAATTCAGGAGCGGATCTTGAACTGAATATAGGAATTCCCCTATTTTAAACATAATTAACGCGGTAAATATGAATTTTCCATTATATACCATTTCCTTAAATGATGTTTTAGTGATATAACGAGGTAAGATCGATTATTTACACTGACATTTACGTTAACAAGCCCATCAAAACTCCAAGTGTACATCCCATAAAATCACGCGAGAACTGTCATGGCTGCTGAAAAAGACGACTGGTAAACATGCTGATGTGTTTTATCTGGTTTCGGTTTATATACGGTTAATTTGTTCAACCTGAATTCAAAAATCATTTTATCTAAAGGAAGTCAAATATAAAATCGATCTTTTTAGACCGAAGTCAGCCGCATTAAAAAATTAATTTTGCACCATTACGGAGATCCTGTGGAATTGTAGCCCTCTCCAGTAAACATCAGATATAAAAAAAAATCGGAGAGGGCTACATTATTGCAGCTAATTGACAAGTGGCACCACTTTCATAACTTTGACAAGTGGTTAAAATGTTCAACCATCTTAGAAAGTGTCACCAAAGGTTCACCAATGAAATAGAAATGTTGTACACAACATGTTTATCAATTAACACTGTGTTAATCTTTCCTTGTACCAGTTGATTGGTGTTTGGTTACCATAGTTAATTGTGCCATTTGATTGGTGTCTTGATGAACCATATTTATAATTTAACCAATTGATTGGTGTCTTGATGAACCAAAGATAATTGTACCAGTTGCATGATTAGTGTCTTGTTTAATTATAATATATTCAACTGTACCAGCGGTATTGATTGGTATCATGGTTAACAAGTTGGTTGTTGTCTTGATGAACTATAGATGCATTGGTGGTTTGTTTAATTGTAAACCATAGAAAATTATATTAGTTGATTTGTGTCTTGGTATACCATAGATAATTGTACCATTGATTTGTGTCTTAGTTAACCATAGATAATTGTACCTGGTGATTTGTGTCTTAGTTAACCATAGATAATCATATTAGTTGATTTGTGTCTTGGTTAACCATAGATAATTATATTAGTTGATTTGTGTTTTGGTTATCCATAGATAATTGTTTCAGGTGATTTGTATCTTGGTTATCCATAGATAATTGTTTCAGGTGATTTGTGTCTTAGTTAACCATAGATAATTGTACCTGGTGATTTGTGTCTTAGTTAACCATAGATAATCATATTAGTTGATTTGTGTCTTGGTTAACCATAGATAATTATATTAGTTGATTTGTGTTTTGGTTATCCATAGATAATTGTTTCAGGTGATTTGTATCTTGGTTATCCATAGATAATTGTTTCAGGTGATTTGTGTCTTAGTTAACTATAGATAATTGTACCGGGTGATTTGTGTCTTAGTTAACCATAGATAATCATATTAGTTGATTTGTGTCTTGGTTAACCATAGATAATTGTACCATTGATTTGTGTCTTAGTTAACCATAGATAATTGTACCAGTGATTTGTGTCTTAGTTAACCATAGATAATTGTACCAGTTGGTTTGTGTTTTGGTTATCCATAGATAATTGTTTCAGGTGATTTGTATCTTGGTTATCCATAGATAATTGTTTCAGGTGATTTGTGTCTTAGTTAACTATAGATAATTGTACCGGGTGATTTGTGTCTAAGTTAACCATAGATAATTGTACCAGTTGATTTGTGTCTTAGTTATACATAGATAATTATATTAGTTGATTTGTGTCTTGGTTAACCATAGATAATTGTTTCAGTGATTTGTGTCTTAGTTAACCATAGATAATTGTACCAGTGATTTGTGTCTTAGTTAACCATAGATAATTGTACCAGTGATTTGTGTCTTAGTTAACTATAGATAATTGTACCAGTTGATTGGCATCTTAGTTAACCATAGATAATTGTACCAGTTTATTGGCATCTTAGTTAACTATAGATAATTGTACCGGGTGATTTGTGTCTTAGTTAACCATAGATAATCATATTAGTTGATTTGTGTCTTGGTTAACCATATATAATTGTACCAGTTGATAGGTGTCTTTGTTAACCAAAGTTAATTGTACCAGTTAACTTGTTTGTTAACCATATTTTTAAAATGTTGTACATCAGTCTAGGTGCCAGAGACCTCTTTATGATAACTGCGGAACTGCTTTCTTGCAGGGCAAATTGATATTCTTTGCTAAAGTTTAAGTAGGTAGATAATAATTGTAGATAATTAAATGACGTAAATAAAACAATGTTCATATGCCATATTTCCCAAAACTATGTGATTTTGCCATGCCAAAAGGCAGTTAATTGAGTAGTAAGTACAACAATGAATTTCATCTATCGGATTATGGACCAAATGGAATAAAAAGGGACCAAGGATACGGTAGTTGGACCCCGGTCTTGTATAAAAATATGACTGAAAAATAAAGTAAACAGAAGGATCTGGTTTAGAAACTCACTCTCTCCAATTCCTACCTCTAAACCGCAGAAAATGTAATTGCATGGGATTTGTACCTGTCAAGTAAAACTCTTAACCATGGAAAGCAACTTGGAAAATTTTAATGAAAATATGCACCAAAATGCATGTATGAAGACAATAACAACATAAATCGTCACCAAGTCTCACAATTGTGTCAGATAATGGTATCTTATCTCTATCACTGTACATATTGTGCAATTACTAATGAGCCACATGCGATAGTAATCTCTATTAAATTCTTCAGAAATTCAATAAATTCAATGTCAAAGGACTATATCTGATAAGCGCCTAAAGTGGCCCCCTAAAATGAACATCATTATTTAACTGAGTGTAATTCTACCGGTATATTTTCTTTGTGATGTATTTCCATAATTTGTATTTTGTTTTTCTTTCTTTCAGAAAATATTGAGCTAATTCATACTTGAAGAAACAAAATATTATAAATACCGGTATATCATAAAAATTCTGTCACTTTTGATGTCACATACTGCTAGTGAGTGCATAAATAAACTGGTCAAATAAACTGGTGAAAAATATACATTGTATCTAATATCAACTCTTCTACAAAATGACATCATGTACAATGCGATGTACCTGAAACACTTCATAAAATATGGCGAATTAAGGGGGCTAAATTTAACTCGTATCAAATACTGTGGAATCATTAAAATTTGCGGGGGCCAATTTTTGTGGATTGCTTACAGGTTCATGTGAACGTAATTTCGTATATTCTTTAATACGTAGAAAAGAAAACATGACTTTATAGCCCTTATTTATTTTTTCGTGGAGTTTGTCAATTCATGGATGAAAGGTACCTGCGAATACCACGAAAAATTGAGCCACCACGAAATCTAATGACTCCACTTTACTTTTTTGACGATATGACATCATCAATATGGTGAACCGACTTACTTATTTGTGACAATTGGAGCTATATTAGTGGAGCACATGACTCGGTGCTTTTAGGTGTTACTTAGGCTAGTAAGCCAAAAGGTGGCTGGTTCAAACCCCACTGTGGTCACTTGAATGTTGTGTGTTGTGCACTTAAACAAGGCAATTTATCTACATTGTTTGCATCCAAATTTAAGAAATAACAAGGAAAATGTATTACAAATACAAAAAAAAATTTATTCCATAATACATATATATATATATATATATATATGTATCTATTTCTTGCAACAAACTCATTACTGTATTGGCTAAAAAAAAAAATCACAAAGAATATAAAATGTGTCTTATGGATATCATGATTATTTCATCAACATGATCACACTCAGAGTTATTCCCCATTTTGACATGGCCCCTGATTTATTCACTTTCTACGGCAGACATCACTTGCAATCTTCTGTGGTTGTTTGATGGTGTCAAACAGGTGGGGATGTTGGAGGCTTGTAGTATTGTCTGCATCTTTCGTGGTAAGCCTAAAAACCATAAATCACACCTTTTAAAACTCATTACAAATCAAAGATATATTTCCTTTATATACCAACATTAAAATCAGGTTTTCCAAGATGATTTCATGTTAATGAACAATCGCAGTAGAACACAATTCATAAAAGAACCCATGTTAATTAAAATATGTACCAGTACATTGCAGGAATGACCCTTTAACTTTGATAAAGAATTTATTAAGTGTAGCTCCTCAGTACCAGGAAGAAGTAGAAGGCTAGCAGCACATATTACTGCAATATGTGGAAAGACACACTCGTGGATTTTTTAACAAGTAGAACCATTTTAACAAGGCCATGGACTTTCAGTAGGATGTAACTATCTATTTCTTGCATCAAAACAAGTTAAAATAACGTTGGTTTTAAGTGAAATATACACAGATTGCGTAATCTTCACTCAAAAGACAGACAAGTCTTGTTGATTTCAAGAGCCATACCTGAGTGGCCTACAATGAAATAGACAAGCCTACGTCACATTGCTGTTTGACACACTACCCAAAGTCCAAGCTCCTGTTAAAATGGTTCTAAGTAAAAGTTTATCTATATCAAAAAAAGGACATGGTCCATTACAACACTTATGGCCAGAGCAAACTTTATGCAAAAGAAATTCACCACTGTATAATTAGCCATTGTCTTCAAGTGCTGGTGTGATGAAACCTATAGCTTATATTTGGACACAGAAGGGATACAATTTATTTCTGCTGCCATTTTCTGCAATAAATCTTCTAGCATTTTCTATCGGTTACTTTTACTCGGTTTATCATAGCAAGCACTTGTTGGGTACAGTTTAATATTTAGTTATGATAAATACCTTTAAACTTGTATCTTTCAGAACTTCCTCTACACTTAATTCTTGTTGCATCATTCTTAGCTGAAATGAAATTCATGAATGTGAAAAGTAGGAAGAGGAAAGTCAATTAACCTATAAGTCTTCACTACAATCCCATTTATAATATGTAAATATTACTAATATGATAAACATTTGCAATAAAATATATGTACAAGTTATATTCCAAGCAAAAATAAAGGCTAGTTTAAAAGTTTGTGTTTATATTCTGTAATACTGACTACAGTCTATACTATTTGATATTGATAGCTCTGTTTGAATTATCCTCTGAGCATCAAGGGTGAGAGGGGGAGGGTGGTGTCCATTGCCTATTTTCTGTAACTTTACTAGTATGTGAATTTTATAAGTTTGAATTTTCCAGAAGGGGTCCCCCATCTAGATCTGCCCATGCTCATGACAGTACCTAAATATAAGAAAATGAGATGGGAGAAATGATGATGGACCAGACTGAGATTTGAACTTGGGCCCCCTGAATCTTTAGTCAGGTGCTCTAGCCACTGAGCTTTCTGGCGTCATTATTCAAACTGGAATATTTACATTCCACATATTTTTTGCTTGTAAAGTGTGTTGAAAGCTACGGCATTTATAACACTGTAATGCACACAGGGTACTCAAAGGTTAAAATGACGAGTTTTATTATGATGTCACAAATGTTGAACGCTGATAACTGCAACATCACAAGCGAAAATCAAAGTTTACGCTTGCGGCTGTTACTGTGGCTCTTCCATTAATATGAACTTACCCTTAGGATAAGATAGGAATTTTAAGGTATAAATCACTTTTTCAGACAAGGCATGAAGTTAAAACAATGTAAATATAAGCATTAAATCATGATTTTTTGAAGTATACAGTCTCATAACTGCAGCGATGCTTGCATACAAATTTTCATAATGCGCTAACGCGGGTTACTTGTTATTTGTATGCACACACTGCTGCAGTTATGAGAGTGTATACTTAAAAAAATCATGATTCAATGCTATACTGACCACCACATTCCTACCCTTTAAATAATAATTTGTGATGATAAACACCCCAGGCTCTTTCCTTCAGCAAGAGGTAACTGGCAGGAAGCATTAGAGAGTTTTGTATTAGGGGAGATAACTCTGTTATAAATGAGGTCGAAGCATATTCTGGATCCACCCAGTTGATAAGAATGGATATTGATAATGACTGTTCTTTTCTTGAAAGAGGATGCAAAAACAACCTAAACCATTGCAACAGATGATATAAAAATCCATTCTCATTCAATATGAATTGAAATTGGAATTCATAAATATATTTACCTTAGTTTGCTCTTTTCGTAGCTTTCTCATCAAGTCAAAGTCATCCATATTCTCCTCACGTTCTTTTCGTAGAGCGTTTACCTTTTGGGACAACACTCCTACACATGATTTGATCGCTTTTTCTCTTTTGTCATACTCCTTACTTAGCTGGAAAATAGCAGGTTCTAAAAATTTGAAATACACCATGCATAGTTAGCGTGTAAAGGAAGACATTCTGGCAGATTTGCACTTTATTCTGTGCATTCAAATTCAATATAGACATTGTATAGTACTTGGGTGGTTTTTTTTGTTTACAGTAGTGTTATTTCTGCAGCTTTACAAGAGAGTCCTACAATAAAACCTAAGGGTTGAGATCCTTACGTAACTTATCAACATTTTTGGAGGAATAAAGACTTAATTAAAAAAATAATAATTATAAACTCCTCCAATTTTGTGAAATTGAGAATGTGTCTATTTTTATAGAACAATATTGATATTAAAATCAACATCTCTGAACATTAAGCTAACTTAAAAAATTTATGACCGGTTTGATTTTTTATATGTAGGTAAATAAAATGAGGAAAATTTGCGCAATTATAAATATTTCAGAGAATCAGCATATCAATGTCCTTTCAGAGAATTTTACCTACCTCTCCATAGATTTGTACTGACCTCTTAATACACAATATACATAACATACATGTATAATTCACCTTTATACCTATATATACATAATCATACCTACCTGCTGATATAGATCTGCACACTTAGCTGTCCTGTCAGCGGGGAAGGATATCGTGGGCAGACTGGAATTCAATGTGTTCATAATTCTATCATCTACCAGTCTGTGCTTCTTTAGTTGCTCCTAAAATCAAATTAATAAATATAAATTATTCATTAATATTCTCCTTTTTAGTGCGGATCATGTTACTTGGTTGAACAATAGGCCTTTGGGCCACATTGCTTAACTGCGCAAGTCTTTTTGAACCAAGTATATTGCTACATCACCCACCATTAGTGGTCAAACAACTGTATTGTGTACCTTTTTTTATATACCAAATTTATGTGAATGATTTTAGATCAAATCAGATAACACTTTTCTGAGCTCACCACTGGGGCAAGTACTCTGACATCTTAAAGTTCACTTAACAGCAAGTGCTTACGTAGCGAACTCCATAGCCATGTACCAACGGTAAAATCTTAGTTGAAATCTGCAGCAAATTGTTTAAATTCTTATGAGGCCAAATGAAAAAAAATTTAAATTCCTAATAATCCTTCGCAGTGCATAGCAACATGGAGAAAAAGAAAGTGTTTCCAAGGAAAACTCTTGCCTGTGAATCGCACACATCCAGTGATTCATTTTGATGTGCATCCTACGTAAAATACGAAAAAAATTTTGATCAGAACGGCGAGAATGCTTTATTTCATTATCTGTGCATCCAAAAGGACGCATCAAATTTAGAAATACACATTTTCTCACTAAGGAATTCTGAACATCGATCGTTCCTTTCATAACCTATTAACTAGACGCCAGATATGTTCCGCATAAAAAAAGCACACTACAAAATCTGAAATATCATTGGTCAACACTTATAATAGCGATTAACCGATGAGATTCAATGATAAAAGACATTACGGCGGGGAAATTGATGTTGATCACGATGCCACCGAATAAAACAGATAAAATTCCTCTCGAACCAGGGTAGATTAACCAGAGTTCATGAAAATTAAAGTTGACATGGTAGTTAATCTGAAATTAATAACAACAAAAAGGTGCATGCTGAAAGGAACGCTTATTCAAAATGTGAATAAATGATAGTGGTGATTAAGAAGTAGAGAAAACTCGGAAGGATCCCAGTGACGGCACTCGGCCTGTCTCTTAGTATGGTCATTAGAAATTGAGTTTAGATAAATGTAGCTTGTTTGATATTTACTTTCTTTGTGGAATAAAATATGGACTCATGTCATTAAGAGGGGTCCTCTGAACCAAAAACCATTTTCAAAATGAATCACTGGCATTTTTTTCACTCCTGACAGTGAAAAACGATAATGTGTCAATGAAGATATCTTAGAAATCTCTGAGAGGTATGTGTATTTTTCTTTAAAAATATTCTAAATGTGTGGGATAAATACCCTGGGACAGACTAAAATATGACGTCAAATGACTAGATGAAGCACACAACTTTTAGTGTAATGAATAAGTAGATAGGCAGATTCAACTGTGCATGTTGATACAGCTGTTCCAATAAATCTGACAGTGAAATTGTGATCGTTGTTACTGGCTTTGCCCTTCAAACTGCCAGACTGTAAAACAGAAATGTTTATACATAATGATGTATACTGGGGCATACAGTAATTTTATTGTATTCACCGTAATGCATTTATTTGGCAAACCATACTTTTTTGTTATGCAAGTACTAACATATGTATTTGAAATTCAATTTATGCTGCGCTCGCCCCAACGGTCGCACCTTCAACATATTTAAAACATCCTTTTAAAAAATCTTTGAGTGGATATTAAACAGTAACACTGATTAAAACTTTGAAAACTTATGTAAGTCACTTAATGACTTATGCAACTACAAATAAAAATATTTTTCATGATCTGTAACGATCATTGAAGTAAAAGCTATATTTTGCTACTCAGTGTAATAAAAAAGAAAAACATAAAACAAAAAAGATGATATTATCGACAGATAACATTGCATGGCGGGTCATACTAAAACACGCCTGCCGACGCCTGCCGGGGAAAACACGCCTGCCGAGAGAAAACCACACGCCTGCCGTTTACCTGATGGATTATTTTATTATTTTCTTTGATATTTTATTTAACTTAACTAAATTAAGTATCATAATAACAAAAAGTTGACTTTATATTGATTATTTAGCACAAAATTAGCAAAAATGTTCAATGTTGGTAAAGATAGATAACTCTTACGTAGAATTCATACGCCTGCCGAGGAAATCTAGACGCCTGCCGTTTATTTGATAGATTATTTTACTTTTTTCTTTGATATTTTATTTCTTTTAACTAAATAGATGATAACAGATATCAAAAGTTGATTTTATATTAATTAATTAACACAAAATAAGTAAAAATCGGGTAAGCTGATAGCTCTTACGAAGAAATCATACGCCTGCCAAGAAAATGTATACGCCTGCCGTTTATTTGATGGATTATTTCAATTATTTCTTTAACATTTTAGTTTAGTTAGCTTAATAAACGATTACAGAAATAAAAACTTGACTTTAAATTCATCAATTAACACAAAATTAGTGAAAATCGGGAAAGTAGATAACTCTTACGCAGAATGCATACGCCCGCCGAGAAGAGAACACGCCTGCCGCTTACCCGGTGGATGGTTTTAATTTTTTTATTTATATTTTGTTTTCTGACTTGATAAATGATCAGATTAATTAAAAATTTACCATATTTTTTAATTAACACAACATGAGAAAAAACCATGGGTAAATATAGGCGGAATCCATACGCCTGCCGTTTACCTGAAGATGATTTAATATTTTTCTTACGTTAGTATTTTATTTTACTGTACTAAATAGCAAGCATAGATTAAAAAGGAAAAAAAATGCAAAGGGCTTAAAAATAAAGGGAGAACTCTTATGTAAAAATCTTACGACTGTCGATTTAATATGCACGTTTGCCATTTTATTTATGTCATTTTTATTTGTATAAACTAATTTATGAATATATATAGACTTAACATTTTGCCTTATAATTATGTTCAGAACTTTACTCATTGCTGCTATTGATTCATCATATTATATGAAGTCGGGTGATACGAGTATGATATACCGGTTAATATGTATGTCATCCCTTTTAAGTTTGACAAAGTTTTGTTTTCTATCAGAATTTAATATTTTGATTATTACGCCTGTCACTGAAGCTTTTTATGATAGAAATACAGGGTAAAATTTATCAACACGTCTATAGATACGAAACGCCCAAGGAATATACATGTGTACGCTTTTACACTTGTCGAATACCTATATTATTGCATGATATGATTTTTTCATTAATTTTTTTCTTCAGTCAACTGTGTACATGATCATAGAATAAGAATTAAATAAAACTTTCTGTGTTGTAAGAGGGATACTATTAATCAATATCATAACTTTTCGCCTAACGCAAAAATTGATAATCTTGTATTTTCAAACAATATTTCATATTTCATTTAACTTTACCAAGTAAACGAATAAAGACATAACAATTAGATTTCAATGATATTGAAACGTAACACGAAACATGTGCATCCAGTATATTTTTTTAGGGGGGTAGTATTTAGGTTTTTCCGGGGGGGGGGGGGGTGTCGAGTCAAATTTTTGGTGATTTTACTAGTATGTAAAAAAAATATTTCCCAAGGGAGGTGGGGACTCCATCACCCCCACTTCCGTAAGAAATTTGAGTTTTACCGTGGGGGGGGGGGGATCAACTCATGAAAAGAATGAGTGAAAATCATTTACGAAGCCAAAGAAGAATTCTTAGATCTACCCCCCCCCCCCCCCCCACCAAAATTAATGAATGGTGACTGATGGACGTTAATGAGTTATACTAACGTTGCTATTGTTAGCAAGATCAATGAAATTGAAATATCCTAATCTACGACCGCTTATCTTATGGTCTATAGACCAATCCTGTTTTAAAGTTTTTCTAAATACTAGATAAAAAAGAATCGTGTTTTAAAAATGCAAACCAACAGAAATCGTGATACCAGTGGTTTCCTATACATAGGCGTCGGAACCGGGGGGGGGGGGGGGGGGGGGCTAGGGGGGATGAGCCCCCCCACCTTTTTTTGCAACGTTAGACCTAACCAATGGGCACATAGTATCATAGAGGGTTTAGCCCCCCCCCCTTTTTCTCGCAAGAAAGATAATTTTTGCGAAATTTAAAATGAAAAGAGGGAAATATTGAAATACATGTATTGAGGTGTTGGAGTCACAGGTATAATAGCCCCCCCCCCCCCCCCCCCGCACGGATTTCAAGATTTGTGGGGGGGGGGGAATTTGGTAGGTAAGAATTTTTTTGGGGGAACTTTAGCCCCCCCCCCCCCAACCGTTAAGGATTTTGGGAATTCGGGTTTTTTGGGGGTTTTTTCCCTTCATTTTCAAGATTTCAGAGGATTAGTTAAGCCCCCCCCCCCCCCCCCCCCCCCCCCCCCCCCCCCCCCACTTTTCAATTTGCCTCCGACGCCACTGCTATATATGGAAACCCTTATGAGAAAGGATAGGGCTTTAGGAACATGGCGTGTACATACGTGTATATAGTTCTTATTAAAGCAAGAAATTAAGCTGTTTTCTTGCATCTCTATCTCTCTCCCTTTATCTTTGTCTCCTCTCCTTCTTTCCCTTCCTCTCTCTCTCCTCTCTCCGTCTTTTCCATCCACTGCCCTCTCTTTCTTTCTCTCTTCATTAACGGAAACAATTCAAATATCAAGAGAAAAAAATACTAATAAATGTAGTTGTACCTGCGTTCAACTGTTCTAGTACATGTATTTTTCAATAAAAAAAATTCAATAAAAATATGGCGAAAACTGCAGCGAGTCGGTAAGCGTAAGACTTTCACTGACAATCCAAATGTTCGACATCTGAACGTGGTGGTTTTTTCGGTTTTAATTTATTTCATGAGTAAAAATTTTCTGAGTAAAAAAAAATGAACGCAATTAATATTCTATGTAGATCGGTTGTCTTTGAACTTAATGAACGTAATATATATTTTCCCGACAATTTTTATATTAATCAACCATACTGACTATAATTAATCGTAGGTCGTGGAGGTTTTGATAAAAAAAGAGTAATGCATGCATTCGTAATTATTGATTCTTCAATGTATATAATCATACCATACGGCTTACAATGCCATTAACTTCACTATCCCTCAAACAGTTACACTCACAGTTTTGTAAATAAAAAACGGGACCACAATCAGAACATGCACATACAGATTAATGTATTTTTATCTCATTTTATTACAAATCATGTGCTAATAACAAAATAATTTACTCATTATGTTCTCTGCTATAATATTTTGGTCGAATCAGGGTTGGGGCTACATGTCCAAAGTTGCTCTACCGATACACGTGTATACATACACGTGTTAGTTTCTTGTGTATTCTGTGTGAATTGAACGGTTTTTTGTCTCTTAAGAAACAATAGACCTTACCTACCTGTATATTGGAAGACGACCGTGAAGCACACACCTTGTACACAACCCCCCCTCTCTCTCTCTCTCTCCTCTCTCTCTCTCTCTCTCTCTCTCTCTCTCTCTCTCTCTCTCTCTCTCTCTCTCTCTCTCTCTCATTTGTTTTTAGGTGACTGAGAAAAATAGTTATGAAGGAGTCGATCTACCTAAGTATGTCTTAAGATACTATGTATAGCCTTTGAACTTACAACTAATTATTAACCCAAAAGTATTATTAAAACCTTTCAGTCCACTTTAATGTAAATGTAAAATTTTGCTACAGGCTTATGAATGTCCTGTGTAATATTTGATTTTAAAAACGCAGCGATACAGTATCAGAATCTAGAGATTTAGATATAGTTTGTTGAACTAGGCAGTGAAAGTCTTGAGATGAAAAAGTTTTTCAAGATGTAAACAGTTACAAACATTGTACAGAACTAATTGTGTACGAAAATGTAAATGCACTTTGCTTAAAAAGTTTAACCATTTCCCCATATACATTTACTAGAATTAATAATTTAGGAGCATAAATATTTATAAAATCTGGAATGCTTACACAATTTAAGTACGCTAGCCTGTTTGTTTAAGAAATACATTATATAGCCTTCATACACGGATAAAGGTTATGTCAGTCCACTTCTCTAAAGAAATGAAATTGTCGAATTGCATCTGAGTTGGTGCAAATATTAATTTCCATTACGCTGCATGTCTTGAATTTTGTATTTACATGTGTCAACACAGTATTTACAGTTTGACTCCATACGTATTTCTGAACTTAGTGTAACAGTGCATTAATTATATATAAAATTCACATCAGTATACTTTCCTTCCAGACACCACTTTTAGATCGTATGAATATATAACATAAAATATTTTGATTATACGTAAAATACATGCATATTTTAAGGGTTCTTCGAAAAACTAGAGACCATCTTTAATCTTAAAATTCGAGCAGAGACATACAAAAGTCATGTACATGTATATAACAGTACATATGTCCCTGATTCGAGTTTGTAATATATCTTTAATTAATTACAACAAAAGAATAAGGGTATGAAAACGCTAATTCTGTATAACGATAACTATGTAAAAAGCTGAAGTTTTTCAAGAAATAAAAAAAAAAAGACATGGATAAATGAATAAATCACCAGGCGTACAACTCAGTGTCTCGGCAGGCGTAAGCAGGGTAAGAACTCTTTGTCTTCTTAACAGACTTTGAACATTTCTAATAATATTTTTCATTAAACAGAGAATACAAAATAACCTTTTATTTGTTTGATCATGTATTTAGTTAGGAAACATAAAATATCCAAGAAATAAAAATTATCCATCAGATAAACGGCAGGCGTATAGATTTTCTCGGCGGGCGTATGCATTCTGCGTAAGAGTTATCTATTTTACCGATTTTTACTAATTTTGTGTTAATTAACGAATTTAAAATCAAGTTTTTATTTCTGTTATCGTTTATTAAGCTAACTAAACTAAAATATCAAAGAAATGATTAAAATTATCCATCAAATAAACGGCAGGCGTATACATTTTCTTGGCAGGCGTATGATTTCTTCGTAAGAGCTATCAGCTTACCCGATTTTTACTTATTTTGTGTTAATTAATAAATATAAAATCAACTTTTGATATCTGTTATCATCTATTTAGTTAAAAGAAATAAAATATCAAAGAAAAAAGTAAAATAATCCATCAAATAAACGGCAGGCGTCTAGATTTCCTCGGCAGGCGTATGAATTCTACGTAAGAGTTATCTATCTTTACCAACATTGAGCATTTTTGCTAATTTTGTGCTAAATAATCAATATAAAGTCAACTTTTTGTTATTATGATACTTAATTTAGTTAAGTTAAATAAAATATCAAAGAAAATATTAAAATAATCCATCAGGTAAACGGCAGGCGTGTGGTTTTCTCTCGGCAGGCGTGTTTTCCCCGGCAGGCGTCGGCAGGCGTGTTTTAGTATGACCGTTGCATGGCATTTTAACCTCTCGAGGAAATTCGGATATTTTCGATAATTTACATTAAATGCGCAGAACAAATTCAGAAAATGAATAGAAATCATTTCAGACTGATAAAAAAAGATGTACAGTGATGTTTATCAAAATAATATTACTCGTACCTGAAAAGCAAGGAAATCGTCGCATAGATCACACGTCAGGTCATTTTCATGCTTTCCATCGGCAGCAGCCATGTTGAATTATGAAATCTCGTACAGACGAGACCTGAAGAGTAAATGAAAAAATAAAATACTCAGTTCAATTTCATTGTCTTCAAAGTATAATTGTTTGCTGTGAATGTGGATATTAGATTCAATATTTGAATTTAAAACGTAAGTATTTTTTTCCGGGAAATCAGCTGTTAAGAAACGCATGCTCGGTCGCTCGAAGTAAAATGGTGGTTTCGTCTTAGAAAGGAAGAAAGAAGCCATAAAAATTCCTCAACACTGTGTTTATATGTACCTAAATGCCTTACGATGTGAGTAAAACTCTGCCAAAATACGACATTCTACCTTACTAATACAATCTCTCTTCGTGATCGATTGATTTATTTTGTGAAAATTAGTCATGAAAGTATTATCATAACGATATCAAATTGAAAACTCATAATAACTATGCCATTGTATGTAGAGAGTGACTTCCGATGGGATTTTATGTGTAAGTTTAAGGAATCAGTGAAATGAAAAAGAAATAAATTCTATTGTAGAAAGAAATTTGAATGAAATTTAATTGCGTTTTTGTTGAGTGTTTTCTTTGTGGATAATAACATACTATTTTTATTTCTGTAAAGATGTCAGTCAATGCAGACAGTCCAGCCAACAGGCTTAAATCATACAAGAACAAAGCTTTAGATTCACAAGAACTCAGACGCAGACGTGAGGAAGAAGGCATCCAGCTCAGAAAGCAGAAGCGAGATGAACAGGTAAACACAATATTTCAAGTAATGGCTTTTGCCCTGGGCTGTTAATTTTAAACACTTTTAATGAAAAACATAAGCATGCTTGTTTGTCAGGAAACCATGAAAATTTGACGACTTCATTTACAATGCTTGCAAATGAAAGTATTTTGATTCAATTGGCGGTGTACTTGTATGATTGTGAAAATAACTGGCCTAATTTTTGTACAATCAGGGACGTATATACTAACGGAAAAGGCAACTTCTACATTCGCCGTGTTTTCTTCCCAAAATATCGTGAACCTTGACAAGATTTTAGAACTCTGTTCAATC
The DNA here is from genome assembly GCA_015776775.1 of Magallana hongkongensis. Taxonomy (NCBI): domain Eukaryota; kingdom Metazoa; phylum Mollusca; class Bivalvia; order Ostreida; family Ostreidae; genus Magallana; species Magallana hongkongensis. The sequence goes on along the minus strand of CM027471.1, from coordinate 46,195,068 downwards.
CCAGTAAATCATATTGTTTTTCATAAAAAAAATTATAACCTCTTAATGTTAATTGGAATTTTTTTTGTATGATTTTTTTATTATATTTTGTAAAATAATTTAGATATAAAGAAAACAAACATAGATTTTTAGCTCACTAAGATGAGGTTGGGTAGCTTATGCTATACCCCAGGCGTCTGCGTTGGCGTCCGGACCTGGTTAAAGTTTTTTGCAGGTCCTCAGGACCTGTATCTAAGTTATTACTTATGCTATCTTTTCGTAATCTTGGAAATGGGGCAAAAACGGGTCTATGGGTTTTAAGAACTCTGTAGTAATTATGATCAGACCAGGTATATAAAGAACAAATAATGTTTAAATTCTAGAATATTAATTATGTGATAGTTTTTAAAAGTTTTTATATCAATATATTTGGTAATATAATAGGTATTGGTAGTCAAAATTCACCTACGAAATCACGTATCGTGTGATTTTGGCTTGACACACCATAGTTGCGTATCCCTTGTATGATTTAAAACTCTAATTTCAGCATTAACCCATAACATTGTATCTTCTTTCAAAATCAATCAATAAGTTTTTATAACATGTTTAACCTGCTATTTGTCATGTTTATTGGCTCAGAGATTTATTGTAGTTCATTAATAAACTGTATTGCCAATATCGGGTTGACTTCCCTTATCCACTATCAATTAATACATGTATTACATCTACGAGGTGATGAAATATAGGTGTGATTATTCTTGGATTTTTTTTTATTGCATTTAAGCTTTTTAAACGGAGAAATGTATCCATGCCAGCTGGTGGTCCTGAGGATTTTGCCGGTGGAAACCTCCATGACAACACAGTTAGTTCAACACCATACACTGTGAGTATAATACAATTTTAAAAGACATTTCAAATGCATTCCTACTTGCATAAATTTCATACATCAATTGGAAAATTATTACAAAATACACCCAAAAAAACTGAACACTATGCAATAAATGATCTAAATATCATTTTCCGTACGTTTGATTTTTGCATGAAAATTTTAAGATTGACATTTAAATTAACCAGACTTTGTCTGTTACTGTAACAGAAGATTTCTTTCTTGAACAGGGTGGGATAACTCAAGAGATGATTCAGGTGTTATACAGTGAAAATGTTGAAGAACAAGAAGCAGCAACACAGAAATTTAGAAAACTCCTATCCAGAGGTAATAATTCTGATAATGGAAAAGTCTGTTAAAGAGACAGTACAGCTGAAAACACATGTGTGAATAACTTCAGATTTACCTATTGTATAGATAGGAAATGAGAAATAACGTGTATTGTTAGTGATTTTTCTACATCCAATTTGGGTCCGAATATCGGCCCTTTCCCCTAGATAAAATTTCCGATTTTTCCCAATTTGATCTGGGTTTTTTTCCCAATGAAAAATGAGTAAAATATTTACGTTGTTGTTCTTATTGACTTGAGTTTTTCTCGTACGACTTACTTACAATTGAACGCAATGAATCTCCATCATTCAGACTCTTCCGTCAATAATGAAAATACAGGTGCTATATGATGCGTATAAAAACCAAGACAACACACATGGTTCAGGGGGGAAAAGACTGAGTTATTCGTTTAATCTGTCTGAAATCATGTAGCATAATGCAAAATATTATATTAAACGACTTCGCAAAATGGATACAACTGGTCTGACGAAAATCTCGAAAGTCCAAATACAAGCACAGGTATAACTATTCAAAGCGTCTGTCAAGATATTGTCTTGAGAGACTGTTTTCCTTTGATATATCATCTTTACCTGTGCTTGTATTTGGACTTACAAAATTTTTTTCATACATTTGTAATAAGGGGATTTTCGCTTTTGTCAAATATTATCACCAAGAAAAAAAAGAAATAGGCTCACTGAACAAATCAAATTTGTTATTTTTATAGCAGATTTATTAAAAGGTTATAAATCTCTTGTATATATTGTATTTTACAATCAATAAGATTTAGAAACAATATTATCAATTTTTCCCAAAAATTGTAAAAATGTCGCTGATTTTTCCCAACTGTAAAGGTCCAGGCCCCATTTGAAAAATGTAGAAAAATCACTGATTGTAATAGTTGAAATACATGAAAATCCCTTTCACATACTTAATTAACGTAATTATGAGCTTCCGGAAATTCAAGGGTCGTACAAACCGGAGTTATCTTATATCGTTTATTGGTACCACGTGGACTTTGATTGACAGTAATTGACACGTGCTGAAAACTACAAGATCTTTGTCCCACTATGGTCATCATGGAAAACGAGGTTAAAGCGATTCTCTAAATGAAACACATCCTTTCTTACTCGATAATTTATAAATGGTTTGCCAATTCAGGTTCATTTTAAAATAAATAGACATATATATGTCAAATAACCCCTCAAGGGGCCTCATTTATAAAAATTAATTTAGGTTGTAGCAACTCCTATGATAAACACGAAAAATACATGCTTACAAAATAATAATTGTGGTTATTTTAAAGGGACTTGGACACGATTTGAGATCAAAAATTCTATTTTTATTTTTTATGTATAAAATGGTTTACTGGTGCATTTTAAATGATTGACCAAAATATTGAATGTTAAAGTCAAGTTACGAGAGAGATACAGAGGTAAGAATTGGTTGTTATGTAAACAAAGCTCGAGTCTTATACCGGTAGTTGTTTACAAAAAATGTAATGTAGAGAATTGCCATTTCTTAGACAAAATGACATGTTAAAACAATTTAAACTAATTCAGTATCTTCATAAACACTATTATCAACAAAAAAAGATACATTTGATTGAAACTTACACCAATACAAGACATATGTAAAAATGACAATATTCGAGCTTTGTTTACAAAACAAAGAATTATGGACTCTGTAACTTGCTTATAACTTGATATTTGACTTTTAAATTTTGATATAGCATTATAAACTTCTATATTTATCAGTATAAACATTGAAAATGGAAAACTAAAATTTGAAAATTTTAAGTCAAATCGTGTCCAAGTCCCTTTAAAAACTTTGAACAGTTATTACCTATGAGAAGTAGAAAAGACATATTTTTATCAACAAACTTGTCCAGGAGATTCTTCGCGAGCCCTGCATGTGTTTTGTTTACAGTAAATACGCATGCGTAATAGTATAGAAGGCTGAACCCTGAACATGTTGCGATGTATTTATGTGATAGGTTATACGTAATTATTAATTTTAATGAAATAATTAGATTTATTGCATGGAGAACTTTGTAATTTTCTGAAAGTTTATACATTCATGAGTAGTACAAAAATGCCGAACCCGATCGGAAAATTTTTTCAAGTCGGTTTTTTTATAAGATGCGCCGTACTGTCTCTTTAAGAAAAGACAAAGCAGCTATATTCCAAACAAAATTTTAGGAGGGGATATATTAATATTTTAATGTGAAATAACCTCTACAAAAGCCCTTAAAAGCTATTAAATTTTATGACAAAATGAATATAGAGTCTGGATATGGTCAACTAAAAGTCAGCTGTTCATACTGTTTCTATTTTTAGAACCAAACCCTCCAATTGATGAAGTTATTCAGACCGGAATTGTTCCAAGATTTGTGGAATTTCTTCAGAAAGATGGCAACTGCTCCTTACAGGTATTTATTTCTTTAGTTAATAATTACATTATTCTTTTCAACTGAATAGGAATTATCTGCAAAATACACATAACAACAGAGCTATCAAATGTTCTACCTAATTCTATGTAGGATGAAGTTGCAAAATTAATACATTAAAATTATAATGCAAAATGTTTGTGCAGTTAAAACTAAGATGAAATTAACAACTTCAATCCATCATGCATTGGTCATGATTTTCATGATTTTGTTAAAATGATGTCTAATATACTAGTTTTAACTTTCCGTAGTTTGAAGCAGCCTGGGCACTGACAAACATTGCATCAGGCACGTCTCTACAGACCAGGGTGGTGATAGAAGCGGGAGCTGTCCCTATATTTATCAAACTGCTCGCGTCAGACATAGAGGATGTTCAGGAACAGGTTGGCACCCGCATTACTTGTTTCCCATGTTGTTAAATTTAGCTTTATATGATGGAAAGAGAACTTGTGAAATGTCATTAAATATGTGGTTTAAAACTTGCATGCTAAGGCTATCTTAAATTCAGAGCGTTATTACCTTCCTTAAGATATCTGTTCTTCACAGAGCTGACAGTGTCCCATAAATAAAAAATTCATTAAGTTTTAGTTTGAAGTTGATAAAATGCTCTAGATTGAAAAACTGAGAAAAAGAGACATAAACATTACTTACTCAACTTGAAAATTATTCAAATATTATAGTGACATTAGTTCGCAGTCTTACATAATCATAATAATTAATATACAAATTAAAACTAAAAAATATATTACCGGTACTAAAATATTCAGATGATTTTCAAAGATATAGTTAAAGCATATTAGTGTTGGAAAGGGGGAAAGCTGTATTTTTCAACAGCAAGGGAAGGTACATTTGAATTCAAAGACCTGAAGACTGCTAAACATCTTCTGACATAAAAGCTAAATCTCAAATATAAAGATTCAGGATTTAAATGGTTTGATTGGTTTTAGTTGATAACCTTAAATATTTACATTTGCAAGTATGCTTCCTGTGTGAACTTTTTAATGACATCACAATTATAACCCATGCGCAAATCGTTTGACGGTTGCATTAATGTAAACATATAAACATGGATATATTAATAGTTTTGAACGATTAGCCTTTCTCAAATGTAAATATAAGTAATAAACAGCAATGTCAAAAAGTTCATAAGGCTATGAACTTGGTTGGTACATGATCAAAACTGAGAAGTTCATATCCTGGTGAACTTTTAACTTGCTGTTTATTTTATAAGTGAACAGTGAAACCAAAACTTAACTATTTTCCCTACTATTAAGAAGATAGTCCCTTATTGTCGATTAGCAATTTTACAATATTTGTTCATTTACATTTAACATTAGAAATATTGAAGAAAAGCAAGTAAGATAGCATTTGTGTACTCTAGGCTGTGTGGGCGTTAGGTAACATAGCTGGAGACAGCCCGGAGTGCAGGGACTACGTTTTGAATGAAGGCATCCTGGTCCCACTATTACAGTAAGTCGACAGAGTCCAGAAACTAGGAAATCTGGCAGCTCCTTCTTTATCAAATCTGTTTATATGACATGTTTATATTGCATGGAGCTGGGTACCTCTTGTTTAAAATTAAAAATAGCAATCGACTCATCATTTTTAAAAAAGAAATAAATAGAATAAACTTAAGGAAGTTATAAGATTTACATATGAATGTACTTGTATACACACACTGCATTAAAGTATTAATAATTCACTGATTTGATAGTTTTTGCAATTTAATGTCAGATATACTCTAAAGTACAGTTTGTGTTTTGAAAATAAATGGCAGCAGATCTATTTTAAACACTGAATTGAATTTGATAGATCCTACACATTGTTTGGCTTTGCTTACTACATATAAAAACAATCTTTTAGTGTTGTTTAATATTCATATTTATTTGTATCATGGTAAAAATGATAAGAGTTCAAAACTTTTGGCAAGATTCACAATTTGAATGAGACTTTGAGTCTTATCCCTCTGAAACCTGGCAATTTAGTAGATTGTACACATTGTTCTTCAAGTCATGTAGTCAGGTATCTAAAAATTCTGATGCCCATGATGGGATAAAAAGGTCTGTAATCCATTGTTTGTTATTCACAGATTACTCAGCAAGAACTCAAGCAGTTTATCAATGACAAGGAACGCTGTCTGGTGTTTATCAAATTTATGTCGAGGAAAAAACCCACCACCGGATTTTGCAAAGGTGAAATTGTTATGAATGGCTTAAAAAGCTTGTGAAATATGCAGAGTTACTAAGTATTAAAATTAAAATGTTTTCTTTCAGTCAGAACATACCCTTATTTATTGCACATATAGATTAAAGTACCGGTAACTGAATATATGAATATTATTTTCATAAATTAACTTTAAGCAAATGTATTTTAAAGGAAGTGCTGTAAGAATATTGATTTTTAATGCATTAAATTTCCATATTAATCTAAACTTTTTATGGTTGGTGGGTGGGTGGGGGAGGGAGTTCGATTGTGTTGGACGGGGGGTTGTGGATGTATTTCTAGATACTTGTTGTTCTTCCTTTTTCTATGACTTTAGATATTTTGATAGTTATATCAATTCAATTTGTTCCAGGTATCCCCATCTCTACCTGTGTTAGCCAGACTGCTGTTTCACACAGATAAAGATGTCCTTGCTGATGCATGCTGGGCATTATCTTACTTGTCCGACGGTCCTAATGAAAAAATTCAATCTGTGATAGATTCAGGGGTGTGTCGCCGATTAGTCGAACTTCTCATGTAAGTGTCTAAAACAAAACAAAAAAATCCTAATTCTTAACTTCAAGACCATGTTTATGATGTTTTTGTTGATTTTTTTTTGGGGGGGGGGGGGGGGGGGGGGGGGGGGGGAGAATATAAAGTTGATTTTTTGGGGGAAGAATAAAAAGAATTGAAGGATTTTACAAAGATTGTTATGGAATGGACTTTATTTCATAATTTGAAGGAAATGGACTTTATTTGATAATTTGAAGGAGCATACTATGATGAATTTGATTTTACAGGTACACACACCAGAGTGTTGTGTCAGCTGCCCTTAGAGTTGTGGGAAACATAGTCACCGGGGACGACTTTCAAACACAGGTAAGGTGCTGAAACATTAACTATATGTAAAGTGGTTTTTTACACTGGTGGTAAAGTACACGTTTTCTGGAGTCAAACTTAAATAGAACCAGGTTGTGAACATTTCTGTCAGTGTGATTACAATTTTGGTGTTCACTTGCAATAATATAACTTGAGTTGTTTGGCACGCCTCAGGTAATAATTACCTCTTGACCTTCTCTGTTTCAGATAATCTTGAACTGTTCAGCTCTGCCATGTTTGTTGCACTTACTCAGTAGCTCAAAAGAATCGATACGAAAAGAGGCATGCTGGACAATTTCTAACATCACAGCAGGAAACAGAATGCAAATTCAGGTGAGTTGCTCAGATATTCCCTGTTAAGAAAAGTGTTATTATCTCAGGACTTACCAGTACAATGCAACTGCAGAATGGACTTGAACCTAAATTTTATAAAATGTACGGGTAAATGAAATTGTGTTTTACAACTTTAACTGAGGTAATCAGTTTGTTTTGGATTGAAGACAGTTGACAGTTTTGCCCAGGACAAATTCTCGGTACAATCAAGTCTCAATGTTGAAAACATTTTAAAAATGATTGGGAATATTTATTTCTGGTGGCTAGAAATGATAGATTATCATTACTAGTATCATAAACAGCAAGGTTTTCATAATATGTTTTTAGACTATAAATTTGCATACAACTATACAGCCAACTATCAATTTTACTTTCTTGAGTATTTATCTATAATATTGCTTTTAGTAATGAGAATGTTTAGCATCACTAATAATCTATTCATTTTGAAGGTGAGAGTTACATGTATATTGAAAATGTATAAAGGAATCTCTAAACTTCTGGGTAATATTACATGTACATGTATATACCAGGATAAAGCACTGATTTTGTCTGATTATTTCTACTGTTGTAGTGTGTCATAGATGCCAACATATTCCCAGTCCTGATCGATATTTTGGGAAAAGCTGACTTCAAGACAAGAAAAGAAGCAGCATGGGCGATCACAAATGCCACATCAGGAGGCTCGCCCGAACAGATCAGGTACAAAACACAACGGTTGGCACATGTTAAAAACAAAACAAAACAAAGTACCGTTACTGTATAGACAGATATTTGGAGGTTAAATTACCTCACTGTCTTGCGTTGGTTTTATGATCTCTTCATTGATTTCAATACATGTACTACTATATTAAAATAATAGACTCGAATTTTGGGGCTTTAATACCGAGAAATCAGAAGAGTACTGTCTTTTGGTTTATATATTTTAAACATCATTGGTTCTTGAAGATTACCAATTTGTTTTTATTTTTTCTTAATCAAGCTTCGCTAATTAATAATCAACAAAAATTCCTTTAAAAAACTGGAAATCATATGGATTTTTGGATTTTACAATCTTGCGCATGCGCAATACATTCACACTAAATTACAGAAGGCCCTTTAGTTTATGTTTCCACAATATCACATTTGCATGGATTAACTCAGAAACGATATTACAAATACGTGTAAATTTTAATTGAAAATTTGTCATATATTCTGAAATACGGGAGACAACTCTTACTCTGTGCATTTAATATGAAAAATCCAGAGAGTTCCGAATATGAACATGGAGTGTTAATTCGAAGCAAGTAAAAACGTCGGTGAAAAAGTGTTGTATATGAATTAAATTGTTAGATGAGAGGTATTTACAGCTTCAAAATGGTTTGTTATGAATAATTTGATTGTTATTTTCAATGCAGCTGCATTAATTTTCTCCAAAATCGTGTCGGAGCGATTCTGCAATTTTTTGCAACATAATGGGTATATTGGATGCATTTTAAGTGGCGATGGCCTGTCTGAGACACAGTTAGATTATTCTAACTAAACAGAGTGAAGTAGAATTAATAGCATTATTGTAGGCTTAAAGCTTGGTTATGTAAATGTCAAAAATACAGTGCGTCGATCTATCTTTCATAAATATCCGATATCATATGCAATGTCAAGCCGTGTTCGCACGAGTCAAAGTCTAGTAATTATTGAAACTTAACTTCTAGCGAATAGCTGATATCTGAGTAACAAGCTGTTGATTAGTAACAAGCTGTCTTCTTAGTCAAGAGCTGTTGATCAGTAACAAGCTGTCTTCTTAGTCAAGAGCTGTTGATTAGTAACAAGCTGACTTTTTAGGCAGGAGCTGTTGGTCAATAACATGCTGTCTTATGAATATAGAGCTTTTTATAAGTATATTTGACTTCTGAGTAGCAAGCTGTTTCTTTGACAGGTTCCTAGTGGATCAGGACTGCATCCCTCCCCTGTGCGACCTACTGACGGTGATGGATGCTAAAATTGTACAGGTGGCCCTTAACGGCCTTGAGAATATTCTACGACTGGGCGAGCAGGATGCCAAGAGTCACAGTGGGACAAACCCATACGCTGTGCTGATTGAGGAATGTTATGGTAATAGTTTGTAGTATATCATTTGATACATTAATTGCATGATTGTAAGGGAAATATGAAGATTTATTCCCCAAAGAAAAATTGTATTTTCCAAGGCATTGTTTTAGGTACTTCTATAAATTTTAAAGAAAGAAGTTTAAAGGTTGTCATCTAAGAAAGCACAGTGTTGGTAAATTTTAAACCCTTCAACAAAATCCTGCATGTAAAGTGTGTAGAATCTGTTTTACAGATTTTTATGTTTATGTTACATCATGTTCTTTTATTTCTACAGGTTTAGACAAGATAGAATTCCTCCAAAGCCACCAGAACCGCGAGATCTACCAGAAAGCGTTTGACATGATTGAGCGATACTTCGGGACGGAGGAGGAAGACAAAGCCGTGGCCCCACAGATGGACGAAAACGCACAGCAGTACCAGTTTAACCCTCCGGCCGAAAACGTACCAATGGGAGGATTCCAGTTCTAAAACATGTCCTGAACTCCATCAAATTCAGCTGAAAAAGACGATAGGAGAGTAAAGTCAAGCAATACAGGTGTCATCTCAATAGAACTGTGTTGAACTTTCTTTACTCGATGGTACGAACCATGATTGCGATATTTTGAAATGATAACCGTCAATGTTATTCTCTGAAAAATTCAATTATTTTTTATTAAAGATAACTGGGTAAGGAACTTATATTTCAATGTATGACAACACAAGAATGTGTGTTTACCATTATTTTTTAAGGTTAAGTGTATGTACCTGTTATTTTGTACAAGAAGTTATTCAGTATCATTAAGGTTATGTATCTGTTGTGAATTTTGGAATGTTTGTATTCTAATATGGAGCTTATATTTTCATTTCTTTTTTCAACTGTTCTTATGGGGATTTTTTTAATCATATGTTTTGTTTCTTTATAAAAGCTTAATGTTATCAACATTTCAAGTTCTTCATGACAATTGATGTAAATCAAGTCCTGTTGTTCCTATTTGTTTACTAGTATTTCCACTCACAGTGAAACTGAATCTTGGGTGAGGTATAATAATAATCTCTTCCTAACTAAATTCTTATGGTCAGTTCACTGGACACCAACTTGGAATTTTAGATTAGATTCTCTCTGCTTTACATGTATATGGAAATATGTAGTAAATTTGCTCTATATGTCATTTCCTTTGTAACTTTCCTCTGTTCCTGTAGATGTCTTTGTAAATATGCCAAAGTCACACGATACACACAGAATTCAAATGAGACATACATGTACTTGGAAAAAACCTGGGATAGAATTAGATATAACACCTCCATGTATATTTACGCAACCTCAGCATCTGACACAAAAGAATGAACACGGGCTATAGCGGACTGTAGCCAGCTACTACTCGGCCTCACTGCCTACTTTATACCACAGACACAGTACAAATACACAGGACCTGCCCGACACACATTGATATTTGCCCTCTATTCATGTTAGATTGCCCATAGGACTGAGTGTTCTTTATGATTTGGATGAAATGCCCAAAGATCTCACTGTTTATACAGTCCAGTAGGAAGGATGAACTAATGTCCTTTGTTTTATTGTTAATTTTTTTTCCTTCAGTTGCTGTCTTAGCAAATGGTGCTTTTTATAAGGATGAAATTTTATATCTTTGTTAAATCTTAAGCATGAATTACCTCAGAAATCTCGAAAGAAAATTTTGAGATTGGCATAATAAGGAAAAAACTGGGTCAAGATGACCCAGTTGACTAGTATGTGATGCTGATCCATTTTTAAGGATCCGATCATATCTGTCGCTTGAAAAAGTTGTTGCCCCTTTATAAGGTTGTTGCACACCTGAGCCCCCAAGATGAGTATAAATTGGTCCCGCGGGGAGGGGGGTCCCTTAAATCGGTGAACACTTCCCCATTGATAGGGTCCCCAGTAACATAACACAGGCCGTGGGGAGAGAGAGCCTCCCCCATACACACCAACAGAATCACACAGACGACACTCACACCGTCAAACGTCAACGTCAAATGTGTGACCAGTCAATACGACAAATAAATCATTAAATCTACTCAGCTGCTGTTTGTTTTATTTTTAGACGGAGGGGATATTACAAGTTTGTTGAAATCTTTGAACCATGGCTTGGAAGCAATCACTTTCATAATTTACAGCATTATTTTTATTAAAAAATATATTAAAATAATATTTCTAACAGAAGCATGTCGTGCTCTGAACATTTCTATACAATTAATGTCAATAAATGTATTAACAAGGAGAAGTCAAGATCACAGAGTGACAAATAGGCATCTTGGACAAGGGTATATTGTGAAACTATAGGCCGCACCTGAGTCACAATGGCCGCCTATTCTGAGTGACGTACTGTCATTGGTCTTCTGTTGCTGCACGTCTGTCGTGTGTTGTTTTTTTACAACTTTTCATTTTTACCTCCTTCTTAAAAACTAGATGGCCAATTGTCTCCATTTTAAGTTTGAAGCATCACTAGGATTAGAGGAATCTAAATGGAGAAGTTAATGACCTTACCACCCCTAGGGCCTCATGGTAGGGCCAAATGCGCAAAAGGTCAATATTTTCTGTTGCCGACATTTTCCCACGAAATTAAACCAATTTTGAATTCTATCATTAGTTTTCAAAAACGTTTCAATGCATTGCGCCTTTTCTTGCAGCGTGAAATTAAAACCAACGCGTTCGGTAGTTTTGGGATAATTTTAACACCGTGGAATTCACCGACTTGCAGTATATCAGTAAAACGTATTGTATAGTAAGACGTGCCACACAAGTTCAGTGTCTACATTCAGTAGACAAGTATTCAGTCAATGTTAAACATCGTTAAGAACATTATTGTGCAGCAAAATGTGCAATTATGTGCAAATCGGTGTTATATCTATATATAGTTAACATTTTATTTATATTTAAGGTCCCTTTTATTCCATTTGTTCCATACTCCAGATAGCTAATATCTTTTTTTTTCTTTTAAAGTTTAAACTAAAAGAGTATTACTCCACCCCCTTAGATCCGCATGTCATACATGTACATGTAAGTTTTCTTCTGTAGGATACTAAGTACATAGGTCCTGTAGCATTGATAGATGTACCATTTAACAAAATATTAAAATTTTTTGAGGGCGATTTGTTCTCACAATCAAGGATCAAGGGACAGTCTTGTTTATTTTGGAACATTGATTCAAAGTTTACATCAGAAATATATAAATTTAGTTTCGTTTTGAAGGATTTGTAAATATCCCCGAGACACGTGATGGTGGTATTGTGTATTGGTAATGTATATCACCAGAAGTAAATATCACATGTATTGTATACTGATAACAACTTGTGGAGGGAGCTAGAAATAAAATGGACCCCGCGACAAAATCTCCGGACCAGGAAGCACCCACAGGTAATTTAAGATCTCGGATTGGTTATAGTTAGAGGTGGTGGATCTCCACACCATGTAGATCGTGTACATGTTATGCATTCACTGTTTAAATTTTTAAAAAAATAGCTATTAGAGCTATAATTTACATTCAAGTATTAACTACGATTGAGAAGTCTGTAGATGTACTTTAAAATCTGTACAGAATTGGTTTGTAGCGGAGGAAACAGCTAGCGGTGGTACAAGCCCCCTAACACTCACCCCCATGCGTGGTGGAGGGAGTCATTGGCTTGAACATTGCATTTTAATGGCAAAATTCTCTAACCATTATTGGAACTAAATCTCCCAACACATTCTGTACCTGTAGGCCTGGTAGTGGAGAGACGTACCCACGCCCTGTCCCAGCTCTTCAAGCTCTCCCTGGTGGCGATGGGCGTGTCCTGTGTGTCAATCATCGTCGGAATCCTCGTTCTCGTCTACTCCCAAAGAGCCGGGTTTCCCATCGTCACTGGTGCCCCCGTGTGGTCGGGTGCAGCGGTAAAATCTTTAAAAATATATTCTGTTAATTACTATCCATGATGACAAAATCACCTGAGCATTATATATATTCAACGAAAAATCTATATAAATTAAGATTACGAAAACTCTTTATTTTGTTTTTTCCAAGTGAAGTCAATGTAAGATTTGATGATGAATTCTAATACATATTAATGATAAAATGTTTTGCTCGTTGTTTTCTATCCAGGTTCTACTGACCGGTATTCTGGGTGTGTTGGCCTCCAAATCTGACGTAAACTATGGTTCTGTTCCACCCCCTAAGACCCGGTGTTTGGTAATGATTGGTGTCCTGCATTGTTTTGTTTTTATCTAAACTGGTATTTGGTTACTTTTCATAAATTTGCACAGCATTGCCCCCCCCCCCCCAAAAAAAAAGTAAAACCCAAAACTTATTGAACCCAACCCACCCCCCACCCCCCCCCCCCCAAAAAAAACCCAAAACAAAACAAAAACAAAACTCATTAACCCCCCCCCCCCCCCCCCAAAAAAAAAAAAAAAAAGAACAATCTTAAAACATAACAATTTTCGTAAATGACTTAAAGTGTCGAACCCTTACAAATACAGGCATGTTTATATATGGTTATGAAGTTTGGACCGAAAACCCAACCCTTGTGGTCATATTAAGATGCGTCTTATTCTTGCTCTGTGTGTGTGATTGATTGATTTTTAATTTTGTATCTACAGTAACAAGATACGAGTTTGATTTATAGTACTTTACAATTTGTACCTACAGTATACGTATATATTGTCTAGTTGATGGCTCACTACATCGTCTCCATCTCCTGCCTGAGTGTCTGTGGGATCTGTTTTGGCTACTCCCTGGCTGGTCTCTCTGTCTGCCGAGAAGGAGATCTACAATGTGGAGTCAACCATTACCAGGAAGAAATCCTCAACATCATCGCCATGTGCGTTGCCGTGCTCATGTTTGTCACTGCCATTGTCGGCTCCGTGTTCTTCTGTGTATATAGGCGACTGTTTGGCTTGTACAATTTACGAGAGTTACTTTATCAGGCGAAAATAGCCGACCTGGAAGGCAGAGTTAGATCTTTGGAGACTTCGAATAACCCGGAACAGCAAAGATTCGGTGGTCAGTACGGGGGACAGTACAGTTATAACAGCTTCTCTACCCCTACAGCCCCACCCCCAGCCTACTCCAAATAATGCCCGTCCAATGGACCCGACATGGGCCTAATGTGATTCCAACCTAACATCCACCTAATCTTATGTACCGCGGTCAGCTTCCCAATCATGTATGAGGATTGATAAACTATTATGATATTACCGTTGATATTGAGCATATACAAAATGCACCATATACTAGTACATAAAAATAGTCATCGGGAAGTCCAGACCAATCCGTTCTCTGGAAAAATCATATGGTTACCAACACCCGCCAATCAAAATTATCCCTCGGACTCTTTCGGAACATTTAAAGATCCACACATGCTGGTGATTGTTACTTTTTTTTAAACATATACATGTATAGTATATATCTGATTGAAATTTACATCATAATAAAATGTCATATGCATAGCATATAAATACCAAGTCTTACAATGAATTTCTGCGCACAAAATATTCTCAGAAATCAATTTCAAAAGTTTATCTTCAGAAATACATCTTTTTTTCAGTTGTCTTACCAAAAATTTAAAAATTCAAACGGTTGAACAAAATGATATCAAAGAAAATTGGTAACGTTTGTTAAACTTCGTGATCATTGGTTTAGTGTAGCTAAATATAGTAGTTTTTTCCGTGAGCGTGTTCGATTACCACTATAGCAGAAGAGCGGGTTGAAAACACGATCAACGTTTATGTTATTACACATGGACATATTATTCACTTTGTTACGTCAGTGAAAAGTGTAATTATATACCTGTATGTACATGTAAATGTATATATTTGGAATATGTATGTTCATTTAAATGTATACATATAGAGATTTCGAACCGTTAAAAAGTTGGAGATGAATATTGAAGACGTTCACTTGTAAAACCATTATATAACGGTATAGTGATAATGTTCCAAATTTATACTAAAGACTGGATGCTTAATTAGATGTGTTCATAACGTTTTTAAATAGTCTTAGATCGATAGCTTTGAGGGTTAGATGTATCGATGCTTATGATTTTCGTTTAATTAACACGATAACCAATAACGCAAGCCAAATGTTTCCGATATACTCTCTATCAGAGAAGATGTGAAACAGCTTTGAACTTCCGTATATATTAACGAGATCGATATCTTATGACAAATTTCTAATTTCTCTTACTTCTTTCAGCAAGGTCTGATTTGACTGTAATTGAAGATACCCTGTGTGTGCATTATTTATATAAAACATGTATTATGTAGAGTATCAGAGATTGTTTAATCGATTATATATACAGGAAAATAAAATGATTGGGAAACGCGACATATGTATCGAATGTGTGTACCAACTCGATAACGTTTCCTGTTTCACTCAATCTAATGCACATATGCAATTAATATAACAGAGCAACATCCCTTTCCCACTTCTCGATCATCTCAAATAACAAACTTTTAAATCATTCAAATATTTATTTGATATGACTATTCACAAAAGCATTTGACACATACAAAGATAACAAGTTTATTTGTGCTGACTTCGGCACAGGCTCTTCATCGATTAGGCTCTAACAAATACATGATGGTGTGTATATATATAATATAAAATATCACAGTCAACCCATAGCATCTATAGAATATCACGATTAACAAACCATTGCATACAAACAAAATCAAAGCTGATGTTGGAATACGAAACTACACAAGTAGCTCTATCTACCTGAGAGAGGCCTGTTCAAACTTAACGAATGTTTCTCGTATAAAAAACGATTTTTTTTCTCAATATAACATTCTTCCAAAATACACAGTAAAGTATATATTTCTCAAATAAAATTGTGAACTTGACATAGGACTTTGAACACAGACAACTATACAAACGATGTTTACATAGAATGGAAGTGGATTATTTTCTTAAAAAGAATATATAACAGATACCAAAAATATTCTTCCATAAATCAGTTTCTACAAAAATAATTGAAGAATCGAGAATATAGTAGAAATTGAAGTAAAAAAATATAGGCTATATGGAGCCATGTTCAAAAATATAACTCAGCAGTACAAATAGAAAATGAATAAAACAACCAGAAATTAATACTGATGATTCAGGACAGCAAAAGTCGTACTGACATTTAACATGAGCAAATATTAAAATAGTTCATCATTCATTAATAATTAAGTTAAGATTTTTACATGAAAGAGAGATAAATAGCAGGTTAGACCATCAGCCTAGATCCGGGAATGTAGCGGGACTCTCTCCAGATATTAGATTCGCCACAATTGTTCACTTTGCGCTTGCACTGCTGGCAGCGGTGGTACTTGTCGCACTGTTCGTGGAGCAGGGCGCCGGGCGCCAGTTGGTGCAGGCGCTCCTCCATCTCTCGGTCGTGCTTCTGTTTGGACGACTCGGCCCAGTCCTCCTCCAGCCTCTTACGGACGAAGGTCCTGCGCTGGAACCTCTTGGATCTATCGTCCATTAACCTTAAAAGTAAAACAGAACGGTTATCACTTTAAAATACTGTTGTTGATTACTAGTATTTGATACAATGTACCCTTAATTTTTTTTTTTACGGCGGTGAAACCGCTTGCTTTACATAAAAAAGTAAATTGAATCTGAATTTAAATGATTTTTCACAAATATTACCGGTATCTAAAGATTTCTGCGATCGATTTTTTTTGCGTTTGAGATAATAGCGCAAAAAATTGCCCAAAACAGCCCCTTCCCCTCTTCATAGAAAATCTAGTTACTACTTTATCACAGGGGCTCGTCACGAACTCTTTGTCTTCTTACTATGTGACTATCACTTTACTATAAAATACACGTGTAAGAAGACCAAAAAGTTCGTGAAGTACGTGTATATTATCTCAAAATTATAACTGCACATAGTGGAAGGGTTTAAATTTGCGGAGACCAACTTCAGTTCATATCAAAGTGTTCGAATATTCGCGGGGATTTGTTAAAGGAATTATTTAAAAAAAAATCATTTATTATCAAGACTGTAAATGTTCGTAGAAATTTAATTTGTTGAAATAAAGGGATCCTGGAGAAACTAGTATTTATTTAATAAGCATTTAATGTTTAAAATTTCAACCATTTCATGATTAATAATAATGTGATTCGTCATGTCCTTCAAGCTTTAAGAATTAACCTATTCGTTCAATGACATCGGACATTTTCCAATTCTGGCGACAGATAGACGGTTTAATAAGTTCATTTGCGATAATATTAATCCGCTTAAGAAGAAAAATACTTTATTTATCTTAAATAATACAGATATTAAAGCATTTGTGTAATTAAATTCTCTCTCTCTCTCTCTCGCTCGCCACTCACTCTTTCTTGGTCCTCTCCAGGACATCCTCCTCCTCTCGCTGTTCCATCAGCCGCCGGAGGATGGCCTCCCTCTTCTTCTGCGCCACCAGATCCTGCTGTTCCCTGAACAGTTCGTACGCCCGTTGTCGTCTGTCGGCCATCTTTTCGTTGTTCATATCATGCTTGCCGAACACCTCGCCGTCTGGTTCCCGGGGCGGCACTTGTAGTGGCTTGAACTTCAGCTGAAAACAGTGACAACCTCAATGTTTAAACAGACCAAGGCTCTCCCTCAGCATTCTGTAGACACATGGAAACTTCAGAAAACGATTTCACCGCACCGTATGGGAATAAATTACTTCTATTGTCATAAACCCCCTGGATTAAGGAAATGGATTATTGGTCGCATTATACGCCACTATGTTGTAAAACAGGTCCATTTAAACTTCAAACATAATTTTTTTTAACATGAAGTTTTTAAAAGAATCCTAATGAAAGTATATATCGATTTTAGGACATCGATCCGGGATAGGTTTGCATTCTGTGTAATATAAAAGTTCTACACAAACACAATTTCAGCACAACATATATTTGTCGCTTTAATAACGAAAAACCGGGTATATATATATAATGAATAATCTATATACATTGTAATTCCATACGGTGCGTTGACTATCGTAGTAACCTAGCAGAAATAGTACATGTACAATATCGAGCCAATTATAAAAAGGGAAAAGCGTAATTAAATGTATTAATAAAAAGAAATGATAGATTACATGTATAGTTGATGACACACACAAAGAAGAGAATGAGACAAGTTACTAAACAGGAAGACCGATAAAGAAGACTTGTGCAACAAGCAACGCTGACGTTGACGTCACAAACACGTAGACGACCGTCACATGACGCTACGATCACCTGTCACACGTAATAAATCCATTCATCAAGACCAATTATCAACGTCCATGTCCTTTGATTATCTTTAATTAATCAATTAACCCCTGTGTACACGTGTTTGAATAGTTTACCCGAGCTCTGTAGGACGGCGACTTCAGTCTCTCGTTCATCCGCTCAGACAGCGAGTCCTCAACAAACGGTTTGAGGATTTTGGGGATCATGGGGAGGGAGAAATTGCTGCTACTGAACTTGGGGCAGGCTGAGGACAGGAGGGCGTGGTCCGCCGAGTGGAGCCGGTGGGACAGGATCATGGTGGGGGGTGAGGGTGAGCGGAGGAGACCGTCCGGTTTACGGTAGCGGTCTCTGATCTCAATCTAGCCAGGCAATGGAGCAGATAGAGAGGTTAGTAATCAAAGCAAACTACAGAGACTATGGAGAAAGCAGGAATTAGATGCTCATTTCATGAACCAAGCTTTATTCATCAATGAAGACTGCACAACTTCAGTTCTTTCTTACAAATAAGCGACACAATATTAGCCTCGACAGAATTTTACATTTTGGTAGTTGACAGTGTTTATTCTTCAAGAGAGTCGTTATAAATAAGGCATGAACAAAACTTGGTTCACAATATGGCAAAGCAGTTAGTAGATGAAAGAGTAGAAATCAGTTGTTTATACAATACATTCATAGCAATTGGAAATAAAAACAAACTACAGCCATCCAAATTTTAATAAATTGCTATATAAACCTCAGATTTTAGAATCAAAGTTGGTATAATGCACATTTTTTCTTTCTTTTTCAACTAACACAGCAAACTCAATGTAATTAATAATGACTTCATAGAAAAATAATACTTGTACGATTGATCAAAGATTGCAAAAACTATGCTAGATGGGTACATGTACTTAAATGAAAGATGAAATCTTGCATAATTTCAAAATATTTTTCTCCAAATAATTCAATCAAAACAGAGCATGACTTTAGCAGAATAAATTGATGTTTTTATGTTTTGACAAGTCTCAAAGAGAATAACCCTGTAACCCGTCTAGCAGATGCTGACTACAAAGATTTAGATGATGGTTAATACTCAGTAAGAGCTAGAGGTAACTACTGGACCCAATCACTGGGCGGGGTTGACCACCTACCTGGGCCTCCAGAGCATTCTTGTACATGTCCTGTTGCTCCTGCTTGTCCCGGATAAACTGTTCTCTCTGGGCCGCCAGACTACAAAACAAAAACATTCAATAAGTGTCAAACTCAAGGCAAATGAACGGAGTGAATGTACAAGTCTGTTGTGTTGGACACAAGTCAGATGTTATAGAATAGGTACCACAAAAACCATTTCATGGATTATTAAATAAAGCCATTGGGTGTTGGCCGCAGCATTAAAGATACTGTACAACTTCTACTCACTCTTCTGCTAGCTGAACCTGCTCCAGTCTCTCTAAGAATTCCTCGTCCGCCTTCCTCCTCTGTTTCACTGTGTCCTTGACAGTGACCTTCAAATCAAATATACACAAAAAGTTTACATAATCATATTAATACATCATGTACAAGTGTTACATTGAGTTAAAAGTCTTCTGAACATAGTTTTTGTATGAGGCAAGAAAGATAACTCTGGAACAAGACCGTTACCTGTCCAGACAGATCTGTTGCGTACTCTCGCTGCTTCAAGATTCGTGGGGGAGTGAGAGGACGCTTTTGGAAAATATAGGATTTCTGGAAGAAAAAAAAATAAACATAAGATTTTCCACATGTTCAATTAATGAAGAATTAATGCTCTTACTGGATAGTCTGTTTTTTTTTTTTTTTTTACCAAACATCTTACATGAAAATCCAGGTCCCTAGTTTTCTTCTTGTGTGTTACTGCCTCAGCAACTCCAAGATTGAATGCAGCCATCTTTTGTAGATCATGTCGCTTAGCCAACATACCTTCCTGTGAAGATGAATGATTTATTGTATAAAACATATATAATGAAACACATTTTCAGCAGTCTGGAACATATACCGGTATAATAAAAATTTCACATCATGATTTTTGACAGGTTGGGTAAAAATAGACTTCTAAATCCATATTTTTTGTAATCTGGAATTCTTTTGTTCATGATAGGGATTGAGGGAAATTTTGCAAGCCAATTAAATTTTCTGATAAAGAGTATCATGGAAATGTATATATTTGAAGGTACAAGTACATGAGAGGGAGGACTTCAGATTACTACAATTTAAGTAACTAGATCCCAGACCTGGTCTTTGAGGGTTTCCTCTGCATCCTTCATGTACTGGAACTGTTGTAGCAGCTTGTCTTCCTCAGCCTCGCGGCGACGCCTCTCCTCTGTGAAAGACACAGGGATATTTCTACGCGCCCGCTGATGACACAGATAGCACAGCTCCTGACCGGCATTGGGGTGCCCACAGGCGGACTGGGGAGGGGTGGGGGCCTTCATGGGTTTATCTAGGGCATCACAGCTGTGGGATCTCTGTAGAGGGGTTAGCTTGGGAGAGACAGACTTCCTCTGGGGCAAACTGTACAAAATAACAGTAATTTCAATCAAATTATTGAAATTAAGAGATAATTCATAAAGTACTCATCAATGGTATACTCTCCTTGCATTTTTTTGTTACTTATTCACTAATATTTCATTGAACGAGATTTCTTTGTGTGTTAGTTCACCTCTGTGTTACAGGTAGTACTAGAGAAGATTCTACTGTAAACTTTATGACAAATTAAGGTGTAGGGGATTTCAAGGAAACAGAATGTATGTGTACCACTTATAATTAATTCAATGGGTATGTCACATCTAGACACTGGTAAAATAATTCTCTCAGATGTACAGGAATTATTCCCAAAGCAAGGTAACACTTGTTCTCATTAAATATTGACATCCAATCAATGAACATTTATCGCTGATGTAATTCACTTCTCGGGAAAGCACTGAGCTGGAAATGGCCCTCATAATCTGGTGTGTGATAATTCATTACTTGTACATGGAAGTGTGTAGAACATAATAAAGTGATTGTAGTCTCCATTTATTGATGAACCATAAAACTACATGTATTGGAGAGTTATATGAGTCAGAGGTAAATCAGGTAAAACTTGTCTACCTTAAATAGATAGATAATATATCTATTGACAAAATTCAAATATAATCAAGCTTTTTACGATATCTCATTGACAATCTCTGTAAATCAAAAATGAACATGTAAAAATTCAAAATGATCTTGACATTTTTAAAATTAATTCAAATATAATCAAGCTTTTTACGATATCTCAATCTCTGCAAAAATGAACAAGTAAAAATTCAAAGTGATCAATTTCAAACCAACACATTTAGTTCTGAAATACTTTTGCTTTTTGCTGTTCACCTTACAAAAAAAAAAAAATATATATATACAATAACCAACAAATTGAATAAAAAACAAGCCCCAATGGCCAAAGATTTCATTATGCATGCATGCAAAATACCAATCACACTCCATGCAAAAATGACACAGGTAACATGTTTACCTGTCCTCATTCAATGGAAGTAGAGGTTCATGTATTTTGTTTGGTCTACTTAAATCATAAGAGGTAAATGTTGAACCTCTCCTTAAAGGTTTAAATCTGAAAATATCATATTTTTTTACCTTTAAATTTACCGGTATAAGAAAAAAAGTACTACAATTTCATCTGTAAATAGAATGTATTTCCATAAAAAGTCTCATTTCACAGTTGTATCAAACAAAACCCTATAACTCTTGTTTTAGTTAGGGCAATTAATCTTGCTTCAAGTTCCATAGTATAAGATTCTTGTGGGTAAAAACCTGTACATGACATGGTACCGGTAATTGTAAAGTGAAAATAATTTTGATAAGCTTCCTGGTGTATGATAGTACTCACCCCTCAGTGTATTCTCTCAGTGGGGCGGGGGAGGACTTGTGCAGCAGACCTGGGGATGGGGCTGACTTGGGGGTCAGATTAGATGGCATCAGGTCGTCTAGGAGACTGACCCCTGTGGCCTGGGCCATTGGCATCGCGAGGCGGGAACCAGACCTACTTGGAGCCACTGGAGGCCTCTTGGTGTCTGTAACTGGATCACATAAAGTAACATTAGTACAATAATGTAAAGTAATGAGTAGAGTAACACATGTAAAGTAACGTAAACATCTGTAAAGTAACATGTAGAGTAACAAAAGTTACATTAATATCTGTAAAGAAAAGTGTATTAAAGTAACATGTATTATGTTCTAATTCACCCGCTCAAATGAACATAAAATATTTATAAACTACACCTCAAAAAACCAATATATAGGAACAGCTCGCCTGTGCGAGTGCAACAGGAAACAGAAAAGAAACATGTAGAGTAAAGTGTTTAAACTAACATCAACAATAGCATGGATTTATCAGAAAACTTACATGAATATCTGTAAACTTAAAAGTAACATGAATATCTGTGAAGTAGCATGAAATATACCTAACGTAAAGTTAATATATGTACTAGAAATATAAGTATAAAAAAACGCAAAGTTATTTTAAACAAGAATATATTAAATGCATTGAATTTAACAATATGTAAAGAAACATTAATATACATGACGTGAAGTTACAGAAAGCTCTCAGTGTTGTGTTAACCATACTAAAAAGAAACTCTTCCAAAAAGGAAATAATTAAAGATGAGTAAAATTCACTGTTAATATCCATAATAAAGTATTCTTTATTAAACTATATAATTATATTTCAAAATTTGGTTGGAATTTTATTTTTTTTAAAATACAGTTTAGATAACTAACCACTAATCTGATGGAGATTTCATTTTGAAGCCTAGTGAAAATATCATTACCTTCTTCATTAACTTGTAGTCGAGGCCCTAAAGTCATTCTGTCCAAATTAGCATTTTTCCCTGCATAGCTATTCCATCCATTAAAAATACTTAATCCAAACATTTCTAACACCAGTTTTTAGTGAAAAATTATTCCCTGATAAAAAATGACGATATCAGTAGATTCCGATGCAAACCCGCAGATACAAAGTATCCTGACTACTTATTACTAATTAATGCTACCATAGCAATGCGATCATTGTCCATTCAACCATCTAACGACCCCAGACAATACACACAGTCTGCTACAGGCTCCAATCAACTGTATCCCATACCTCGTGTCACTCAGCTACAAATGGGGAGTTATATCAGCACAGATATCAGTTGCACATGGGTATCAATTCTCTTTTAAACTTGAAATAGAATTATTTCTTCTGATGGTAATAAGTTAATTGTAGTTTTTCCTCAAATTGATTATCAGGGAAAAGTTCCAACTTCTGTCTGGAGCATATTGATAATTTAAGGGGTAAATAACTACATTTCTTCCTACTTCGTTACACATTATTATTTGTAAAGTGAACTAAATCATTTGAGTTTAGAGTGTTATCAAATAAAAGAAACAGGCTTAAAATACTAGCTGACAAGTGTGACCATCTGGCAGGACCAAACCCAAAGTTTTTGTGCTGTTGTCATGGAAGGCTTCAGGTTTGTTTCAGGGAGGGTGCGTAGACAAGGTGACTTAAGGTGAATTACTTATTTATCAGTCACAGACGATAGAACAAATTGAAAGTAATTAGTGTAAAATACACCAATCAAAGGGAGGCAATCATCAATTATGTATGTTCCTTAACACAGCAGGCAAAAAAGATATTGACATTCGGTATCCAATGATGCAAAGCCTGGCGTATGGGAGAGTTTTTTTTATTTTTATGAAACTCAAATATCTGATTCTTCATTTATTTTTATTCATTTTTTTTTGGGGGGGGGGGGGGGGGTAAATTTGAAATTAAATGAATTAAAATCATGTATCATAAGCATATTTCAGGTTATTAATATAAAAGCATTTAACTGAAAATCAATACCTTTAAGAGGTAATAAAGTCAAAGAGAATGAGAGATAGATAGAGAGAGAGAGAGAGAGAGAGTGAAAGAATGTACGGATAGATGGACAAGATAGATAGATAAAGATCAATATATATATACTAGTATATTGATGAAGCATGCATAAATTTTCTGTGTCTGCAATAATACGTACATGTAGTAAAATCAAACAACTGATAGCAGTCAGACAGTGCACATCTACCAAAACTGTGAATTCCCCATACCCGTGAGATTAGAAACAAACGTGAATTGTCATAAAAATACACTTCACAAAAAAAAATACATGTATATATGATATATATATTAGTTGCTGGCTGGGTGTGTGAGATTTTTGCTTTTGGCAGAAGTAAGATTCGTCCTTTCTTTCTCCTTTCTCTCACTCAACAAAGGCAGATAACTCTTGTATTGATATTAACTAATTTTATAAAAAATCAAAGAGCCCTTCCAATTTAGAACATTGAAAAATGTTGATTTTTAATATTTTTTATCTAAGAATTAATAACTTCATTTTTTATCCCTATTTGACTGAATAGTTTAATCAATAGTCCGTCACAGGCACCAGCTGGAATCTGACATTGCAGAGGCCACCTTACTTTCTTCTCTCACACCCTCACAGTGAGTTTGTCGTTAGTTGGGACAGAACACAGACTCAGAATTTCACGACATCTACTCACATGGCTCTCCTATGGCAGGTAAAATTCTCTCCGTGTCAAAGAAGTCCCTTCTGGGGACTGGGGAGTTAAACAGAACAGCCACATATGAGAGATTGAATGACATATTTCATAAAAGCACTGATAAAGGGTTTAATGATTGCTTGCTATTGAAATATCATTATAAAAGTTTTGTTGTAATTAGGAAAAAAAGAAAAATTTATAGAATTTATATAGACTGGACTATAAATGCATCCCAGAAATGTGCAAACGTTTATAAGGTGTCTTTATATAAAGAGTCTTGTATTATTGTGGATTTTATTGGAGTTAATAAATCTAAAATTAGTCTAGTAGTCAAAATGTGTTCTCTTCGGGCGTATGAGTATAGAAACTAATTATTAAATGACAAGAATCTTTTGACATATAAAAAAAAAATAATCATTTATATGATATGAATCCTATAGGTTGTGGACCAACGGCCTCTAGCTTTCCCAGAAGCTGCCAATACTCTCAGATAAGGACTTAAATGATGTGTTTTCTAGTCTTTCCAAGTCTCCCCTTTTCCATAGTCTGCCATGATACCACACAAACAACGCCTGTCAGATCAATAATTTCAATCATATGCAATTGATAGCAGGTTCAGTTTTAATCAATGGAATCCATTAGTATTTTCAGTAATTCTATGAAATTAGCATTTATTCCATTCATCAAAGTGATCAGCTGCATTCGGATAAGGGAAGTTGTTTCCAAGAACTTTAGACCTAAATTTACCAAAATCTTACTGCAATCATATTAATTCAGATCTCTCCTTATGAAATGTTCTTAATAAATCTTGTAATCTGTTGGAGTAGCTCAGTACAGCAGCTGAGTATACATACTACAGCTTTGCACCTTTACAAGGAAATCTGAGTAACACTAATTGTAGACTATGTAACATGCCCTGGGATGTGAAAGGTGATGTTTTAAGTCTGCTATTATTAGATTCGTGTGTGTTAATCCTCATCATTATCTCGCTAAGTGACAGTGAATCTCTCTACATCATTTACTACAACACCTAACACTCACCATCATTGGCTGCATGTCCCTCAAGCTCTCCTGCAATGGGTGCTTCGATTGGCTGTAAATTCTCCTCTGTGATTGGTTGGCCAGTTGTTTTCGATGTGGCGGATGGCTTCGTCTGTGGCTATGTTGCCAAACTCTGGCCCCTCCATTCCCTCCCGTTTATACAAGTCTTGGAAGGGGTAGGTGGGAACATCCTCTGTCTGGGGAGGGACCATCTGGAAGGGCTCCATCTCTATAGGAACCTGATTAGGACATCTCCATGATATCTACAGCGGCCGCAGTGAGGGTTGTAATGGAGCTCTGGAGGGGGCACACCCTCATCTTGTTCCACTACTGGTGCGAGTGCACCCGGGCCTCCTGGGCCTAGATTGGTACTTGAGATTCTGAAATCAATATGATGCAATGATGTAAAAAAGGCAAATTACATTGGAATTCCTCTTTAGGTTATGGGGTAGTTAAATAACTACTGACAACTGTATTCAACCTAGCATGCTCTCAGAGCAAGCTTTAGGGTAAAAATGGATTGAACAAGCTCTGTTTTGATCTCAGTCTCACAGGAAGAATGAGAATACGAATATATTTTTTTGTTGGAGGATGAGACTGTAATGGGGGGGGGGGGGGGGGTGTGTGGTACTTACTTTGGCAGGATGACAGTGGTACTGGAGGCCGGTCTCGAGGGGACCCGGTCTGACATCACAGAGTCCACAGTGCCTGGTCTCTAAAAACATCATCGACATTAATCATGTAATGTAATGCAATATCAAATGTAATGGTATAGGGGTACTAATAATGGTATATAGTGAAACTACACTGAACTTTATAAAAGGGTTCTTGGTCAATGTTTGTTCCAGACAGCAAACCTGTTGGTGACAACTGAGCTACAGTATACCTTGTGAGGCTTGATATTTATTGAAAAAAAAATATAAAAATTAGAAAACATATTGTGATCACTTTTGGAAATCACTTTTGTGACACCCTTCAAAGCTTTGAACAGCATCTTTTATATGTACAGGTGTTGTAGTTTTTCTGCAGCTTCTGAAGAAGACTTTTACACTAGCCTATACTCTCCAGTACTCCTATTACATACAGTATAATGTTCACCTCTTTTGATACATATAGATTCCCTATCTAGCTGTTCATAAATGATCTCTAGATTAATCTGATACAAAAGTAAATTGTTTGTGAAAAATGAAATAATAATATTATGGTACATGTATAATGATTATAATCTTCTGGTTTCTTTCCAAAGGCAAATCAAACTTGAGAATTGAAATATATTTTGAAGTACCGGTAGTCCTTTTTTCAATTGCAAACATACCGGTATGTCACGTACGATTGGTAGCTAGTAACTGCATGTGTCTAACTTGTAAATTGTGTCTTTATATATATGCAAAGTTCTTAAACATCACTATGAACAATATAATTAAAACACTGATCTCTGTCTAAGTGCACAGTGCAGATATCTGCCATCGCATGTCTGAAGAGATCAGTCTTTCAATCTCTGACTGTGCCCCACTACAGAGTCTATCTAACCAGACTTGTATATCTATAGTCTGCTTTGTCTATTCTGCTAAGTTCTTTGTGGACTCTCTAGCTTGTAACTGACAACTTACTATCTTCGACTGAACTTTCTGCAATGACATTTAAAGATTTAAAGCTACACACAAACACAGCCATATTGATTTGAATATTTCTCAATATGAAGTAATTTTGTTATTATCAAGGACAGGGTTTTTGTGAAGTGACAGTTTGGAATGAATGTTAACATCCTTTCATATGATATAGAAAAATGATATGAAAAGCTTTAAATTGCAGATCTAAAAGCGGCGCGATGATCACATTGGGTTATCAAACACAGCGCCCACCTTAAAGTTGACATTTTATGTTTCAACATTAATGCTTGGAGATCAAATCAATATAAAGGTGTACCATCCACGAAATGAAATAGCAACCATTACTGTCTATCTCCGTACACCAAACAATCACAGGAACTGGCAATGGTAGAAGCCTTATTATGTTCATATTTACTTGGAGAATTACTTTGTTTGATTTTTAAATTTATGTAAGCAATAAATGGGAGAGCTGGTTATGGATTTGAGACACCTTTCTATTGTACACAGAGAAATCATGTTTGATATTAAATTCTCAACCCATTCCTCACTTTGTTCCTCGCAGTATTGTGGTGCAGAAAAAATTAAACAGAGATTGAAAAATCAGATTCTAGGTATTCAGTCTGTGATAACATTCCGGTTTATTGTGATACTTTAAGCTGTATTTAAGCTTTGTCTACCGGTAATTTATAAACACCAAACTAAGCTTAATTCAGATTTAACTCTTAAATCTTATAGTTTTTCAGTAGGCAACATGATAATTACATTTCCACAAAAAGATGGTTATAAAATATTGTACATAGATTCGAGTTCTGTAACAATCAAAGAAACTACCGTATTAGAAGAAGCTTATTCATAAATCATCAACTTGTACGAGAATTAAAATGGTGTATATCAAAAAGTTGTTGGCTTTCCTTAAGTTCACTATCTGTAAACTATAATATGTAATAAAGGCCATATTGTTTTAATTGATAGAAGTTTAGACTAACATGATACTATCAAATATTGGTATTTGTTATTTCCTGAGAATGTTTGTAATAAGAGGTATATATGAGAAGAGATGAGGATGTTTTCCTTTTTTGCTGTGGCTTAATTTTTCTACACTACTACAAAATACAAATTTACCCACACCATCCTACTTACGTTTTGCATGGAGTCCAGGAGTTTCCCAGTTCCATCCATTTGGTTGATGAATTCTTTGTAGAACCTCATTTTGACGCGGGAATCCCTGACGGTCAGGCGACCTATTCCAGGTGAAGGTCAGCTCCACATTCTTTTTCCCGCTGACCCCCCGGGACACTGCACCAAGGATTTCCCGTACACAGTTCTCCACAGTGTCTCTGTCAAACGGGCTCTCAAATGATAATGCTGCATAATTTAGCTGGATTACAGGAATGTTTCCTGGAAAGTGAAAAAAATAGATATTATGGAATAATGTAGGCATTATAAACTGACCAATTCTAATGATCTGTGGCTTAATTAACTTTGTTTACTGGTACATGTATCTGAAATTAACACAGACATGGAATATATTTACGCAAGTCTAACTCAAGGGGTAAAAATTGCTGCATGTTTTGGATGGAATGGACACAGCAGGATCTACATGAAATTCAATGTCACCTAAAAATACTGAACTTAAGAAGGAGGGAGCAGAAAAATAGTTTGTCATTTACATGAACCAAAATGTTAGGATAGTACATGGCTGTGTTAGTGTAGTTTTTACATAAATATGTTCATTTGATATTTTCCGCAGAAGAAAAATCGGGAAAGACCACATAATTATTACAGCTATGAGCACAACACAAGAGTACATATGTTACATGTACACTGACTGTTTGGTTTACTGCTCTGTCATGAGTAACAAATTAAGGCACTTACTCTCAGAGTATTTTCTATGCAGCTATACAATAGATACAATAACAAAACTTTGAACCACACAGGTACATGTTAATTGTACAACAATGCTTTTGAAATTGAGATCTGACTAATATACTAGTATTGATGCCAGAGTTATATATTTTTATTAAAATGTTCACTGAATTTTTTTTTTTACACACGCCTTTTAAAAGATCTGCCTTGCATGAATAATGTAGACCGAATATAATGGCAATCAACAGATACTCTTATTTTTAAAGAGCTTAATTATTATGGTTCATTGTGCTGCACTTAAATTCAATTATAAATCTGCAAAATAATCCTTTCCTATAGATGCATTCTTATTAAAATCTGTGCTTTTATGTACATACAAACATGTATTAAGAAGATCTAGAACGCAGACAAAGCCTTGCTGCCATGCAGTCTTAATAAGTGTCAGAACATTATTTGAACAATCATTTCCTGAAATCTAGACTTCAGGTACCAGTAGGCAGTACTTGTATTATTTTCAAACTCTGGGTACTTGTATTAGATGCGTGATGTTATAGAGCTGTAGCGGAATGACCCGCCTGTCCATCTGAGCTCGAGTTTTCAGGAAAGCAAGTTCCACAACTATTTACATTCCAATATGGAAGAGTCAAAATTGCCTTTTAAGAGACTGATCGAGAGTGGTTACACATATTCACATGTAAAAGTCACAACTACCGGTACTTTTAAAGAGACCGAGAGTGAATCACTCCATGTATTTTTAGTATTAAGTTGAACTTTAAAATATATACCATGCAAGATGTACCCTTTTATACACCCTCCAGTTGTGTATTAGAGATTACCTGGGATCTTATTTACTCTGCTCACTTTGATAGAGTTATTATACTAATGACAGTTTAGGTCTGTAAATTTACAGGTGGGCGATAGAAGAGTAAATGGAGTTTAAATCCTAGCGACATTGTAAAAGTCCCGTCCTTAGTACCAGGTAAATATGACTTCATTGTGTTCAGGGTCAAACTGAGCACTTGGGTCAATATTTCCCAATCTAGGCAGAAATACACTTATGTGGTTGTAATACTAGAGGAGTATATGTAGTTCTATCTCCTGTTGGTGTATGTGAGTGTCAATAATCACAGGTAAATAACTAAATGAGATCCCTAGTGGTACTTCATCTCCATGTTCCACACTCCATATAGCAAATTAAGACTATACTTTTTAACTCAATTTAAAATCAGATTCAGAAAACTGTGGGCTTCTGTAGGTAATTCTAATTTTGAATAAAACAGATTTAATGGAATAATTTACTTCTTTTTTGTTGTTTTCAATATCACCAGACTCTCAGCGCTAGGGATTTTAAGATAAAAAAAATCACAACACGTTATGAAAGTTCTTATATTAGCTATAGAACTGAAACAACTCATCAGTAGTAGTATTACAACATATAAGTTAAAAGTTGATGACTTGCAACATTGACTGAGTGTCAATCATGTATCAAAATAAGGAATATAAAGGCATTATATATATGCAGTCTGTAATATTTGGAAATCAATAGAATTTACTGTGATTCAATTTTCATGGATTCTGTGGGTACAGGTACATACCTCTCATACATATGTATATATCCATAAGCTAACACCCCTAACAAATCATATTACACATTCATCACGTTGTTTCATCCACGAAAATACAGTCATTACCCACAAACTTTTAAAGAATCAACTATTCATTTGATCCCTATATCTAAATAATTGCACAGTAGCAGGTAAGGAACAAACTCTGACCTGGGACGTGATACTTGACAGACTGGAGACCGTGAGTCTGAGCGAACTTCTCCGACAACATGAAGATCGGTCTCTGCATCATGATGAACTTGTTGTTACCGATGTCCAGTTTTTTCTGGGTGAAGGTAAAAGTCCCCAACATAGGGATACTGACCCCCTAGAAAAAAGGTACAGAAAAAATATGTAAGGTGTGTAAACTGATGGACTTAATGGATTAACATGATTAATGAAAGAAGAATTTGCCTGAGGTTAACTAATCATATTTTACTAAAAGTTTTTCTCCCTATTATGTGGGATAGGTAGTAAAAAAGGACAAATGAATGTATAACATGAATTATGTATTTGGAATTTATGACTTTAAAACATTATAGTAAACAATCTTTATAGTTATTTTGATACAATGAAGTATAGCTAGCTAGTACATTGTGCGAAATTTATTCTTATCTTGAAATATTTCTTTATTTATATTACAAATATGTTACACTATATTAATTGATAAAATTAAATTATTCATATTTCTATTTTGATTCATTCTTTGTTATAGGATAATGAAATTGGACCCAAGCTCTTATTTTTCCATGGACACATGAAAAATATCAAAGGGGAACCCTTATAGGTGGTAAACAAATAATAAATCGTTTTCATGTGATAAAAACTGATGTTAGAAATAAATCATTGATAATATTTAAGTACTTATAAAACTTGGATAGCGTTGATTTTTATATCAGTAATGTATTTGCTTTCCCTCTCATCTTCACAACACCACTAGTAACTTCAATCAATACAGCTTTTATTAAATCAATAAAGTTAAGAGTTATGATGTAGTCTGTTAATCTTTCAGAAATGTTAAATATTTACCTTCTGTTGGGACATGTGTTTTTCAATGAAATTAGATACATTTTCCCAAACACTGGCTACATCTGCAATAAAAAGATTATTGAAAATTACTCATGATCCATACACTGTGCACCAAGTTCAATATATTAATCAATAAATCTAATGCAGATTCTTAATTCAGTACGTGGGAGACACTTTTTTTATTGATACTAACTTAAGAGTCACTAATGCTTAAACCTAATTCTCTTTCTGAACAAGTTGTTCCTTAGTTTATAATAAACGTCAATTAATTTGTGATATCTGTCATGCTACAAAAAACTTCTAAATCGAGCTGATAATTTTATACAATTTTACCAATTCAGTTAAACAAAATAATCTTGATTATTGATTGATTGATTACATCGTGGACATTGTATTTTAGCCCATTTCGAAGATGAAAATTGCATTAACTTCTAGTAAAGGATGATAATTTATGTAAATTTGTGTAATTTTGCAAATAATTATTTCAAACAAAAAAGTGTTAGTGATATAATTACCTAGACCAGTTTATAAAAATTCAAGTGTGCATTTTTGGGGGTTACATATTTGCTTTAACTTACTAAATAAAATTTGCTCCTGATAAATTATATAAGATAAACCAAACCTATAGAGCTTTATTAATTGGTATCAGGACAGTTGTTGCAATTCAGAATAATTAATGCACGTTAGCTTGTAAATTATTGAAATTCCTTGATTTATACAGTTCTAAATATGAAGAAGTGTATGACAAAGGCACATATAAAGCTTTTTTCAAATAGTCAAATTCTAGTTTGACATTGTCAGTCTTATCTTTACAAATCATACCTTATTTACAAAAATGTATACATCTTGCAATGATCGAATAATTTTGGGAATGATATAGATATTACACTGCATCTATGATGTTACATGTTACACGATTCTTTCAATATATATCATACATGAAATAGTTATCATTTGTCCTTCTGACTTAACAAAAACACTATAATACTATAACTTGTATAAGCTCTTACCGTCTTCTGAAAGTTTATCCTTTATCAATGAATACTTGTTTGACTTGGCCTCGGCCAAAATTCCTTGCATCGGATCCGACATATTTTTCTCTGTATCAAATAATCACAGAAAGAAGTTATTGTGCATCATACTGCATGTTATTTACTCGCCATTAATGCATTTCAATGCAAGAAGTGTCCATAGACAAACGTTGCCAGGGAAGGTAGCAGCTCATTGGATATTCCGCGGGACGTCACGTGTAAAGCTAGCAATTTTTTTCTTTTTAAAACTACCGATAAATAAAAACAGAATTACTTAAATTGCCCAAAAGTTGAGTTTTATCTACATCTTACACAAAAAATATATATTATATATTGTTTGTACGAAAATTATTCTAAAAATACATGATGTTATAAATATTAAAACCTAAATGGCACTTTCCGGAACAAAAGCTATTCTAAAAATCTTTTTTTTAATGTATAAACATCTGCTTAATTTATTTACGTCCAAATAAAAAGTTTTGAATCGAAGCAACTAAACCAACAAAATACTCAATAAACTCATCAATCTTATTTGATTTTTAATTTTTTTTTATTTGCATGAGTTATCTTTCATGTTATGACGCAGGGAGTCACGAGATTGTTTACGTTCATCATTTCGAGGGAATTTCTAACAGGTGAACGACCGTCAAGATGATGTGCGGAGGAACTTCAGATGCAAAACCAGCAGATGCTGAAATTCAGGCTATAATTAATGAGGTAATCTTAAATAATATTTACTATTCTTGTGTTCTTAAAATTTATGGAGGAAAAAATTAAGGCATACAGTTATATTTTAGGCGCATTATTTCTAATCAGTCTGGTTGACCTGGGTCTGACCACACATACAGGACCTTCTAGTGAAATGTTACATTTAAGGAAGGATTTACTGATGTGTTTCATGATTAATACTGCTTAAATTAATTTCTATATGATGGGCTTTGCTAATTAACTGTCAAACATTTTTACAGGTAGGCCTATACTAATCTCTGTCACAAGACACTGACTCATTTATACTTAGTCAGCTGATGAAAAAACTGTATAAAGAGAAACTATGTCTTAACTGAATACAAATACTTTGAGGTTCGACCTAATGATAACAGTTTATGAATTGATTTATAATTTCCTCTTCATAAGGAAGACAATTTATCATATCCTACACTTATTCCAAAATAACAGGTTTTGCGTCAGCCTGTGTTCCATTTGTTTATCCTTAATGTTACTGCCATTAGTACAGTACATTGCTAATTGCTGTTTTTTTCTGGCATGATTATTGAATTGGGAAAATAAACTACAGCTGTCTCTTCAGGCTAGTGACTTGTCTATAGTAGTGAAGGCCTTCTACTTTCAAGCTTTAATTTCCACATTCAGTAAAGATAAACTTTTTTTAAGCTTTTATTTCCAGTCGCCAAGGAAATGCCTTTTAGGAATATTTTTCTCAGAATGCTACCGTTTATTGTTAACCATATATTTTCAAATTTTTATGTGAAAACAAATGTGTTTTGCACTGTATTATATCTAGAGCTTTTTGGGAAACTTTGGGTTGACATGCTGTGGAGCTACAGTTCCTTGCATACAAAAAATTTCAATTTATGCCACAAAAAAAGTGCTTTGTTGTTTTGGGCTGATTAAACTATTTCATACAAATAATCAACTCAAAGAATTAATCAGATATAATTTCTACAGCTGTCATAACTTTACATACCACTAAAATTCTTTAAAACACCATCCCCAGCCCTGTAAAGTGAAGTAATGTGGTTTGTTTACATGTAAAAATGGCAACTCTCAACCTGGATGTGAATTTTACATACACATGTACTTCACAATGATTTTTGTGTCTAAAACTGCAAAGTTTTAGTATGCAAGGAACTGTAGCTCTACAGCATGTCAACCCAAAGTTTCCCAAAGATCTCTGACCTGCAGCAAGTTTTGAGATGTTTCCAGGAAGTTTTGCAAAAAGTTTGAGATTTGTTGGATAGACATTAAACCCAAAACTTGTGCTTGTGTGTGCAATTAAAAACCCCATTCACATCTGATTGTCATAAACATTTTTTCTCCATTAAGGTTAAAAGTGCTGTTGAAGACAAAGTAGGCAAAAAGCTGGACACTTACACCCCAGTCTCCTACAAAACTCAGGTTGTGGCTGGAACCAACTACTTTGTAAAGGTGAGAATTTAAGCTAAAAATGTGCTGTAAATAATAATGGCGAAACAAAGATGTAAAGTTGCAAAAGTCAGATCAAGAAGTGTTCTGACTCTGGGGCTATAAACCTTCAACAAGTTCACTTTCGATCTCAGTCTCACGTTTTCCACTATGTATTCCATTTGAAAAAAAAAGTGAGAAGATTGATTTCATATAAGTGAGCTAGGCTATGATTTTTGGCCACAGAGGCAAGTAAATAACACTGTGTTGAGGCATATATAGTTTACCCGTTTACATGTATGAAAAAAAAAATGAAAGCAGAAGTTATCACCAAAATTCAAACTATGTTTTGTCCCCACCAGCAAATGGCAGGGGGCATACAGTGTTACCCTGTTTGGCTGTTTTGGTATTTTGTTCTACCATCATTCCATCATCATAAACTTTCTGTTCATTATCTCAGCAGTAGTTGCACACATTCAACTAAATTTGGTCTATGAATGTTTCATAAAAATATGCATGTCAATTTTAAATTTGGTCCAGGTCCAATGATGTTTAACAGAGTTAAGGAATGTATAAATTATTATGTTGAAATTGCACAAAATACAGAAAATACAGGTCAAGTTCAAGTCAGATCATATGATTTTTTCAGGGTTATGCCCCTTGAACTTAGAAAAAAACAAAACAAATCTTTTGTGCAAACAAATGTAAAACTAAATGTGGCATGGCAGCCTGCAGGACACATCTGATTTTTTATGAGTCAAAAGTTTTTTCAGACTTGTAGACCATTTGAGCTATCAGTACATTTAGTAAAGTTTATTTAAGCTGTGGAAGATTTACAACTTAAGTGATATGTTTCGTATAAGGATCTTCTTGACATGAACTTGTAGGTAAATGCTGGAGATGAACACCTACACCTGAGGATCTTTGCCCCCCTCCCACACACTGGTAACCCCAAGGAGCTGGCAGACCTACAGAGAGGAAAGACGGCAGAAGATGACCTCAGCTACTTCTAAAGTTAAAGGACTAACATTGCAGAGATTCCCCCTCACTCCTCCTGGCCACAGTCAAGCAAAAGTCACCACTATCATTTGATATTGTGAATGTTAAGAAGAAAGCCAACTGACATAGAAATTAGTGAATACCCACAATTTATAAAAGATTATGGGTTTGAATTTATACATGCAGGGGATACAAATACAAATATGTTAAAACTGAATTTTTGTAACTATATATATGACTGCTAGTACATGTATTTATAACTTGTGCAATAAAACAGTTATTATTTTTCGTTCAAATTTGGAGGCTTTCAGCAATTTTTAAGTTGAATGTTTAAGCATAGGGGCTGTCTCAATGTTTGGAAGAATAATGAATGTACAATTATAAAACAGGAAGCAACGGTGATTCAAACAGTTAATGATTGAATTGATAATTTTGTTTATTGGTATACGCATCATTGGCGGATCCAGAGGGGGGGTTCCGGGGGTCGGAACCCCCCTATCTCTGGGACATATGAATTTTTTTGAAAACGTTTAATGCCTATTTAAAGACAATTTTTCCCATTTATAATAGAAATACTGTAATTATCTCAAATAAATGCTTTTAAAATTGCTTATTTAAATAATTTCGTACTACGTCCCATAATTTTTTTCTTATATGAAAAAACCCTATCGATTTTTTATCGAAATAAAGTACATTGTACTCCCCTATAGCATCCGGTGTTTACTACACTGAGTAAACATGTGGAAATTAAAGAAAAAATACATAAAATTAAGCAGTATTACGATTTATAATAACATTTACAATGTTTTTTCTACTCAATTTCTTTTTAAAAAAATCGAATATAGTTCGTACAGTTTTGAACTGACAAGCCATCGAGTAAAACGACGTTCAAATACGAGTACACGCATTTGTTTACTTTAAAAATTTACTTTCAAATGTATTGTTTAGTTAATTAACCTAAATAATTATAATAGATGAGTTTTACTTCGTTTCATATGAAAAACACAAAGAAAACTACATGACCCGCTTATGCCTTTTTTGTTTTGTTTCCAAGAATCGGAAATTCTGTTACAAACATACCTTGTAAAGGGTTTATATGTAAACCATTATGAAAATGCACATCTTTTCTAATTTTTTTAAAAATATGCTCGCGTATGTACCAGTCCGGATGATGTAGCGCACCCATTACAGAGGTCACATCAAGTTCCCTGGGACGACAATTGCTTTTACCATTGTATTACACACGTACCATCTTTTCAGCAGATAAATTATCCCCATTCTTTTGTCATATCCTGTCATTTAGACCTTTATTTAAGAAGGCAATCAATAGAAATCAAAATCGATAAATAGTTCAGAATTTAAAAACATCAAAGACATAAAAAAATTACCAAAATATCCATTTTTTTAATAGTTTGTCGTAATTAGTCTGAGTTATGTTTTGTTTCTTAGTGTTTCTTTTCTATCAAGCATAGACGCACTTTATCATTGCTGGAAACTTGGGTCTTAAGGCTAGATATAATGCAAATCTTCCTTACCTAAACCAAAAAGGCAAAACACTCAATAATGCAGTGCACTCTAATGTTGATATAGATGTGAAATAGATAGTGATGAGATGAATGTTTATTAAATACAGTTGTATTCGCACGGAAAACATTCAAAAAGTCCTTGTTAATTGACAAATGATGAATTTTGCACATATTGATTAACATCAAATGGAACCCCCCTCCCCCTTTTCCAAATTGCTGGATCCGCCTCTGCGCATGCTAAAAATGCTAGAATAAATGGTAAATATTTTATGCATTTTAATTTAAATGTTTAAAACTTGGATTTCATCTAAAGAAACTGATTTTAGGGCGCCCATACAGAGGCTTAATCCTGAACATGCTAAATGTTCCTTATGATGGTCCCATACATCTTCGCTAGCCAAGGGTTTACGATCCACTCTGCTCCTCTACAAGAGGAGCAGAGTGGTTCGCTAGCCAAGGGTTTACGATCCACTCTGCTCCTCTACAAGAGGAGCAGAGTGGATCGTAAACCCTTGGCTAGCGAAGATGGGTCCCATACTGATTTTCAAAAAGCTTTCATTTCAAATCGAATAATAAGCAAATTTGAAGTGCAAAAAGGTCACAATTTTTTGGTGTGTGGGAGGAATCCGGTATACCCGCTTAACCCGGAGAAAACTCAAGTCCAAGCGGGAGTTCATACCTGTACCCTACATATGCCTTTGCCGATCACGGGGATTGAACCGGGGCCGCAGCGGTGAGAAGCGAGTGTAAAACTTATGTACCTTAACCAAATAAAAGGTTTCATACTGAGCATATGCAAAGTGGGTAATCATATCAAGTAAGTTTACAATTTGTCTATGGAAGCTGAACGATAGCTACCAAATATCAACGAAAGAGGAACGTTTAACGCCATGTCATTCATTAGACGCATCACTGATTTCCGATTGACGCCGGGGTTTTATTGTATGATGTTGCGACCAAAAGGTGTGCAAAATCCACGTTAGAATTACGTCTTCTGCTTGCTTTCAATTGAAATGATATCATATTGGAAATAGGTATCGGGATCACTTTTCCGTGATTTAACAGAATGTCAAGGAATAGTTTATTTTCTACACAATTCCTTTAAAGCCGTAAAGTAGGGGGAAAATATTCTACGTCGAATCAATTAGACGTCACAGTGGTTCTAGCACCAAAAAGCCAGTCTGGAATCACTTACTAGATCTTGGCATTGATTTGGGAACGAGCTCAGCCTAAATACATGTTCAGGTAGTATAGGATCAAGTACTCTATATTAATTTCAAATATAATCATTTTCATGTGGAAAACAATAAAACTGTATAAAATATGTGGATGATACTATGGGAACTATACGTATCAAATATATAAATGTATGTATAATATTTGTCACTGGAAATATTTTGCAATGACTAACTTTGACAATCCTGCT
Source organism: Magallana hongkongensis (assembly GCA_015776775.1). NCBI lineage: Eukaryota > Metazoa > Mollusca > Bivalvia > Ostreida > Ostreidae > Magallana > Magallana hongkongensis. The sequence continues at coordinate 46,155,896 of CM027471.1, read as the reverse complement.
CTTTTTCTAATAAACCTTTACCTTGTGTTTTCTTTCAATATATTTATTCTATTGTTTTACTACTGTAACAGTAGCAAGTTTCTTGGATATTTACCCAAGGATTACTAAGCTGTCTAAGGCATAAGTCTGATATGGACTATGTCCGAATGATTTATCATTTTATAAAATTAAAAAAATATGTACCTGTAGATAGTATTTCAATCATTTTCACTATACAATTTATAAGTGTCAGCTGATAAAAATTACTAGTATACATTTTATGAAAATGAACTTGAATTTCAGATTGGACTTACAGAAGTGCATGCTGGACTGTTGGTTTTTGATAGTTACATGAGAATACAAATATATGTGTCTGTACACATAATAAAACAGCTATAATCCATCAATTACCTCCCCTCACCCCATCCTTGAACCTACATATCCGCAACGTAAGGGGCCTCCATACAGACATTTGGATTTTAGGTATTCCAATAAACTTTTCACGGCTTAGTTGCATATATGATTATAATTGGTTGTTTGGTATTTCAACAGAAAGGTGATTATTCCAGGAAGAAATATGTGTCACAAAATATTTTTTATCTTTATCCAGGGGTTCATATTACAGCACCGATGTTAGCAGCATAACCTGTGTACTTGTGTATCCCGTCCCCCGTGTAGGACCCCCCCCCCTTTTTTTGTATATATATGTAAATACTTATGCTTTGTCTTATAATTATATGTGTTGCATGTATGTATAATTGAATGTCCTGAAATAATCCTCAATGAGGGAAATATAGTATGAATGAATTCTAATGAACTATGATTTAAATGATTTTTATTTTACTATTGTAATCATGAAAGTAATAACAAAATTAATCATGATTACAGGCCTTTTACTTGTAATCAGAAAATAATCGTTACTAATTACTTATGATTACTCAGCAACCTGTAATCAATTACAGCTGATTACGATTCCTGATTATGATTACCCGTCCCCATCCCTATTAGAATTTATCTAAGTGTCTGTTAGGAACAAAAAGGTTTCATTGCAAACATTTGTAATATCTTAAAAGTAACTTATTCGCATAGCCAGTTCTAAGTGACTATTTCATTTTACCCTCCACTGAAAGGAGATTCAAATGGTAAGTTTGAGGTGATGTGGGCAAACATTGTCAGGTCGGATTTTTTTCTTCAATTTTTTTTTTTTTTTTTTTTTTTTTTTTACATATTTATAGATTTCATTCCAAATAACAAAATATTAAAATAAATTAATAAAATAAACCTGAACCATAGGACAATTTTAGCTTATTTGTTTTGTACTACCTTAAACTTTTGTATAGAATGATTAACTTGTATATTGCTGATGATGATCGACTGGTAGGTAATTTTATTTATTCTTGTTATGTATATGCTTAGCCATACTTCAAACTTCAAAAACACAAAGCGTGGAGTGATTCTATTATCCTGATTTTATTCATTAGATTGCATTTTGTTCGTTTCTTGTTTTTAAATATATAAAAATAAATATGTTTTCGTTCTATCACCTGACATTAAATTGCGAGTCATTTTCTCAGATCAACACAATATTAATTTGATATCTAGTTAAACATACGTGGTTTTTAAGATGTCATACAGCTTACCGGTACCTTAAGTACCTGAATTAGCCGCCAGGGTAAAAAAGAATCCATTAGGGTTGATATGGATTCATATAACCCCCCTCAAAGAACTCTTTCATTTCTTTAGATCATGATTTTACGTATGTTTTATTTTAGATGGTATGGGACATCTGTCGATAATAATGCAAATTTAAGTTCATCACAAAATACTTTCAGCGGTTTGAAATTTTCCATTTTTACACTTTTTTTACCAAAAAATACGTTTAAATCTGTTTTGGAAAGTTAAAAATTATAAAACTCCCAGCGGGATTCGTACTCAAGACGTACAGCTTCGTAGTGAACACTCTTTTTTTTTTAAATTATTTATCTTTTATTGATTAACTATCAATTATCACAATCATTTCATTCGATATCACAATCACAGTCTACGTGTCAACACTTCATAATAAGATATTTAACTAGATCTCGTTACGAGTAACGAGTAGGTCTTCCGTCCGATTTTGTTTTCATATGATACGATGAAATATCGATATTCTCTGCCAAATCTGCGATCTTGGTGAATCTAGGTTTTTTGTCTCGAGACCGAAAACGGACGAACAAAAGAGGTATATGAAAATAAAAGCTAGGGTTTTTTATACATATGTTTAGTGTACACTACTGTTAATCATAGCAGATGAAACACCAAAGATAATCAGTTAAACTTGTGAAAAAAATGAATTGTTTGAACTCTTCTGGTGAGTACCGGAAGTGACGGTTGACAAAAGAAAACCCGTTAAATATATCTTCAATCGATTGTCTATCATTTATAAAAGTTTGTGTCTCAATCACTTACAGTGACTAAAATCTCGCTGGTATCAATTTTGTAAAAAAGGCTAAGTACCAAAGATATTTGAAATCTTGCTTGTTTTCAAGTTATCTGTAATATAGTTTACGAGTGTCTTGGCTCCTCATTTAAGGGGCCAGCCCCTTTTTTCTTGAGTTCAATCGAAAGTTCTCACGAATACTAACATTTTTTGTTCTTACACCCATCTAAAATTGTTGTTCATTTTTGAGATACAAATGATTGAATATTTTAGGGGCCAGCCCTATAGATCCTTAATGGGGACAGACTTTGGAGTTTTGATTAGTGGAATTGATTAGAATAATCAATGCAAACATTTTCTTTTCTACATTGCCTAACAAAATATGTCTCCTTCTATAGATATATTGCATCAAAGTTTAAGTACTTTGGCCCCTTAAAATCCCTAATTACGTCATAAATGGGTGTGAAAATGATTTTACCTGATAAATATTGCTACAATCAACAACTTTGCTTCTATATTGCATTACAAAATTTTGATCGTTTTTAAGTTATTTGCAATAGAGTTTACGAGTGTCTTGGCCCCTAATTTAAGGGGCCAGCCCCTTTTTCTTGATTTTGTTGGAAAGAACGTTTAATTATCTACTATTTTTGTTATATATATCTTAACAAAATATCAACTGATAAAAAGATACAGATGAAAACGTATGAAGAATTTGAATGAAAATTCGTACCCAATTTTCGTGCCTAGGCGAGCTCCAAAAAATGGCGCCACTGGCGTAAAACAAAATAATAGTGCACAACTTCAGACTATAGACTACCTATCCTGAAAATTTCATAGTCATATCTCTGATAGTTTCTGAGATCAGCTCTGCACAAAATAGGTCGTAAAAATGTACAAAATGGCCGATAAATCGGCACCGGAAGTGCCGACAGGAAAAATCTCAAAAACGTATGAAGTTTACATCAAGACTCATCTTCTCTGAAAAAATGGTCGAAATCGGTCGAATAGTTTTCGAGAAATCTCGTGCACAAAATTTGTGGAAAAAAATAATAATAATAACTAGATACGATCTCGTTACGAGTAACGAGTAGGTCTTCCGTTCAATTTTTAAACGATACGATTAAAATATCAATGAAATTTCAGAATTCCACCTAAAGCACTCCCTTTCAGATAATGAAAACGATTGTCAATATCCTTTATAATGCGTAACAAAGTGTTTTGCTTTTTCACATTTTGCATATTAAAGATTTAAGAGTTTAGTCCCCTAAAATCCCAAATTACGTCATCAATGGGTGTGGCAATGAGTTTGACAAACTGATATTGTTATGATCAACAACTTTGTTTCATTCAATGCATTACAAAATCTTGATTGTTTTTAAGGTATGTGAAAAAGACTTTACGAGTGGCTTAGCCCCTATTGTAAGGGGCCAGTCCCTTTTTCTTGAGTTCATTCAAAAGGTCTCACAAATACTAACAATATTTGTTCTTACAAGTATCTAAAATTGTTGATCATTTTTTTTTGATACAGATGATTGAATATTTTAGGGGCCAGTCTTCTCGATCCTTAATGGGGACAGACCTTTGTTTTTTGATTGATGGAATCGATAAGAATCATCAATGCAAGCATTTTCCCTTCCACTATGCTTAACAAAATATGTCTCCTTCTCTAGATATATTGCATCAACGGTTAAGTACTTTGGCCCCTAAAAATCCCTAATTACGTAATAAATGGGCGTGGCAATGATTTTTCCTGATAGATATTGTTACGATCAACAACTTTGCTTCTACATGTAAAATGCATTACAAAATCTTTATCAGTTTTAAGTTATTTGTAATAGAGTTTACGAGTGTTTTGGCCCCTAATTTAAGGGGCCAGCCCCTTTTTCTTAAATTCAATCGAAAGGTCTCACAAATCTAACATATTTTGTTCTGACATCTATTTCAAATTGTTGTTCATTTTTGAGATACAAATGTTTGAATTTTTAAGGGGCCAGCCCTCTAGATCCTTAATGGGGACAGACTTTGGTATTTTGATTGATGGAATCGATGAGAATCATCATTGCAAGCATTTTCTTTTCTACTATGCTTAACAAAATATGTCTCCTTCTCTAGATATATTGCGTCAAAGTTTAAGAACTTTGGCCTCTAAAAATCCCTAATTACGTAATAAATGGGCGTGTCATGATTTTTCCTGATAGATATTGTTACGACCAACAACTTTGCTTCTATAATGCATTACAAGATCTTTATCGTTTTTAAGATATCTGTAATAGAGTTTATGAGTGTCTTGGCCCCTAATTTAAGGGGCCAGCCCCTTTTTCTTAAATTCAATCGAAAGGTCTCACAAATTCTAACATTTTTTGTTCTGACATCTATTTAAAATTGTTGTTCATTTTTGAGATACAAATGTTTGAATATTTAAGGGGCCAGCCCTCTAGATCCTTAATGGGGACAGAAATTCGTCTTTTGATAAGTGGAATCGATTTAAATCATAAATGCAAACATTTTCTTTTCTATGATGTCTAACAAAATATTTCTACTTCTCTAGTTATATTGCGTCAAAGTTTAAGTACTCTGGCCCCTAAAAATCCCTAATTACGTAATAAATGGGCGTGGCAATGATTTTTTCTAATAGATATTGGTACGATCAACAACTTTGCTTCTATAATGCATTACAAAATCTTTATCGTTTTTAAGTTATTTGTAATAGAGTTTTAGAGTGTCTTGGCCCCTAAATAAAGGGGCCAGCCCCTTTTTCTTGATTTTGTTGGAAATAACTCTTGATTATCTACCACTTTTGTTATATATGTCTTAACAAAATATCAACTGATAAAAAGATATAAATCAAAACGTGTGAAAATTTTGAATGAAAATTCGTACCCAATTTTCGTGCCCAGGCGAGCTCCAAGAAATGGCGCAACAGGCATTAAACAACTACATGCTGCACAACTTCAAACTATCGTCTACCTATCCTGAAAATGTCATATTCATATCTCTTATGGTTTCCGAGTTTATAGCTGCACAAAATGGGTCGTCAAAAATTACAAAATGGCCGACAATTCGGTACCGGAAGTGACTACAAAAAAATTAAGAAAAATGTATCAAGTTCTGATCACGCCCTAACATCTGTGAAAAAATGGTTGAGATCGGTCGAATAGATTCCGAGAAATCTCGTGCACAAAATTTGGAAAAAAATAATAATAACTAGATACGATCTCGTTACGAGTAACGAGTAGGTCTTCCTTGCGATTTCTGTTTTAAATCATACCATGAATAATCCATACAATTCTAGAATTATCCCCCCCCCTACTTTCAGATAATGTATACAAATCCATTATTACGTAATAAATGGGTGTGGCAATGAGTTTTCCAGATAGATATTGCTACAATTAACAACTTTGCTTTTATAATGCATTACGAAATCTTAATCGTTTTTATGTAATTTGTAATAGACTTTACGAGTTTCTTGCCCCCCCCCCCCCCCAAAAAAAAGGGGACAGCCCCTTTTTCTTGATTTCTTTGAAAAGGTCTTAAGAATACTTACAATTTTTGTTCTTACACCCATCTAAAATTGTTGATCATTTTTGAGATACAAATGTATGAATATTTTAGGAGCCAGTCCTCTAGATCCTTAATGGGGACAGGAATTCGTGTTTTGATAAGTGGAATTGATTTAAATCATAAATTCAAACATTTTCTCTTCTATCATGTCTAACAAAATATGTCTACTTCTCTAGTTATATTGCGTCAAAGTTTAAGTACTTTGGCCCCTAAAAATCCCTAATTACGTAATAAATGGGCGTGGCAATAATTTTTTCTAATAGATATTGGTACGATCAACAACTTTGCTTCTATATTGCATTACAAAATCTTTATCGTTTTTAAGTTATTTGTAATAGAGTTTAAGAGTGCCTTGGCCCCTTAATAAAGGGGCCAGCCCCTTTTTATTGATTTTGTTGGAAAGAACTTTTGATTCTCTACCACTTTTGTTATATATGTCTAAACAAAATATCAACTGATAAAAAGATATAAATCAAAACGTGTGAAAATTTTGATTGAAAATTCGTGCCCAATTTTCGTGCCCAGGCGAGCTCCAAGAAATGGCGCAACAGGCATTAAACAACTACATGCTGCACAACTTCAAACTTTAGTCTACCTATCCGGAAAATTTCATATTCATATCTCTTATGGTTTCCGAGTTTATAGCTGCACAAAATGGGTCGTCAAAAATTACAAAATGGCCGACAATTCGGTACCGGAAGTGACTACGAAAAAATTAAGAAAAATGTATGAAGTTTAGATCACGCCCAACCATCTGTGAAAAAATGGTTGAGATCGGTCGAATAGATTTCGAGAAATCTCGTGCACAAAATTTGGAAAAAAAAAATAATAATAACTAGATCTCGTTACGAGTAACGAGTAGGTCTTCCGTCCGATTTTGTTTTCATATGATACGATGAAATATCGATATTCTCTGCCAAATCTGCGATCTTGGTGAATCTAGGTTTTTTGTCTCGAGACCGAAAACGGACGAACAAAAGAGTTTTATGAAAATAAAAGCTAGGGTTTTTTATACATATGTTTAGTGTACACTACTGTTAATCATAGCAGATGAAACACCAAAGATAATCAGTTAAACTTGTGAAAAAAATGAATTGTTTGAACTCTTCTGGTGAGTACCGGAAGTGACGGTTGACAAAAGAAAACCCGTTAAATATATCTTCAATCGATTGTCTATCATTTATAAAAGTTTGTGTCTCAATCACTTACAGTGACTAAAATCTCGCTGGTATCAATTTTGTAAAAAAGGCTAAGTACCAAAGATATTTGAAATCTTGCTTGTTTTCAAGTTATCTGTAATATAGTCTACGAGTGTCTTGGCTCCTCATTTAAGGGGCCAGCCCCTTTTTCTTGAGTTCAATCGAAAGTTCTCACGAATACTAACATTTTTTGTTCTTACACCCATCTAAAATTGTTGTTCATTTTTGAGATACAAATGATTGAATATTTTAGGGGCCAGCCCTATAGATCCTTAATGGGGACAGACTTTGGAGTTTTGATTAGTGGAATTGATTAGAATCATCAATGCAAACATTTTCTTTTCTACATTGCCTAACAAAATATGTCTCCTTCTCTAGATATATTGCATCAAAGTTTAAGTACTTTGGCCCCTTAAAATCCCTAATTACGTCATAAATGGGTGTGAAAATGATTTTACCTGATAAATATTGCTACAATCAACAACTTTGCTTCTATATTGCATTACAAAATTTTGATCGTTTTTAAGTTATTTGCAATAGAGTTTACGAGTGTCTTGGCCCCTAATTTAAGGGGCCAGCCCCTTTTTCTTGATTTTGTTGGAAAGAACGTTTAATTATCTACTATTTTTGTTATATATATCTTAACAAAATATCAACTGATAAAAAAGATACAGATGAAAACGTATGAAGAATTTGAATGAAAATTCGTACCCAATTTTCGTGCCTAGGCGAGCTCCAAGAAATGGCGCCACTGGCGTAAAACAAAATAATAGTGCACAACTTCAGACTATAGACTACCTATCCTAAAAATTTCATAGTCATATCTCTGATAGTTTCTGAGATCAGCTCTGCACAAAATAGGTCGTAAAAATGTACAAAATGGCCGATAAATCGGTACCGGAAGTGCCGACAGGAAAAATCTCAAAAACGTATGAAGTTTACATCAAGACTCATCTTCTCTGAAAAAATGGTCGAAATCGGTCGAATAGTTTTCGAGAAATCTCGTGCACAAAATTTGTGGAAAAAATAATAATAACTAGATACGATCTCGTTACGAGTAACGAGTAGGTCTTCCGTTCAATTTTTAAACGATACGATTACAATATAAATGAAATTTCAAATTTCCCCCTCAACCACTCCCTTTCAGATAATGCATACGATTGTCAATATCCCTTGAAATGCTTAACAAAGAGTTTTGCTTTTTCACATACAGCACATTTAAGGTTTAAGATTTTAGTCCCCTAAAATCCCTAATTACGTTATTAATTGGTTTAGAAATTCGTTTTACAAAGTGCTATTGTTACGACCAACAACTTTGTTTCTATAATGCATTACAAAATCTTTATCGTTTTTAAGTTATTTGTAATAGACTTTACGAGTATCTTGGCCCCTAGTTTAAGGGGCCAGTCCTATTTTCTTGAGTTCATTTGAACGGTCTCACGAATACTAACATTTTTTGTTCTTACACTTATCTAGAATTGTTGTTCATTTTTTAGATACAAATGTTTGAATATTTTAGGGGCCAGCCCTCTAGATCCTTAATGGGGACACACATTGGTGTTTTGATTAATGGAATCGATTAAAATCATCAATGCAAGCATTTCTCTTCAACAATGCTTAACAAAATATGTCTATTTTTCTAGATAAATTGTGTCAAAGTTTTAGTACTTTGGCCCCTAAAAATCCCTAATTACGTAATAAATGAGCGTAGCAACGATCTTGCCTGATAGATATTGTTACGGTCAACAACTTTGCTTCTGTAATGCATTACAAAATCTTTATCGTTTTGAAGTTATTTGTAATAGAGTTTATGAGTGTCTTGGCCCCTAATTTAAGGGGCCAGCCCTTGTTTCTTGATTTTGTTGGAAAGGACTTTTGATTATCTACCACTTTTGTTATATATGTTTTAACAAAATATCAACTCATAAAAAGATATGAAAACGTATGAAAAATTTGATTCGAAATTCGTACCCAATTTTCGAGCCTAGGCGAGCTCATAGAAATGGCGCCATTGGCGCTAAAAATCTACATTGTGCACAACTTTAACCTATGGTCTACCTATCCTGAAAATTTCATATTCCTATCTCTGATAGTCTCTGAGTTTATGTCTGCACAAAATGGGTCGTAAAAACTGACAAAATCGGCCGTAAATCGGAACCGGAAGTGCCGATTTCAAAATTTCAAAAAACTTCTAGAATTATGACCACTGGCAATCATCTATGAAAAAATGGTCGAAATCGGCCGAATAGTTTTCGAGATATCGCGTGCACAAAATTTTGGGAAAAAAATAATAATAACTAGATACGATCTCGTTACGAGTAACGAGTAGGTCTTCCTTGCGATTTCTGTTTTTAATCATACCATGAATAATCGATATAATTTTAGAATTATCCCCCCCCCCCACACACACACACATAGTTTCAGATAATGTACACAGATCCATAATTACATACTAAATGGGTGTTGCAATGAGTTTTGCAGATAGATATTGGTACAATTAACAACTTTGCTTTTATAATGCATTACGAAATCTTAATCGTTTTTATGTAATTTGTAATAGACTTTACGAGTCTCTTGCCCCCCCCCCCCCCCCCCCCAAAAAAAAGGGGCCAGCCCCTTTTCCTCGATTTCTTTGAAAAGTTCTAAAGAATACTAACAATTTTTGTTCTTACACCCATCTAAAATTGTTGATCATTTTTGAGATACAAATGTTTGAATATTTTAGGGGCCAGCCCTCTAGATCCTTAATGGGGACAGAAATGCGTGTTTTGATAATAGGAATCGATTTAAATCATAAATTCAAACATTTTCTCTTCCTTGATATCTAACATAATATGTCTACTTCTCTAGTTATATTGCGTCAAAGTTTAAGTACTTTGGCCCTAAAAATCCCTAATTACGTAATAAATGGGCGTGGCAATGATTTTTTCTAATAGATATTGGTACGATCAACAACTTTGCTTCTATAATGCATTACAAAATCTTTATCATTTTTAAGTTATTTGTAATAGAGGTTAAGAGTGCCTTGGCCCCTAATTTAAGGGGCCAGCCCCTTTTTCTTGTTTTCTTTGAAAAGGTCTTAAGAATACTAACATTGTTTGTTCTTGCACCCGTTTAAAATTGTTGATCATTTTTTAGATACAAATGTTTGAATATTTTAGGGGCCAGCCCTCTCGATCCTTAATGGGGACGGAAATTCGTGTTTTGATAAGTGGAATCGCTTTAAATCATAAATTCAAACATTTTCTCTTCTATGATGTCTAACAAAATATTTCTACTTTTCTAGTTATATTGCGTCAAAGTTTAAGTACTCTGGCCCCTAAAAATCCCTAATTACGTAATAAATGGGCGCGGCAATGATTTTTTCTAATAGATATTGGTACGATCAACAACTTTGCTTCTATAATGCATTACAAAATCTTTATCGTTTTTAAGTTATTTGTAATAGAGTTTAAGAGTGCCTTGGCCCCTTAATAAAGGGGCCAGCCCCTTTTTCCTGATTTTGTTGGAAAGAACTTTTGATTATCTACCACTTTGGTTCTATATGTTTTAACAAAATATCAACTGATAAAAAGATATAAATCAAAACGTGTGAAAATTTTGAATGAAAATTCGTACCCAATTTTCGTGCCCAGGCGAGCTCCAAGAAATGGCGCAACAGGCATTAAACAACTACATGCTGCACAACTTCAAACTATCGTCTACCTATCCTGAAAATTTCATATTCATATCTCTTATGGTTTTCGAGTTTATAGCTGCACAAAATGGGTCGTCAAAAATTACAAAATGGCCGACAATTCGGTACCGGAAGTGACTACGAAAAAATTAAGAAAAACGTATGAAGTTTAGATCACGCCCTAACATCTGTGAAAAAATGGTTGAGATCGGCCGAATAGATTCCGAGAAATCTCGTGCACAAAATTTGGAAAAAAATAATAATAATAATAAATAATAATAATAATAAGAAACAGTACGAAAACAATAAGGTCTTCCGTTGGAAACGGAAGACCTTAATAATAATAAGAAATCGTACGAAAACTATAAGGTCTTCCGTTGGAAACGGAAGACCTTAATAATAAATAATAATAATAATAACTAGATACGATCTCGTTACGAGTAACGAGTAGGTCTTCCGTTCAATTTTTAAACGATACGATTAAAATGTCAATGAAATTTCAGAATTCCTCTCAACCAATGACTCCCTTTCAGATAATGTATACCGGTGTCAAAATCCTTTAAAATGCTTAACAAAGAGTTTTGCTTTTTCACATACAGCACATTAAAGATTTTAGTCCCCGAAAATCCCTAATTACGCCATCAATGGGTTAGGAAATGAGTTTTATAAAGACTGATATTGTTACTATCAACAACTTTGTTTCTATAATGCATTACAAAATCTGTATCTTTTTTAATTTATCTGTAATAGAGTTTACGAGAGTCCTGGTCCCTAAATAAAGGGGTATCACAAATATTGACATTTTTTGTTCTTACACTTATCTAGAATTCTTGTTAATTTTTTAGATACAAATGATTGAATATTTTAAGGGCCAGCCCTTAAGATCCTTAATAGGGACAGACAATGTTGTTTTGATTAGTGGAATCCCTTAAAATTATTAATACAGATATTTTCTCCTCTACATTGCTTAACAAAATATGTCTCCTTCTCTAGATATATTGCGTCAAAGTTTAAGTATTTTGGCCCCTAAAAAATCCCTAATTACGTAATAAATGGGCGTGACAATGATTTTTTGCTGATAGATATTGTAACGATCAACAACTTTGCTTCTATAATGCATTACAAAATCTTTATCGTTTTTAAGTTATATGTAATAGAGTTTACGAGAGTCTTGGCCCCTAAATAAAGGGGCCAGTCCCTTTTTCTTGAGTTCATTCTAAAGGTCTCACGAATACTAACATTTTTTGTTGTTATACTTATCTAAAATTGCTGTTCATTTTTTAAATACGAATGATTGAACATTTTAGGGACAAGCCCTCTAGATCCCTACTGGGGACATACATTGGTGTTTTGATTAGTGGAATTGATTAGAATCATCAATACAAACATTTTCTCTTCAACAATGCTTAACAAAATATGTCTCCTTCTCTAGATATATTGTGTCAAAGTTTAAGTATTTTGGCCCCTAAAAATCCTTAATTACGTAATAAACGGACATGGCAATAATTTTTTCTTATAGATATTGTTACGATCAACAACTTTGTTTCTATAATGCATTACCAAATCTGTATCGTTTTTAAGTTATTTGTAATAGAGTGTACAAGAGTCTTGGCCCCTAAATAAAGGGGCCAGCCCCTTTTTCTTGAGTTCATTTGAATGTTCTCACGAATACTAACATTTTTTGTTCTTACACCTATCTAGAATTGTTGATCAATTTTGAGATACAAATGTTTGAATATTTTAGGGGCCAGCCCTCTAGATCCCTAATGGGGACATACATTGGTGTTTTGATAAGTGGAATTGATTAAAATCATCAATACCAACATTTTCTCTTCTATAATGCTTAACAAAATATGTCTCCTTCTCTAGATATATTGCGTCAAAGTTTAAGTACTTTGGCCCCTAAAAATCCCTAATTACGTAATAAACGGGCATGGCAATAATTTTTTCTTATAGATATTGTTACGATCAACAACTTTGCTTCTATAATGGATTACAAAATCTGTATCGTTTTAAAGTTATTAATGATAGAGTTTTTTAGTGTCTTGGCCCCTAATAAAAGGGGCCAGCCCCTTTTTCTTGATTTTGTTGGAAAGAACTTTTTATTGTCTAATACTTTTGTTATATATGTCTTAACAAAATAACAACTGATAAAAAGATACAGATCAAAATGTATGAAAATTTTGAATGAAAATTCATACCCAAAATTCCGTGTCTCAGTCAGCTCCAAGGAATACAGCCACTGACATAAAACTAAATAGGGCCTAAATTCAAGCTATATTCTATATATCCTGAAAGTTTCAACGTCATATCTTTGATAGTTTCTGAGATCATCTCTGCACAAAATTGGTCGTAAAAATTACAAAATCGGCCGTAAATCGGTACCGGAAGTGATGATGTCAAAAATTTCAAAAACATATAAAATTCAAGTCATGTTCCATCATCTGTGGAAAAATGGTTGAAATCGGTTGAATAGTTTGCGAGAAATCGCGTGCACAAAATTTGGAAAAAAATAATAATAATAATAATAACTAGATACGACCTCGTTACGAGTAACGAGTAGGTCTTCCGTCCGATTTTTTTTTTTAGATAAAATGATACCATGAGATATCGATACAATTTCAAAATTACCCCCCCCCCCCCAAAAAAAAATTGAAGATAAAGAATAAAAACCCTAATTACGTCAGACATGGGCCTGACGATGACTCTTTCAAACCGATAATGTAGAGATCAACAACTTTGATTTTTATAATGCATAACAAAATATTTATCGTTTTCAAGTTATTCGTAATAGAATTTACGAGTCTCTTGGTCCCTAATTAAAGGGGCCAGCCCCTTTTTTCTTGATTTTATTGGATAGAACTTTTGATTCTCTACTACTTTTGTTCTATATGTCTTGTCAAAATATCAACTGATAAAAAGATACTGATCAAAACATATGGAAATTTTGATTCGAAATCTGTACCCCATTTTTGTGCCTAAGCGAGCTCCAAGGAATAGCGCCACTGGTGCAAAACAACTAAATAGTGCACAACTTCAAACCATGCTCTACCTATCCTGAAAATTTCAAAGTCATATCTCTTATAGTTTCCGAGATGCACTCTGCACAAAATTGGTAGTAAAAAATTACAAAATCGACCGTAAATCCGGACCGGAAGTGACGACGACAAAAAATTCAAAAACATATTAAATTCAGATAATTTCCCATCATCTGTGAAAAAATTGTTCAGATCGGTTGAGTAGTTTTCGAGAAATCGCGTGCACAAAATTTGGAAAAAAAAAATAATAATAAACAGTACGAAAACAATAAGGTCTTCCGTTGGAACTGGAAGACCTTAATAAGAAACAGTACGAAAACAATAAGGTCTTCCGTTGGAAACGGAAGACCTTAATAAGAAACAGTACGAAAACAATAAGGTCTTCCGTTGGAAACGGAAGACCTTAATAATAAGAAATCGTACGAAAACTATAAGGTCTTCCGTTGGAAACGGAAGACCTTAAAAAATAAACAATAGTACACCTTCTGTTTCCATTAAAAGTAGATTTTCCTTCAAAAACTTTGAAAACATTTTTCTGTTGTACTATACACATACACATTATAATAATAGTTGTAAAAAATATATAGTGTCTGAGTAAATGTTTGCAAAACCTTATTGAAACCGAGTGGAATAAGACAGGAAATCCAGTCGATGGGTTATTGTAGGTTTATTTGTGTATGGCAAATTACAGAATAAAATTCCCCGACCCTGGAATATAACAAAATACAATAAATACAAGAACGATAACTCTTGATGCAAATTCTGCATGCATGACCTTGTATTGAAATTATGATAAAATTAAACAAAACAATTTTCCAAAGTTTAAACGCAAATTCAAATTAACAATACACTTCCTTATTAGCTTTTTATAAATGTGCTCAACTCAAAGAAAGTTTCTGTTTAACACAAACTGAATAAATTTCAAATAACTCATGCAAATCAAATGAACTACATGAAAAAAACATATAACCAAGTTATGCATATAAACTCAAATTCTTTTTCAACATTATTTCAAATGTAGCAATAGTTCTGTCCATTTTATATGGATGAAAATATATTCATATAATCAATCATATCATATATACATATAATATCATATCATACCTCCCATGAGGTGCGAAGGTCATGGAAACGTCTACCAGTTACATGTAGGTCGTGTGTAAGTGTATGTCAAAACTAAATGTGAAAGGAAATATGATTTTGACATGTATGGATATTTATATTTAAGCATTATAAAGCTGTAAAATTTATAATTATAATGCACTCACACTATTTCTCCTAGCTTTTAAATTTATTAAGAAAACACAATTATTTACACATGATAAACTTAATTTGAAGATTATTACTTTAATTACTGACTGCATTCATACAAATATAAACTCACATAAGCCATTCACTCTCCTCTCATTCTGTCTTAAACATTCCAACATTCATTCAAAGTGGGAAAAGAAGTAGAAATAGATAAATAAATAATTAAACAAATTGTAAACCCAATTACACTGTAATACACTAAATAACTAACCTTCTAAGTGCAGGAAAATACTTCAAAGATGAATAAAATATAGAACAACTTCAAAATTCTAATATGGCAGTTAAAACCGCATGGCTAGACTCTTAGCATGAAATTCAGGAGTCAGAATGAACAAATACAGTACCCCTATAAACCAATCACATGACCAGATCTAAGTGACCACTCAAATAAATGCTATAAATAGAGTCTACAGGTGTACTCCAAAGAGGAGTAACCAATGTAAATAAAAACAAACACAAAATATCAATCATAAATAAATTCAACTAAGTAATTTATTTATTCACCACTGATAAATCATTTTCTGTTATGTAATTAAATAAATCGAAGTCTGCATTAGTAAAATTCCTGAAAAGTAACAAATTGTTTAGAACATGTCAATAATAATGAAGAAATCAATATTCTGAAATTAAAATATTAAAAACCTATAAAATTTCACTCTACTACATTATTAAATCCACTTTTTGTTATTTTACAACAATATTTGTCTCCTTCCATAAATAATAAACGTACATATTGATATGAAAAAATTTACAAAAAATGTATTAACATTTTTCATGACATTAGGAAATGCCATCATAAAAAAATCATTAATATCCAATACATTGTATACTCTATTTTCGAAGTCCTTCAATAGCGATTCCAAATGATATATTATAAAATTTTCTTGAATTCCTGCACTTCTTCACATTTTACAAACATATGCAATAAATCTTCGCATTCTGTTTTGCATAATAGACATTCGTTTGAATCTGTTTTACCGATCTTGAACGGTTTTTCATATGTAAAAATACCATTATGAAAAATCTTAAAATCAAGTTCTACAACATCTGGAGGTTTACCAACTCCTCTTAATATAATCCATCTGTTATCAAGTGTAGATGTATCATCTATTTGCAATTTCCCTTTCGAGTATTAGTTTGATGTTGTAGGGTTAAATAGCTTTTGTATTAACATTTTGTAAAAACAAACTTTACTAGATTTACATGAAGAAAACCCATATTTATTTTACACAGAGCAAAACATTTGCATGCAATGATTCTTTTACATTAACAAAATTTTGAACATTATTTTTCCACTTCTCTGGTATAACAGGTAATAATGTTGCATCATCATCTTAAATGGGTTTTACCTTAATTTCTGAATCATCTACAGTCTGATGCATGGTGGTTGGTCATGAAAAAGCATGCAAAAGGTTGAATATATTAAGATTGCTCAAGCATACAATTGATAGAGAAACACTGGTTAAAATAAATATGGCTTTTATCAGACCTATACTGGAATATGGTGATGTTGTGTGGGGCAACTGTACCAAAGAAAAACTCTGAATTGCTTAAAAAAGTACAAATTGAAGCAGCAAGAATAATAACAGGGTTGAGAGTTAACTCTTCTAGAAGTATCTTATATAGCGAACAGGCAAAAATCCTGTTATGACTCCATTTGAAATATCTCTGATATGTGTAATACCTGCTTTAATAAAATATACCCACAATAGTGTTTTGTTCTTATTAACAATTTGAGGATTGTAAAACAAGCAGTAATTAAACACATCGTTTCCATTTTCATTGTAATCAACATTATCCTTCACAGCATACCATGCACTAAATATTTAAACATTAAAAGAAGGCATATATTGCAAATCCTTTTTGTTCAACTGTAAAAGAAATATTTTAACACCACTTCTCAAATCGCAATTTTTTTTAAATAAAAGATAGCTAAAAGTGTGTTCTTATTCAGGACACAAATACTTGGCTAAAAACTTAAGTCGATACGACAGCATTTTCAAATAAATATCATCAATCTTTAATCACCATTTTTATGTTCGCTAACAATTATTTTATATGACACTAAGTGCATACCATCATTCCATAAAAGAAAATAATACATTCTTTTTTAATTGTATCTCTAGCCAAAACTTGGATAGAAATCACAGACAAGGAATACCATAATTTGGACATCAACAATGTAGATATTTATAACACTAGCTCTTCCATGTATTGTCAATTGTCTTTGTCTCCACAGATTAAGAATTTGTTTTATATTTTGTACTTTGTCAGGAAAATATATTTTGTCAGATGACCATTACTTTTTACACTGCTATAATTACGTGTACAAAATATTTTTACCCGTTTTCTGAAATAATCTCAAAACCAAATACTTTCAACACCTCTAACATATACTCATGACTAACTATATCAAAAGCTTTTTCTTAATCAATTTTTACAACATTACCTTCCACTTCATCTATTCCAGTCATCTCTATAATATTTCTTATACTTACTTATGTGTCTGCAATATCTTTTTCCAATAATGCAACATGCCTGACTATCAGGAATTATGTTTGGTAAAACATGCTTCAGTCTTTTTGACATAATTCTTGCAATGATTTTGTAATCAACATTCAAGAGACTAATAGGACTCCAGCTTTTTAACAATCTTCTATCACCTTTCTTTTTGTATAGTTATGTAATTACATCCATTTTCACAGAATGTAACAATATTTCTTCTTCTTCTATTTCTAAAAGAGAGTTTGTACAATACATGTTTCAACTGTGGCAAAAACCTTTTATAAAATTCAACAGTCAATCCATCAGGACCAGGGCTCTTATTGCTGGCCATTTCTTTTAAAGCTTGTTCTTTTTCTTTAACATAATTTTTATCACAGAGTTCAACATCACTTTCATCAAGTTTTGTATCGACTAATGACCACAACTAATTTTTACTTTTACATTCTACAGTTACACAGTTATACAAATTGGAATAAAATAATGTATTGCATATCTAAAATAGAGTCAGCATTTTTTCCTAACTTCGCCGTTTTCATCTAACAATTCTTTAACTGTCTTTGACTCTTGTCGGCTTTTTTTCCTAAAAATATTTCGTACATTTATCTGATTCATTCGCCTACTGGGCATTAGACCTTAGTACGGCACCTGTATATTTTTCATTTTCATATTCACGAAGATCAGCTTTAAGTTTTTCATATTTTTCAATGTTTATACAACTACCATCAGCAATATTTTGTGACAATCTTTGCAAATTGTTTTGAATTATATAATACTTCTTATCTCTTTCTTTAGCTCTATTTTTGCTCTATATTTGTGACAGTTTTTTAATTTTATAATTAAAATAATCCCACCAAACTAAAATTGATTCTTCAAATAGTGTACATTGTTTTTTCTTTTTCAATTAGTTCATATATTTCATCGTACAAATTGCTATGGATCAACACACCTAGACCAGTCTTTTACAGACTTCTGAGTTAAAATTAATTACAATCATCGAGTGATCACTTCTTGTTGTTTCCACATAAAATAAGTTTCTCACAAAAAAATTTACTCATGCTCAGCCTCAAAGGCAATATTTTTTTTAATATGACCATAGAAATGAAATATTTATTTTTTAAATTTTGGAAAAATAATTTAAGATGAGTTTCCAAACGACAAATCATAATGGTATTTTCAATAGTCTTAGAATACACTGAAACTTACAGTATCCCATAATACCTTGCAACCCATTAACCTGATTGGTAAACAGATAGCCAATTAAGTATGCAAATTTATGCCGTTGAACAAAATCTAGTGGTCTCGACCACTGTTCACCCAACCCAGATTCAAGCTGCGCGCGCGCAGGCATTTGTTTGTATACAATTTGCATGCGTACTCCTCGGGTCATTACTCCATTCTCAAAGAATATTCATAAGCCCCGCGTTTGATTTCAAAACGAGGCTAAGGTCGGTTGATCAATTAAAGCACAACAATGGCGGCTGCAACGCAAGGGAAGAACGATCGACATTGTTGCGTGCCTCAGTGTACCGTCAACGGTCGTATAAACTTATAAAGCAGTTTTTTCCTCGTGTTACTGTTTTAAGTATACAGCTATGCTTACTTAAATTTGCAGCTGTATATATTTAATGATGTTAATCATAAAAACCTCCACATCATGAGGGGTCTCATTTTCTCTAACAAGACACCCATCAGTACCATCGAAAGCGTACACTAAAAATTCAAATTCATTATTGATTTAGCCTACATCAGGTTGTAAGTACACATAATATCACTTTATCAATTCAAGGATTCAGTTGCACGAACGTCAGTTAGATTAACTCTTAGTTAAAACCGTTACTAGCTGTTATTTTTTTAATGGCAAGTTACATAACTAATAGTTGATTTAACTGACGTTCGTGCAACCGAATCCATGTATGTTATATGGATATTGTCACAACCATTGCAATGCTTAGGCTATATATTTGTGTGTAAATTTGTGCGATATCTCTGTAGTCTGTATCTATTAAGTATTTACGTGTTTCACACAGCCGGAGATTTTTGTCTGTTTATAAACAAAGTACATGTAACTTAGATTTGTTTACATGTCGTACTAAACCGAAAATAGGCAATTACCTCTTACATCTAAGTATTTGTAACCCTTGGTGATTTCCTATTGCTCCATCACTTTTAAACCGAACGTAATAGTGTGAACAACAGACAAATCGCGCGAAGTTGATTTTTACTTTCAGTTCAACACCCATGATTGTTGTTACCGACCCTAGCCTCGTTTTAGATGCGATATGAATATTCATTACGATTAAAATAGCTGCCGTTTCTTCAATTCAACTGACGCCAAAACACAAACTACACTACGAAGATACGGCAGCTCAACAGCCATGATTGTTGTTACCGACCCTAGCCTCGTTTTAGATGCGATATGAATATTCATTACGATTAAATTAGCTGCCGTTTCTAGTGTCGGGCTCACCTACAAAAACACAAACTACACTACGAAGATACAGCAGCTAGTTTAAGTAATTTTTATCAAATTAAAAAGAAACAAATTTATTGCAGAAAAATACATAATTCTTGATGGAAAATGAAGTTGCTCCGTTGATCTACATTACTAAACAATTATAATACAGATGCATCATATAGACATTTACGTTGTGTATAGAAAAATCACTCTCATAATAATCATATTTTTTTATCAATTAGAAAACAATTTCATTTCGCGATTTACAGATATTTAAAGATACTACTATATTAAAATAATAGACTCGAAATTTTTAGCTTTAATACCGATAAATCAGAAAAATTGCGGAAATCATTTGAATTTTTTGGATTTTATAATCTTGCACATGCGCATTACATTCACGCTAAATCACTAGAGGCTCTTTATTTTATGTTTCCACAATATAATATTTGCATGGATAAACTTGAAAACGATAAAACAAATGTGTGTTAATTTTCATTGGAAATTTTTTATGTTCATCAAAGAAAATACGGGAGATAACTTTAAGACAGTGCATTTACTAGAAAAAATCCCGAGAGTTTTGAATGTCAACAAGATGTGTAAAAACGTTGTTGAAATATGTTGGATTCTGCAATAATACTATAGATTTAAACTTTTCAAGGAAAGGTATTAACAGCTTCAAAATGGTTTTTGTGAACAATTTGACTGTTATATTCAATGCAACTTAAATTTCTCCAAAATCGTTTTGGAGCGATTCAGCAATTTTCTGCTACATTACGGGTATATGGGAGGCATTTTATCGTCGGAACCCACGGATTTTCTATCCGTTACACTGCAGTCTAGTTCTTAATAATAAAAATGAACAAGAAGATAATTATAAACAACTGTGCACCAGTTTTAATCAATGTCATTGAAGAATTGTAGTACTAAGCTGAACATGTTAACAATATATAAACAAATTGATTTTCACGTACGCAAACATTGCAGTTTATTTAACAAAACCCATAGTTTTCTACAAACTTGTAGCTCCATGTGTATATGCAAATTATAAACCTCCCTATTGCTACCAATTGTCACCAAATTGTTACAAATTTCTGTAACTGGTTACTGTGTGGAACCTAGTCAAACTGATGTTTAAACTATAACAAGTTTGTTTTACTCTATACATGTTTATAGTATGTATCTCTTTTAAAGGTTGGTATGATGTTCCATATTTAGATACAAAATGTTCACATGCATTTCCCATTTCGGTGGCGATGTCTTAAAGTAAAACAATATTGAATGGAGCTACAGAAAGCAATCTAAAAGAAATTTAACCGAAAAGGTAAGTTTTTTCTTATGTCTTCATTCATGCATTTTTTTTTTTTTTAGCTGGAATCAAGATAAGTAAAAATATTTCTACTATTTACTAGATCAATGACCACCGCGCAACCTGTAAAGTTATACTAAAAGTGTCAAATGTGTTAATCATCCTCTGTCAGCAGATTAAACGGACAAACTTATAAAGTTAGATGTTCGGAATCCTCCAACGCTTCTCCAATTATGAGGATTTTTCTTAATCCTCGACAAATTTTGAAATATTGATACAATCGAGTATCTTTGATCCGCCACTTGGTGCTCTCTCTAAAGTTGTCGTTCGTTACTTACGTAGAGACAGGGTTGATAAAGTCTAGAAGATTGACTGGCTCTCATTGATAACTATGTCATAAAATTCGACGAATTGAAACTTCTCTATCATAACAACATTGGTGATGTTCAGGGCCAGAACTCTTCACCATGGTGGATATCAATCAAGATCTGAATATTGTATTGCATCTGTTATAGAGATTAATTTTCATTAACGTAATCAAAAATACAGTTCATGATAATTTTCTAAATAACATATTACTCTATTTGTTTATTGGCAGCAAATTGTTAGGGTATGGCAAGAAAATCGTATTTAGATTTTAACGGAATACATTATAGTGCTTGTTTCCAATTTTGTAGAAGAAAGTTTTTTAAATCATCCTTTTAATTTTAATTACATTCAGTTTAAACTTTGACCATTGAACTGCATGCATATATTATACAATTATTTAATGCTTGAGCAGTCAATAGGCCAGAATATTTTTCCCGAGGTGCAGGGAACAACTCAGTATGATCTATTGCCCGACTTTCGAACAATTTCTTATACAAAACCGAACGTAATAGTGGGAACAATAGACAAATCGCGCGAAGTTGATTTTACTCCATGATTGTTGTTACTGACGCTAGCCTTGTTTTGTATGCGATATGAATATTCATTACGACCTCATTCAAAAACACGCCCATATTATAGACTGCATTGGCAGTTCCAGATCAATGACTATGAAAATACGGCAGCTAGTTTATGTCATTTTATCAATTTAAAAAGAAACAAATTTATTGCAGAAAAATACATAATTCTTAATGGAAAATGAAGTTGCTCCGTTGATCTACATTACTAAACAATTATAATACAGATTCATCATATGGACATTTACATTATGTATACAATAATCATTTTTTTATCAATTTCAATAAAATTTCATTTCGTGATTTACAGATATTTAAAGATAAAAGTTACTATTATTTACAACTGATTTCTTTAGAACAACTTAATTTTCAACTTCGTTTTACTATTATTTACTTACTATTATTTACAATTTAATAGTTCAGAACAACACAATTTTCAACTGCGTTTCAAAACTTACACACAGAAATACGTACAGTCACAAAAGACCATGAAAATGCCTATGCACCTGACTTATGCAAACAAGTGTAGCCCCCCCCCCCCCCACCCCCCTCCTCCCGAAAAACAATTGAGATTAGCTTTAACGATACCATTCAATTCAAAACATTTTGCAGCAAATAGAAGCATTTGAAAGAAAGCGCCAAGACGGCGTAGAGAATTCGAATATCACGAACCAACATATTTTTCTGTGGTAACCTTATTCCAAAAGGAGTGCAAAGCGCCGCCACTGGGGCCCGAGCCCGACACCAGGGGAGTTTTACAACAAAGACAAAATATATAAACCAGTTGGTATTAGTTGAAAAAAACCCTCCCCCATAGAAAACATGTACCGCGGTATTTTGTTTAAAAAATTAACGTAACTTAACTTAAGCATTTGTACGCACAGTTTTATCGAGTAAGGCAAAGAGAATAAATATTGTATTAAGTTATATATTAAGTGATTAATTAATAATAAATTTTCCAACACAATTTTTTTCTCCCACCTCTTCTTTCCAAAATATTTCCATTATACTTTACTGGCGGGCAACATGGAAAAGATTGCCCCAACTCTGAGTAGGATGGTCTTCACCCCACAAATCTCCTCCACATTCTCTTTCCGTATGGTATAAAATAGTGAATTTAGGTGTGTATGTTTAATATTTATTTTTCTTTGACTCCTTTTGTTTTATTTCAAGAAATATATTTTTTAAGCTTAAGTGTGATCCAGACACTTTACATGGATAAGACTGCGCCATTGCAAAGAGTATGTTAGAGAAAGAATGCGGATTCAGAGATCTATTTCATGTTTTAAATGCATGTTTCACGATATCTTTTGAATGTACTAATCATGTTCATTCCACGTTAAAACTCTAAACACATCCCATCCCACCAGCAAATCCACATTTAAGGACACCTTTGATGCGATGTCCTTGGTATATTTAACGTCTTCATGTGTTCTACGACTTTTTCATATTCTTTATAATAAAAATGAACAAGAAAAAAAATTATAAACAACTGTGCACCAGTTTTAATTAGAGTTATTGAATTATTTAATGAAAAATTGTAGTACTAAGCTGAACATGTTAATAATATATATAAACAATTTGCTTTTCACGTACGCAAACATGGCAGTTAATTTAACAAAACCCATAGTTTTGTACAAACTTGTAGCTCCATGCGTATTTGCAAATCATAAACCTCCCTATTGCTACCAATTGTCACCAAATTGTTACAGATTTCTGTAACTGGTTACTGTGTGGAATCTAGTCAAACTAATGTTTAAACTAAGATAAGTTTGTTTTACTCTATACACGTTTATAGTACTGTGGTTTCATTAATATTTAAGGGTATCAATTTTCGTGGATAAGGTTCACAGTTTCAAGGATACGTAAATTCGTGGCCAATGACCCTATCAATACAAAATGTTAATAGAAATTATACACTTCAATGAACATTAAATTTCATGGATCAACTTAACAACGAAATCCATGAAAATTGGTCTTCAACGAATATTGATGAAACCACAGTATATAACATCTCTTTTAAAGGTTGGTATGGTATTCTATATTTTGTTACCACATAAAACTATTCAACAACATTTCCCCCACATTTTATTGGCGATGTCTTAAAGTGAAACAGTATTGAATGGAGCTACAGAAAGCAATCTAAAAGAAATTTAACCGAAAAAGTAAGGTTTTTTATGTCTTCATTCATGCAAATATTTTTTTTTCCAGCTGGAATCAAGATGAGTTAAAATATTTCTATAATGTACTAGATCAGTGGCCTCCGCGCAATATTAAAGTTACAGTGAAACTGTCAAATGTGTTAATAATCTTCTGTCAGCACATTAAACGGACAAACTTATTAAGTTAGATGTTCTGAATCCTCCAACGCATCTCTAATGAGGATTTTCTTAATCCTCGACAGATTTTAAAATATTGATACAACCGAGTATCTGTGATCCGCCCCTTGGTGCACTCTCTAAAGTTGTCGTTCGTTACTTTGGTTGAAAGAGGGTCGAGATTGACTGGCTCTCATTGATAACTATGTTGTAAAATTCGACGAATTGAAACTACTCTGTCATAACAACAAACATTGGTGATGTTCAGGGTCAGAACTCTTCACCATGGCGGATATCAATCATGATCTGAATATTGTATTGCATTTTTATTAGAGATTAATTTTTATTTTATTTTATTTTTATTTTTAAACAAAAATACAGTTCATGATAATTTTCTAAATTACATATTACTTTATTTGTTTTCTGGCAGCAAATAGCTAGGATATGGCAACAAAATCGTATATAGATTTTAACAGAATACATTATAGTGCTTGTTTTAAGTTTTGTTGAAGAAAGTTTTTTAAATTCTTTAAATTTAACATTCAGTTTTTAACTTTGACCATTGAACTGCATGCGTCAGATCTGTATTATTTTCATATTTATTGATCACTTTATTTTTCTATTTATTGTTTTAATTTTTTATTAATTTTATTTATTTAATCAATCATTAATATATATATATATATATATATATATATATATATATATATATATATATATATATATATATATATATATACATATATATATATATATATATATATATATATATATATCCAAGAAAACCCTCAGTGGTCGGTGAAATATTTATAAAACTTAAATAAATGAAAACACAAAGATCGAGTAAAACATAAGCGCTTTCATTTTCTTCAGATGTTTTTCAATACTAACATGGTAAAGTTTGTTATGACGTCATAATAGTTAAACGGTGTCTTCAATGTAAAACATCTGAAGAAAATGAAAGCGCTAATGTTTTACTCGATCTTTGTGTTTTCATTGATTTAAGTTTTATATATA
The DNA here is from genome assembly GCA_015776775.1 of Magallana hongkongensis. Classification (NCBI taxonomy): domain Eukaryota; kingdom Metazoa; phylum Mollusca; class Bivalvia; order Ostreida; family Ostreidae; genus Magallana; species Magallana hongkongensis. The sequence continues at coordinate 46,130,165 of CM027471.1, read as the reverse complement.
TATAACTCCTGAAGATTATAATGAAACCGGTAGAGTTTTGAATCGGCTTTCTGTTATTTTTTATTATATTTTTTATATATATATATACGCTCTAGATTGATATCATCATGGTCATAAATTACAGTTAAGCATGAAACGAACAGCTATATATATATATATATATATATATATATATATATATATATATATATATATATATATATATATATATATATATATATATATATATAATTTAGTTATAAATAATTATTCATTTATTCATATGGTTTGTCATTTAAAAAAATCAAAATTAGATACAGTTTTTCATAAACATTTATAAAGTCATACAAAGTGTAAATATCATACATTTTTATTAACTTTGTGAAACTCGGTTATTGCTTAATTTTTGCGTCATAGCGATCACAGATCGCTGAGGCGAACTACCGGTTAGAGAAGCGAGTTCTTTGGCCTGTCCACAATGCCAAAAGTGGAGGCTTTTCAATCTAGATTAACGGATTCACGAAGTTTGTCGGTTTATTCTGAGTATGGCACAGCCACAAATAATAGTATTGCCTCCTTTTCTTCGTATTTTGTCGAGAAACGTAAAGAAAAGAATAGAAAAAAGTTTTTAAAAAAACTATGAGGTCACATTGGCCAGGTACTACTTGTATATTTCCCGTGTATTCCCATTTAAATCACATTTATTGTCATCGTGATACATTTTAATAAACTTGAGCTTTCGTGGTTCTTGCTCTTTCATTTTAACTTCGACCTCTCGGTGGCAACAATTTTTTTTTCTTATTCTGTTCGTTTCATGCTTAACTGTAATTAATGACCATGATGATATCAATCCTAGCGTATAGCGTTCATATTGTAAAAAGCATTTAGAGGAGCAAAGTAACAAATCTAAATTAGATGCAGGTTATAAAACGAACGATGGAATAAAAAAAATAATAAAATAAATTAGATGAAATAAATAGTTTAAAGAAATCTATCTATATATTTTTTTTCAATCAATTATGCTCGCATTTCATTTTATTAATAAAAATCACCCGGGAAGACAAGCAATATGTTTTTCATGGTTAAAACAAACAATTATCATTATTAATTGATAGATTCATACTTTTTACGTAAATAAAAATATAACATATTAGAAATAGAATATTGATAATACATGCATGGATATGTAAATATATTTGCATTTATGATTGTAGCAAAACAAGTAAGGAGGGGCAATGTGATTACTCAGACAAAGTCAGAGTCAAAGATTAAGAGCGAAATAATTACAGAAACAAAAAAAGTATTAGAAAAACAAAGTCAGAGTTAGAATGGAGGAAGCAAACGCTGAAGGACACAGATTAGATATTACAAAAGACCAAATGACTACTGAAATAATTCAGAAGAGACAGCTAGAGGAGAAGGATCGAGTCATCACACAGATGAAGAAAGACTTGGAAGGGAAGGACCAAGTTATCTTAAAGATGAAAAGAGAGCTTGAAAGGAAGGACGATGAATTAAAGATGCATTTAAGAGTATTGGAGAACGCCTCAGATCGAAATGTGGCAAACAGACTTGCATTGAACCACATTAAAAGTATTATAACAAAGACAGAAAGGGAAAACAACTGAACCTATAATCTTCATTTAGATCACATCATGGTCGAGAGAGGTAGGGTATTGAAACAGCTGACTGTAATCAGATTAGTTTTTATTTGTTCGGTTTCATTATTTTTGTCAACAAATAATCGATGTTTTTAAATTTGTTGTAGCCAAAAATTACGATATTTGACATGTGTTATGACATTTCAATCAAATTAGGTCAGTTCAAACCCCTCTGCAAATTTCAATGAAAATAGTTCCTTTTTATTACTTTTGACATTAAATATGCTTACTTATTGATCATAATGAGCTTTAAATAATTTTATGATAATTAAAATGTCTTAATTTAGGCTATTGCATTTTTAATCTTCCTGTGATCCTGCTTACTAATAATGCATCATGTTAATCATTCATGACGGTCATTTCTCGCCACAATCTATTTTGTAATTACTGATACTTTCTTATATTCGCCTATTGTAGGGTTTTTTTTTCAATTCAAACATAAAGACATTGTTGAAATTTGTAAATCAATTTGTATCAAGTTACTTAATAAAATGTAAATTTTGTTTTTATTGTATTTATAGTATTTCGATATAACAGTACTTTAGAAAGGAGGACATTATCGAATAATTCCTAAGATGCTGTACTATATTTCACATAATTATTCTAATTAATGTCACTTTAATGCCATTTTAATTGTGTCTTATTTAAACTAAAAAAAATCAAAATGAAAAACTTTTTTCTAATCATAATTTTGTTTCATTTTGTTTACTCTGTTACTTTTGTTTACTTTTTTTTTTTTTTTTTTTTTTATATAAGAACAGTTTTATCAGGTGTACATATTGTATGTATATAAAATAGAATCATTGAGGAGGAGACGTTCTCTTGTTTATTGTTATTTTGAAGATAAAATATAATCCTTAAGTTTACTTTCTGTGCGTAATATTTTGCACAATAAAGATCTGATATGTTAATATATATTTTTACTTTATTTGATGCGACATGTTCTTAGCTACTGTCAACAATCCTTTACATGATTTGTTTTGGCCTCGGTGTTATATAAATTGTATATCGTATCCAGTATTTAGTATTGTGTTACTATGTGTTTATCCTTTTTCAAGAAATGATTGTAAATTTTATTTGCTTTTAATACAGGATCTTTCGCCTTGTTTGATTTAATTGGATAACTTATCCAGGAATGTTGTACTGTATCATACTGTTTACTCGTTTTCATGAAACGATTCTCGTGCATTTACCAAAATTCTAGAAGTCCTGACTTTTTTTATGTACATTTGTACCAGTTGCTGAAGTTTGCTACTTAATAGTATGTAGATAAAATGAAAACATCGAATGGGAACATTCTTCTGTTGATAGTAATTCTGAAGATATTATATCGTCCTGTTTGTGTAAGAAATAGTTTACATTCCATGTTATATTTTTTTTATTTGATATTCTATGCTATATTTTAAGTGCCCTATCATTGACCATTGCCACAATTTACACAGATGATTGACATGACTGGAAAATGTTTAAATGTATATTAATTATTGATTGGCTTACATGTTTGAAAGCTGATTGGATGGCTATAATAAATTATTTATCTAACTTGGATGTCTAAATGTATAGTCCCTTGGTGGATTTAGGTCTTAAATCTACAAACCTGTAAAAATATATTCTTTGCTATGGACCCATTGTCGAAAACTGGCACCCCCTTTAACTTCAAAGCATGGATCCGTCCACGTTATAGCCATGTCGTTAAAGCATTGGTATTAAATATGAATATTGGATTGTTCCCCTTTTCTATTCATATCATTTTATGAGCGATCCAGATCAAAAAATTGTAGTATTAAATATTGAAACCATCTTTCGGGTGCACCAGTAAATTTTGTTTCGTATTGTGTTTTATTCCGACTCTCTCTGATCAGGGAATGTATACTTTGTGTTTGTAAAATGTTGTCCTAAAATGTTAACTTTTCCCAATCCCATGTTCAAAAGTAAAGTATTTCATCAACTTTAATTTAAACAAGTTCAATGTTGCTATTATAAAGAAAAAAAGCTAGAATGAAGGTCGAAAATGTTCGGGTTTTTTTCATTCTTTTTTAGTTTTTTGTACATATCAAACATATTTGTTTACTCTTTGTTTTTAATGTAACTGTTTGTTATCAATTCATTATGAAGAAATCAATAAACAATACCTTTTTATTTCATTTTCTTTCTCGAAATTCTATTCTCTTATTCAGCCTTGCCCTAAGTTCTTTTAAAAACGTTAAAAATAAATCAGAATTTGTAAATTGTTTTTCAAAGAGGAATTGTATGTATCGTAAATAAAAACAGAAGACGGGATGAAGATATTTCTGTGGTTTCTATGACATCCTATCTAAATTGGAAATAATTATAAAAAATTAAAAAAAAAATAATAATTTAATAAATGTATTTAAAATTTTAATGTCAGTGCTGGTCGAATCTCCACTGCTATTTCATATTAAAAAGGCATAGGTGGACAATGTTCAATATCCTAGCTAGGTTCTTCTCCTGGCAGGAGTTTTGTCACTGCACCAAATGATTAGTTAACTAGATATGCACAAGCTTTTAAAAGGTGGTTAATTCAGAAAAGTTTCAACAAGTTGTTTTGACTAATTATTGTCCAGTCAGATTGCTGTAGGCGGAATCATTAGCCATTATCAGCCGTCTTGTTTATCCCCCTTTTATTTGTTTTCTCTCATGACGTTTTCTCTTAAAGTTAAGGTATCCGATCCATAAAAGCCCTAGATTCAATGAATTTGATGGCAAACAGGTATGTTTTGGATAAATTCTCAGTAAACTTGGACAAAATTTTCATGTTTAAGTATCAGGATCCGGTTGTATCAATATTTAATAGTTTATTAAAGCATTATTAAACTCCATATATTTAATGAGTCATTAATTTCCGTTGTATCAAAGTTTAAATGAACGAATTTGTTCATTAAAACTCCATTAAATTCCTATATTTTAATGATGCCAATGGGGCTTCATTAAAACTTAATAACGCTAAATAACAATGGTGGCCAACGTGATGTTTCATCAATTAGGGCGAAGAAGAGCCGACAGAATTTTTCGGGAACGTTTTTCTATTGACAATATGTGTGACGAGGAAATTCGGAGGAGATATTCGGTTCAGTAAAAATCCATAAAGCAAATTGTGGATATTATTGATCCAGTATTCGGCCCAAAAAACCAAGAGATCACAAGCTCTCTCTACAGAGTTACAGGTACATCACTGACAAAAAACAATTTTACTTTGCCATTTGCACTGTTTGTCAATGGCCTCTGTCAAGCAACAACAAGGGCTAGCTTCCATTTGTTTAACTTGATTACGTCACATATGTCGTCATTTTGGTGGCGGATCCTAGAAATTTTTACAGCTGATACTGAAGAACATTGATTTAACTTGTCACACAAAAAATGGATCTCTGCATTTTTTTTCAAATATTCCTACTTGCAATTGTCTTAATCAATTACACGTTGATTTTGTTTACACTTTGATTTTGTTTTAAAAAAAAGTGACACCGAATTTTATCCACCTTTGTATAAATGATCAATATGACAGATGCTAAGAACGAAGGTTTGCCGGTTTTTTATTAAGCCTACAGGTTATATAATTAATTTAGGAATAAGAAATCATTCTTTGAGTATTTTGAGGTGATAATTTTGGTCGGGGCGTGATCAAATCCAATAAAGGGCTTTATTGATCACGCCCCCACCAAAATTATCACCTCACAATACCCAAAGAATGATTCCTAATTACGTATATATATATATATATATATATATATATATATACATTTATGCCATTGTTCGATTAAGTATAAAATATAAATAACCAAACCCCGCTAGCACCTTAAATTATACGTTATTTGAAGTTTTGTCTTTTATAGTACAAAATCGAAACGTAGTGTTATCACAGGAAAAGACACTGGAAAATGTAAATATTTTGATGTAATTTTTACAATATATTTTGTTGTAAAATATTAAACATTTAAATTATATATATATATATATATATATATATATATATATATATATATATATATATATATATATATATATATATAACACATGTCTTCAGACTTGAAAGAATTTTTAACTTATGCAATACTGTTGTTATTTATTGTCATTTCTGAATACATGTAGTTTTACGGTTTTTTTCCCCAAATACTACTTTAACTACTTATAGAAATTTATTGAAGGGGTAAGGTCATGATTTTGGTCAATTTTTCCCCGTTTTTTAAAGCTGCTTGGTCCGATTTTTTTGTAATTACAGTATCAATTTTTTTTCATACAAATCATTTATCTTGGAACGTTATGGACTTTCTCATATTTACACCAGCAGAATCGGTCTCCTTTCAAAGTTAGAAATATTCAAAGTAAATAAAAATAATTTCTCTTTGGGCAAACGAAAAAAACAAACCAAAATGCATCAAGGGAATGTTTAGAAAAGGAAACCGCTTGGCATCGTCCCCCGAATGATTGTTATTCAACCCGCTTGCTATGCATCGATTGTAAAGAAAGCAGACTTTAGAAATATTAGCGAACAAAACGTACACATGTTGTTTTGTAATTTGTCTGATCATTTCGACCTTTATTTAAAGCGATGTCAAATTCGTAATACAACCATACCCGTCTCGTCGTAAAATTTAACATGAGGCGAAATAACGCGGTACCTTTTAATGTCGTTTGTTTTGTACGTATTTTTCTTCATTGAAATTTGGCATAATTGACGGGTAAAACTACTGCAATGTCTATTATTATACATATACTAAGCATAGCCATCGTTTAAAAGCGTGCATAAAATTTGATATAAAATCGGACCAAGCAGCTTTAATATTACAATACTACAGTAGGGCATATCTAATAGTCAACCAAAATTTGATAAATATATATTAATTTATTGAGTGATAAGGTACCTAGAATTTAGACAGATTTTCATTTAATAAAGTTGCATCTTTTAAATTCTCTGGGACAGTTTGTTGCTACTGAATTCTTTTTTTTTTTTTTGCTGTCTGGTGCATATTTGTCCACTTTGTTTTTATTTCTTTAATCGATCGATTTGTTCCACCAAGTCAGCAAGTAGTTGAATTTTGCTTGTATCAGAATTTTCCCCCTGTTTCGACCTGACTTTGTTTGGACGTCGGCGTCTGTCATCTTGCTAGAATGTTTACAAACAAAGCAGACGCCCCGGAAGTTGACGAGCATAGCATTATGGGTAATATTTAAAGAATAAGAAAGCTTTAATGACTCATTAATATTTTAATGCTGCATTAACTAACAAACCTTTAATAACGGTTTTGTACAACAACCTTTAATGTGTTTATTAACTAATGATTTGTTTAGAATTTAATGATTCATTAGGCTTAATAACACATTAAATTTAATGAACCGTTGATACAACCGGCTCCAGTATATGAATAGTTGCCCCCTTTGCTTTTAATCTATAAAAACATTTATAAAAATTCTATAGTGTATAAAAATTATTTTCAATAAATATTTTTCTATAATCCTAATGATTAAATGCATTGATTGATATTCTTAGTAATTACTTTTTTTTTTTTTTTTATAAAATGTGCTTGTCTCCATATACCTTCATGCAATCTTCATAAATCAATTAGTGCTTAGTTAATGATATTTTTAAAAATTTCTCTAAACTATTATCTACTCGGCTATGGAGTTAGTGACATGTTACAATCGCAACTTCTCGGGCCTTTCCGGCAGCCTCGGAAAAACACATCGAATGTATTAACATTACCGGATACCGGGCGTACACTTACCTAATCCTGACAAACTTTTACATGTGAATTTGAAATATGCTTTGTAACTTCAAAACTTCTACGTTCCTCTACAATCTTTCAAATTAATTATTCTTTAATGAAATTAACCTTGTGACCTTTAAAATATTCAACATATGCATTATAAATTACGGTTTCTACTAACAAATATTCTTATCCTAAAAAGTTCGCACCGTTTTTCAAAATCTACGATATAACATCAAGTTATTTTATAATTCACTTGTGTATTTTGACATGATTATGCCCTTGCAATATTGAATTTTCTAAATGACCTCAAAACCACAAATACATCTGCTTGTAGCATGCGACTGCCATATCACGTGACCACTATGAACATAAAATATTGTACTGTTATATATATATTTTAGAAGTATTTTGCATCTGAGTTGCTATTATTGATTTTAAAAAGACATGGCAGTTGAACTAAAGTATACGTGTTTTCATCACAAAAATTTGCCGATATTTTTATTGACCACCTCAACTGTACTGCGAATCATCATCCTGACTTTTGTATAAAAATATAGCCACATGGCCTGACGTCAAAACACAAACTACACAGCTTCAAAAGCAATCGATGGCTATAAAAATACAGCAGCTAATTTACGTCATTTTTATCAAAATAATACCAAAAAAAATTATCGCAGAAAAATACATTTTTCTTAATGGACATTGAAGTTGCTCCGTTGATCTATATTACTAAACAATTATAATACAGATGCATCATATGTATCAAATGGACATTTACATTATGAATATAAAAATCACTCTCATAATAATCATATTTGTTTTTTTATCAATTAGAATACAATTTGATTTCGTGATTTCCAGATATTTAAAGATAAGTTACTATTATTTACAATTGATTACTTTAGAGCAACTTAATTTTCAACTTCGCTTTACTATTATTTAGTAACAATTATTTACAATATAATAGTTCAGAACAACTCAATTTTGAAATGCATTTCAAAACTTACACACAGATATACGCACAGTCAAAAAAGACCATAAAAATGCATATGCACCTGACTTATGCGAAACAAGTGTGACCCCCCCCCCCCCCCCGAAAAAAAATTGAGATTAGCTTTAACGATACCAGTCAATTCAAAACATTTTGCAGCAAATAGAAGCATTTGAAAGAAAGAGCCAAGACGGTATAGAGAATTCAAATATCGCGAATCAACATTTTTCTGTGGAAACCTTATTCCAAAAGGACTGCAAAGCGCCGCCACTGGGACCCGACACAAGGGGAGTTTTACAACAAAGACAAAATATATAAACCAGTTGGTATTAGTTGAAAAAAAACCCGCCCCCATAGAAAACATGTACTGCGGTATTTTGTTTAAAGAATTAATGTAACATAACTTTAGCATGTGTACGCACAGGTTTATCGAGTAAGGGAAAGAGAATAAATATTGTATTAAGTTATACATTAAGTAATTGATTAGCAATAATAAATTTTCCGACGCAATACTTTTTCTACCACACAATTCTCTCTAAAATATTTCCATTATACTTTATTGGCGGGCAACATTGAAAAGATTGCTTCAACTTTCAGTAAGATGGTCTTGACCCCACAAACCTCCTCCACATTCTCTTTCCGTATGGTATAAAATAGTGACTTTGGGTGTGTATGTGTAATATTTTTCCTTGACTCTTTTGTTTAATTTCAAAGAATATATTTTCAAGCTTAAGTGTGATCCAGACACTTTTCATGGATAACACTGCAAATAGTATGTTAGAGAAGGAATGCGGTTTCAGAGATTTATTTCATGTTTTAAATGCATTTTTTACGATATGTTTTGAATATACTAATCATGTTCATTCCACGTTAAAACTCTAAACCCATCCCATTCCACCAGCAAATCCACATTTAAGGACACCCTTGGTGCGATGTCCTGACTATATTTCACGTCTTCCTGTGTTCTACAACTTTTTCATATTCTTAATAATAAAAAAAAAAATAAGATAATTATAAACAACTGTGCACCAGTTTTAATCAAAGTCATTGAAGAATTGTAGTACTGAACATGTTAATAATAAATAAACAAATTGATTTTTACGTACGCAAACATGGCAGTTTATTTAACAAAACCCATGTACAAACTTGTAGCTCCATGCGTATATGCAAATTATAAACCTCCCTATTGCTAACATGCAATTCTCACCAAATTGTGGTAACTGGTTACTGTGTGGAACCAATTCTCACCAAATTTCGGTAACTGGTTACTGTGTGGAACCTAGTCAAACTAATGTTTAAACTAATAATAAGTTTGTTTTACTCTGTACATGTTTATAGTATATAACTTCTCTTTTAAAGGTTAGTATGGTGTTCCAAACTTAGATGATACAAAATGTTCACATTTTCCATTTGGTTGGCGATGTCTTATAGTAAAACAATATTGAATGGAGCTACAGAAAGCAATCTAAAAGAAATTTAACCGAAAAAGTAAGTTTTTTCTTATGTCTTCATTCATGCAAATATATAAATATTCAGCTGGAATCAAGATGAGTAAAAATATTTCTATAATGTACTAGATCAGTGGCCACCGCGCAATCTTAAAGTTACACTAAAACTGTCAAATGTGTTAATAATCTTCTGTTAGCAGATTAAACGGACAAACTTATAAAGTTAGATGTTCGGAATCCTCCAACACTTCTCCAATGAGGATTTTCTTAATCCTCGACAAATTTTGAAATATTGGTACAATCGAGTATCTATGATCCGCCACTTGGTGCACTCTCTAAAGTTATCGTTCCTTACTTTGGTAGATTGACTGGCTCTCATTGATAACTATGTCATAAAAGTTACACTGAAACTGTCAAATGTGTTAATAATCTTCTGTCAGCAGATTAAACGGACAAACTTATTAAGTTAGATGTTCTGAATCTTCAAACGCTTCTCCAATTAGGATTTTTTTAATCCTCGACAGATTTTGAAATATTGGTACAATCGAGTATCTATGATCCGCCACTTGGTGCACTCTCTAAAGTTATCGTTCCTTACTTTGGCAGAGAGAGGATCGATAAAGTATAGAAGATTGACTGGCTCTCATTGATAACTATGTCATAAAATTCGACGAATTGAAACTACTATGTCATAACAACAAGTTTTGGTGATGTTCAGTGTCAGAACTCTAACTCTTCACCATGGCGGATATCAATCATGATCTGAATATTGTATTGCATTTTTTTTAATAGAGATTAATTTTAATTAACGTAAACAAAAATACAGTTCATGATAATTTTCTAAATTACATATTACTCTATTTGTTTATTGACAGCAAATAGCTAGGATATGGCAACAAAACCGTATTTAGATTATACTAGACTTTGACCCTTGCATATCGGACATTTACGAAATAGGTACATCGACACACCGTATTATTGACATAATAAAGCTTAATCCTACATTAATGCCATAAATTTTACTACACTTTTTTAGTTTGAATAATATGTGTCTCGGGAAAGGCCCTCACCACAGTTGGATTGCCTCCCATATATTATACCCGTAATGTAGCAGAAAATGCAGAATCGCTCCGGAACGATTTTGGAGAAAATTAATGAATCTATTAAACGGAAGAATTCAGCACTTTTTCACCAACGTACAGATATTTTCTTTGCTACAGAGACAATACACGGGACGCATTGTATCGTAAAACTGGGTACGAAGGACATTGACCATTTTTACGATAAAACATATTTAATGTTCACTCTCCTACATGTATATAAGAAATATAATGTGAATTGTTTTGCATGTTATCAAATATTTTTTGTCATCACGAAGACAAAAGTAAGTACTTAGTTGAAATGTATATTTGTTACTGTATACAGGGAAATATTCACCCGTTTTATTTTCGCCCCTTTCGTCATCGTTATCAGCAGGCGAATTCAAATGTTCCAATTTATCTCTGTAGTAAATATGCGTGTCTGGGCGAATTTAAGACGGGACGTAACTATTTGGAAGTGTAGAAGGGTGAAAATAACATAGAGCGAAATAACTCTGTATACAGTATTTTATACTTTCTCTCATAAGAAATCATTAATATATATGAACAGAATATATAATAAATTTCCAATGAAAATTTACCCATATTTGTATTATCATTTCTGAGTTTATTCATGCAAATATGATATTGTGGAAACATAAATTAAATATCCCGTGAGCGTGAATGTATTGCGCAAGCGCAAGATTGTAAAGTCCAATAATCCAGATGATTTCCAGGATTTTTTAGGAATTTTCGCTGATTATTAATTAGCCAAGCTTAACTGAGAAAAAAATAACAACAAATTGGTAATCTTCAAGTACCAATGATGTTTAAAATATATAAAACAAAAGACAGTATTCTTCCGATTTATCGGTATTAATTAAAGACCAAAAATTCGAGTCTATTATTTTGATATAGTAGTATAGATATATAATTAATGAAATTCATTATAGTGCTTGTTTCCAATTTTGTAGAAGAAAGTTTTTTAAATCAATTAAAATTTACATTCAGGTTGAACTTAGACCATTGAACTGCATGCGTCAGATCTTTGTTATTTTCTTATCTATTTAATAATTTATTTTTCTATTTATTTATTGTATTAATTAATTAATTATTAATTTTATTTATTTATTCAATCGTGTATTATATATATACATATATATATATTTATATGGCGTGGTAATAAAATAAATCAAAATTAGATACAGTTTTTCGTAAACATTTATAAAATCATACAAAGTGTAAATAGCATATTACATTTTTATTCACTTTGTTTATGGAACCCGGTAAGTGCTTAATTTTTGCTTCATAGCGAGCACAGATCGCTGAGGTGAACTACTGGTTAGAGAAGCGAGTTCTTTGGCCTGTCCACAATGCCAAAAGTGGTGGCTTTTCACTCTGAATTTACGAAGTTTGTCGTTTTATTCTGAGTATGTCACAGCCACAAAGAGTAGTATTGCCTCCTTTTCTTCGTATTTTGTCGAGAGACGTAAAGAAAATAGTAGAAGAAAGGTTGTTTTTTTTTAATTATGAGGCCACATTGTCCAGGTACCACTGAGATTTTCAAAAGATGATTCGATGATTATGTTCTATACTTGTTTTATAACATTTTTTATGACGTTTTTACAACTGTTTTTGAATTTATTAAGCCAGCAGCTACCTTCATGACAAGTCATTATTTCAAAATGTCAGCTATCACTAACCCAAATCTGACTGGTAGGCAAAGAAATATGTTTCTTATTGATGAATTCTTTATGTTTTTGTGCCGCCTCAAATGTGGTATGATGGCGCAAGATCTTGCTGTTCGATTCAATTGTCATGAAATAGTAAGCAGAAAAATCATTACCTGGGCAAATTTTTTGTAAGAATTAATATTTGGCCATCTCGAGAACAGGTTTATAGGAAAATACCGGATTGCTTTAAGACTCTGTGCCCCACAACACGAGTTATAATCGATTGTACAGAAATCAAAACTGAGAAACCCTCCTCCTTAGTGCTTGGTTCAAAATATTATTCTTCATACAAAAGTACGCACACGTGGAAGGGACTGGTTGGAATAGCACCTCATGTTGCTCTTACATTTGTTTCAAGTCTCTACACTGGCTGCATGTCGGATGTAGAGATTACTAAGGTTAGTGGTCTGTTAGATTTACTTGACCAGGGTGACTCCATTATGGCAGACAAGGGGTTTGTACTGAACAAAGTTTTAGAGGAGACCAGGATACGTATCAATACCCCACCTTTTCTAATTAGTCGGGGGCAATTTACTCTGCAAGAGGTTGAGGAGACTCAACCTATAGGTAAGCTTAGAATACACATTGAGCGCCATATTCGCCGTGTCGAAGAGTTTCATATTTTTGATGGTGTTATTCCACTTAGCATGGTTGGGACAATAAATCAGATTTGGACTGTTGCAAACTTGCTGACACTCTTCAGAGGGACTTTGGTTAAAGAGTGGGCATAAATTCATAATTGTCTACAGAGATTTATCAAATTTCTGATAGATATATCACAATTCTGAATGAAGTATATATGCATTAAAGTGTACTCTGACAATAGAAATCCAGTATTTTCTTTGAAATGCGTGTTGCTACCCTTTTTCATCAACAAAGAAGATATTAATTAAACACTGAATTGCAAAATCAATCCACCATTAATAAGTTTCTTTAATGAAGAAGTAGTATTTTTTCAGCCTTTTTGAAAATATATAGTTAATAACAATTATTAAAACACTGACTGTGCCAAAAAAACGTACTTAATTGAAATTTATTTCATGTTTATGCATTCAAATTAAAAAATAATTAAAAAGGAACAAATCCATTTTTTCCTCCATGTCCTGCCAGATGTCAGCATCAAAATGGAGCAGTTCCAAATGTGACTCCTCAGGTGTCCACACAAAGAAGTGAAACCACTTCAGCCCAGTTACTCCTAACTGTGTCATTATCTGGTGGAAGTATTTGTGTGTTTCCTTCAGATGGTAACCATTTTCATCCTTAGACAGGTAAACACAATCAGCTAATGAATGGACTGGACACTTGATTTCCAGCAAACCATGAGGAGGATCCAGGGAAGGGCAGAACAATTTTCTGTCTGAGGTGGCCGCTAACCAAGGTGACCATGGGCTGATCACAACACCGCATGGATATACCTCTTCACCCACTGCCTTTAAGGAAAACAAATTATGATTATGAAAGATTAACACAAAATTGGTAAAGAAAAATATTTTATGAATTTAGTGTTGTTGGTACATTATTTACCTGAACATAAGCTAGAGCAGCATTAGCTTCGCATGCTAACCCATGTCTCATGGCAGATGTCAGAACCTTGCGGCTTGTCTTTAGTCTGGCAACAAGTGGTTTAGGATCTATGAAAAATAATTATACTAAAAATAATTATATAAGTGTACATTTCATCATTATTATACTGCATACATAGATAATATTAATATTTTGATGGAAAAGATACAGATATTTTATTTTTTTCTTCTTACATATTTAACCATTGCATAACAAATTGCCTATTATTTTTAAAGCTCGTTTTATTGTATCATGCTTATATATCTACCTTTTCTTCTGCGGACAATGTCACATGAACTCGGTGTTGATGGGATTATACAATGTAGACTTTATTCCCTTGGTTGGTTTCCTGGGGTTGCTGGGAGAATATCCCATTACTGTGACATCAGTGGAAGCACTTCCGCCGATCTCCTCGCCTAAAATTGTGGATAAATAGTATATACATGTACCTAATAAAATCTTACACAAATTGATTTAAAATATTTATATCCATATTAAGATATTGCATGTTACATGTAGGTATATACTTCTATATATAATTTTATTCATATATTATTTTTTTTAAATTATTTCACAATTGTTTTTGAAAGGGGGAGGGGTGCAAGTCTAGGTAATTATAAATCGTATATACATCTTGGAATATGCCAAGTTTGAGGCAAGGAGGTCTTGGCAACATCTGTAGGAACTGCCTTAAGGTTGGAGGCTTTCGTGTGGGCTAAAGAAGGCCCACAATGTGTCCACATGATCCCACATGATCAAGGAGAGGTACCAATGGCACAGGAGCATTTGCTGTCTTCCCTTCCAAACACTGGTTCCTTCTTTATTACTACCTGTGAATCATATCATATATATTATTGTCAAAGTTTGAAAAAATAATTGTATTCTTCCTATTTAGAAATTATGACAAAAACTTATAAAGCAGTTTTTCCTCGTGTTTCTGTTTTAAGTATACAGCTATGCTTACTTAAATTTGCAACTGTATATATTTAATGATGTTAATCATAAAAACCTCCACATCATGAGGGGTCTCATTCTTCTTCTGAGATCTGTAGCACTTGGCTCTTACAAGACACCCATCAATACCATCCAAGGCGTACACTAACAATTCAAACTCATAATTGATTTAGCCTACATCAGGTTGTAAGTACACATAATATCATCTTTATCAATTCGAGGATTCAGTTGCACGAACGTCAGTTTGATTAACTCTTAGTTAAAACCGTTATTAGCTGTTATTTTTTAATGGCAAGTTACATAACTAATAATGAGGAGGTCACGTCATGACAGGTGAGAGGACACGAATCTTACCTGCTCCGTATTTTGACGAAATATCTTTTTTTTTCAAGAAGGATTTTGCAAATAATTTTGTGCGTGTTGCATTTAAGACCATTTTGTGTTTCCAAAACCGTGTTGGAATTTTACCCAAACATGTGTATATATGTTCATTTTAATGCTTTCCTTATTTCCTTTGTGTTTACCTGGAATTTAAATTTCAACTAGCGAAGTATCTACCTGAATTGTGTTCACCTGTGTTATAACGGTAATTCAGTAATTCAATGTGTGACGCTGAAATGGCATCTGAAAACGTTTTGTCACAGTCATTCGCAATGAACAAACCTGTATATATTAAGAACTTTGAAATTCAAATGGACAAAAACAACAAAATATGCGATTTTGAAAAGTACGAATCCATACATAAGAAGGTTGGAGATGAAGTGCTTTGCATACAATTGGAAAGAGATCTCTGGAGAGTTTATCTAAAATCCAAGAAAAGTAGATCTGTGCTGATAGTAGAGGGTTTTGAGATCAGAAACATCACTGCCCAAGTCTACGAATCAAATCCGTATTCTACTGGTGCCACAAGTCCACGTGATAATATCTGTGGACTCCATTTGTCTGTAGATGAATCTGCAGTACTAGAGATGTTGCACTTTTTGATCTCACGATCAAGAATGACCTTTAATATGAAAACATCAGACATCCAACGAATGACTAAGGAACAGATTCATTTACATAGCCCCCCCCCCCCCCGGTCACTCCCAAGGAGTGCAACATTTGCAAAGTTAAAATGCCGTATACATGTATATCATTATAACCAAGTTGTAGATGATCATAAAGCCCAATGCTTTAACTGGGAAAACGGTCACCGAAAACAGCAATGCAAAAACCCTAAGGTCTGCAGAGTGTGTAAGGAACCCGGTCATGCGCCTGGATCTTCCGATTGTCGACATCATGAGGAATCCCCTGATAATGTGGTTGTTTTCCAAGGCCAGGACAACCCTTTGTCCAACTTCTTGCCCTGCAATCTTCGCGTATTCGGGGAGCACCACAAATCAGCGGAGAACGCATATCAGCTCTCTAAACACTTGGCTAAAAGTAAAAAAAATCGTATAAACTTTATTGAAAAGCAAATAGGGAAAATAGAATCTCAGCAATACTCTAAAATAAATATGAACTACAAACGTTTATAAGAGTATTATGCGGAAAAATGTAGTGGAGCTTATGTTCGCTCTAGATCTGTATAGTTAGAAAAAGGGGGGAAAGAAAAGTACTTCTTATTTTCTAAATTTAGAAAAAAAACAACAACAAAAACAACAAATAATACTATTAATAAGATAAAAAATGAAATGGAATAGAATATATATGCATAGAATTCTTTATGCAATAGAAAGCAATGATATTGATATTGTTGATATTCAAAATTATATCAATAGTATTAATTGTAAAAAAATCAGTGATAATGAAAAGGAAATGTGTGATGAAATACCAATATTAATTGAATGTAAAACTGTAGTTGAAAATATGAAAAATAATAAATCTCCCGGACAAGACGGTTTACCGGTGTAATGAAGAATAATGACTCCCGTAGAATAATGACCGGGGGGTCATTTTTCGACGTAGAATAATGACCCCCCCCCCCGGTCATTATTCTACGCAGAAAAATAACCCCCCCGGTCATTATTTTACGTAGAAAAATGATTCTTTTGCCTGAAGAATAAGTGTCATTTTCATAAAAATGAGCACATTCCACATGACGAAAAGTGACCCCTGTAGAATAATGACCCGCTTGTAGATTAAAGTTTTTCAGTATATTTTTTTTATTATTTGTGAAGTAGTCTTTACACTATTGTAATTTTTACTGCTGCAGTTTACAGAAAGTAACAAAAATAATAACTCATATTCAAATAAACTTAAAGTGATAGAAGGGGTATATCTTAGAAAATAAAAATCCTTCCGTTATAACAAGATATTGACGTATTGCATCAAGGTATGGTTGTCATCTTAAAGGGGCATGGTCACGATTTTAGTCAAAAATTATTTTTCCGATTTTAATGTTCACAAGGCTTCAATAGGCAACCAAAATTTGAGGGTCATTCGTTGAGTTATAAGCAAGGTACAGAGCTTGCAATTCTTTGCTATGTAAACAAAGCTTTTGTTAACATTTTGAATGTTGAAGTGAAAATTCCAATTTTAGACCTAATGAATGTGTTGAACGTAATGAACTATTTATTTATGCTTAAAATGAATAAGAAGATAGACAAATCAGCTTGAAAAAGATTTTTTACCTGGTATGTTGAACCTATGTAAACAACAACAGGACACGAGGTACGAGTTTATATGACAAATAATTGTGAGCCCTGTATCTTGCTTATAACTTTACAACTGACCCTCAAATTTCATTTGATCAGTATAATGAAGGCATAAAAATAGAATTTGACCAAAATCGTGACCATGCCCATTTAACAATTTCATTTACATATATCTATGGTGTTCCGATAGGGCCACTTCGACCTTAGGGCGAAGATGCGAAGTTGCAAAGGCGATAGTGCGAAGGCGAAGGAGCAAAAGTGCGAAGATGCGACGACGAAGCGCGAAGATGTGATGCCTAAAGTGCGAAGGTGCGAAGGCGATGGAGCGATACTACTATCGCTCCTTCCCAACTTCGCACTCTGGGTTTGCATCTTCGCACTTTCGCCTTCGCCTTTTTTTATTGTAAAACACGGTCGATTACATGGAATTTAATGCAGGCACTGTACTCGCCAAGGTTTTCCGATTAATCCAGGCTATAATTGGTACGCATGCGCAAGGCCATCACGCTTACTATGAATGTTTATAAATATTTTAATGTGTACATGTGACAGATATTTTACCAGTGCTGGTTATGTCTAATCATTATCTACTTCACACAAAATTTAATGTTAGCCATAATGTTTACATATGCACTTCCAGACTCCTGTCACTTACCTCCGTCTGTTTACCGTGGATCAAACACAGTGACATTCTAATTTCATTATGCGACACTCCTTGCTCATGCATGGATCTAGAGGGGGAAAGGGGGTTCGTCCCCTCGGAAAATTCAATATTAATACTTTCACGAAGGAAAATGGGAGAGGGGGCCCGGACCTTATCCCCCTGGATAATTTAATTTTATTAATTTTATAAAAATAAAATTTACAAAGTATGCCTCGGAACCCTTTATACGACAGAGAGCTCCGCAATTATAAAACAAAGGTAATCACAGATTACAAAGATCACCGAGACGAGGCATCACCTTTTTGAGGCATCACCTTTATGAGACCAACTTTATCATATTATATGAAAATCAGTCTTTATGATCTTGGATATTTATGGATTCTGTTTCGACACAATATCGTATATCATCTGTTAAAAAATTGTATGATAATCATATGATTATGTTAATCAATACAATAATATAAAATTAAAATCATATCATACTTACAATATATATATTACATAAGATACCTTAAAAAATAATATTGTAACGTATGATATGACATTGTATTGTGTTAAACATTATTGTACTTGATCAAATAATATAATATCATAAAACATAATACAATATAGTATTATATGAAACAATATCACATGCAAAATACATCATAACATTGAAACATATAATATTATATTTATATAATAGTGTTGTGTTGTGCATGTACTATGCCTAAATAGTAGTCAGGGTTTGGAGACATAGTGCACTCGCCTCCGGCTCGTGCACTATGTATCAAACCCTGACTACTATTTAGGCATAGTACATGCACAACACAACACTATTAATATTATTATGCCGACTGTTGAATATACTGACGTGCTTTGCTATCGGTAGCTGTGAGGTTCGAGTGTTGACAAGTCCCTAAAAATAATCACTTGAAAAGCAAGCGTTTGTTGTTTTTTTTCTTCAAATTAATCAATTGATTTGATTGTTTATTTAATCAACAAGTTGTTGTACAATAAAAAGTCAACCAAGGTTTATGTTCTTTTCAAGATATGAGAGACGTTTGGCCTTACCGAGAAAACTCGAAATGTTTAGCAGACGAAATCTCATTGAATTTTTTTCTTGTACATTCTTTATCAAGCGTCATTTAAAAAAGCGTTTTTGTGATTCTCATGTAGAATTTCTTTGAAAAATGTTCAATCAATTTGTTCAAAAGTTTATAAGAAACTTAAACTTTAAAATTACCGACAATAATGAAGTGTTTTTGGAAAAATGAATAATTTTAATTGCTTGATGTCAGTCGTGTATATCTACGTTTTATATTTATATATACCGTTACATATAATAACGGCGAATATAGCTTAGCGGTAACGTGTTGGGCTTCAAGCTGGAATGATTTTAGCATCGTGATTTTGAAAGATTTTCGTTGAAAATATTCGCCGTGCTCTATTTCGGCATAGTATGCTTACGCTATATAAATCCTTTGATACTATGCGAAAATAGATGAGTATTGAATATATAGTGACAAACTGACAGAAGGCATAATAATGTATAATATAATATAGTATGCTATTGTATTGTATGATACTGTATCATATTTGATAAATAATATGATATTGTATTATATGATACAATATGATTTGATACAATATTCTATCATATCAAATGATACAATATCATGGGATAAAGTAAAATATTATATCATACAATTATATAATACATAATGTATCATATGATACAATAATATATATTACAACATCATAAAATACAATTGCCTGTGATATGAAACTTTATCATATAAACCAATATCATATTATACAATATCGTATGATACGATATTTTATAATATTACAAAATCATATATACAATTTTATTTGATATAATTGTATATTACAGAAACCAATATCATATTATATATATAACTGTATGATACAATATCAGAGAATATATTTTACTTTATCGGCATTCTTTAGTAAGTTTAGTTAATATTAAAGATGAATAATGCATCAATAGTTTGTATGAGCATTGGCAAGTTTGGATACAATAAAGATCGTGTGATCAAAATCAAGAGGGATATAAACCCCTAACATGGGCCGTTACCTCTTATCAACGCTTTTAGAAACAATCTTTTATTATTATAATCGATCAGTGTTTATTATCTATTAAGATTTACTATAGTCAGGTACTCTTCACACATTTGCTCTAAAAGAATAACGTCTATTCATGATCACAAATACAACTTTACAACAAATGTTTAGCACATTGATGTTCATATATTACATGGAAGAAAACAAAACTAACGCAAAATGATTTTTTAAAAATCAATTTCCCTAAGAAATGTAAATAAGAAGTATTTATATTCCTACGTTACCTGCCCCCTTAGTCTTTTTCCATAAAGATATATACATATATCATTCTCGAATGAAAATTCATTCACCAATGAATATTGCTTATATTATTACAACAGTTATTCTTTCATGATTATTTGTCGTTAATTATCACACAATATCCTCATTGTGTATGAATCTTTCTTTGTTTGCGTCATTTCCCGTCGTATGTCGACGAGAGAAGTGACGTAGCTGTTAACAATCAATCTGTGGCAATGTAAGAGTGTTTTGTGTGTGCTTGCTACGGATATGATAAACTGTAAACAGCGATTTATTTACAAGTTCGGTGTTTATAACTTCAAAATCAGTTGAACAGAGTGAACAATTAAGTAATTTCAGAGTCATATCTTGGATACGGGGTAACCAATTTCTATTCATGTTTACGGGGTGGGGGGTAATTTTTCTATGGGGGTCATTTTCTTCATGTTTAACATGAAGAAAATAACCCCTGGGTCTTTTTTCTTCAGAAAAATCCAATTATTCTTCAGCTGGGGGGGGGGGGGGGGGTCATTATTCTACGTCGAAAAATGACCCCGGTCATTATTCTACGGGGGTCATTATTCTATATTACACCGGCAGAATTCTATAAAGCCTTCTGGGATGATATAAAACATATTTAGTATGAGTCTCTAATCAAGAGTATAGAAAATGAAATATTGCCTTTTTCACAAAGAAATGCGATAATGACTTTAATTTACAAAAAAGGAGAAAAAAAATAATCCCAAAAACAAACTACAGACCCCTTAGTTTAACAAACACAGATTATAAGATATTTGCACATGTATTAGCTGATCGTTTACAAAAAATAGCAAGTAGATTGATAGGACGTAAGCAAAGTACATATACAAGTTGCTGTCCTTTAAAAAAGGACTACAATACGTGGACCATTTGCATGTGTTTCCAACGAAAGCGTGAAAGCTATCAGAGATTCCATCGACTCTAGCCCTCTGCTTTTAACCACTAAATTTGTACGTTGCATTACGTATACATGTTTGTATAGCCCTGACTTCTAAAATAATTATGATCTATATTTATATATGAATGAAGTTTGCATGTATAGTATCAGGCATTCGGTAAATTCTACTATTTGCGCACACATTACGATTTGCACTACTTTGCTAACTAACGTTATGCAGTGACAGCTTTGTGTAAATTAAAAATTTCATATTTTGATGCATTTCATATTTTGATGCATTTTTCTTGAGATTTAAACTTTTATACAGGGACATAATTATTCAATCATACTTAAATGTTTAAAAAAGTTTAATCGGGAAGTTCTCTAGCCTTGCCTACTATAAAAGTAAAGTTACATGTGTATTCGGAAAACAACAATACATTGCAAATTATGCTATTTGATGCATGTTGTAGTTTCGGCATAACATTTATTTAACTTATTTCATAATACTGATATTTCACATCACACGCCAATCATTTCTTTAAAAGGAATACTTTGTTTCTGTACTGTTTACAGAGCCTTTGAACTTATGTGTGCATATGGCACGGAATGGCGATCCCGATTCAGATAAACGTGTGCTAGCCTGGTTCCCTGAGCTACCCATTACGCACAGGAACCAGGCTAGCTCATGCGCTGGCTAAATTTTCCCCATAGCATCCGGTTTAACCTCGCTTATATATTTTCTGCGTGGACCTCATGGTCCACGCAATAAAAGGACGTTATATCGGAGAAAATGCCAGACTAATACTTGATGTTTTTTAATATTACATGCACAACGACTTAGATGGAATATTACTCTTTCTTGATTTTGAAAAGGCCTTTGATTCAGTAGAATATGATTTTATGTTTAAAACGCTAGAAAAGTTTAACTTCGGAGATAAATTCATAGGAATTATAAAAACATTGTATAATGACCCAGTCTTTAAAATTAAAATCAATGGTTGGATATCGAAATCATGCACAATGCATAGAGGAATTCGACAGGGATGTCCTGTATCCGCTCTTTTATTTACATTTTTAATTGAAATATTAGCCATTAAAATTAAAAATAATTACGATATTAAGGGTTTGACTCTGAATAAAAATGATACTTGCAATGATTTAAGTTTTTAAATTGTTCAACATGCGGACGACTGTACCAACATGCTAAAAGATACAAACTCTTTGAGAACAGTAATAGAAACAATTACCGGATTAAGTAAGGCTGCTGGACCTTAACTTAACTTAGAAAAAAACAAAGTGTCTGTTAACTGGTTCATTTATCGATATGTATTCCAACGATTCTCATATACATGGAATAAAAATAACAAAGACCTGTATAAGATCGCTCGGTATTTACCTGGGACATGATAAAACTGTATTCTTTGAAAAAAATTGGATAAGTAAACTAGAAAAACTAGAAAAAAGTGTCTGGAAAAGACGAAATTTGACCATATTTGGTAAATGCACTGTAGTCAATACCCTAGCAATATCAAAAATATTATATAATGCCAATATTCTAGAAAATCCTAAATGTGATTTTTTAAAAGCTGCTTCTAAACTTATATATATCTTTATTTGGAAAAAGCGAGACCGAATTAAAAGAAATACTTTAATTGGCAAAATTGAACAAGGTGGAATAGGTGTTATTGATATTGAAAGCGAATTCCATGCTGCCGAAGCGTCGTGGATAAGTAGAATATTAAATGAAAACAGTGTTACACATAGAACACTTAGTGCAGTTATGAGACAATATTTACATTCACTTTCTTTCCCCCTATTAAATAGCATTGGTTGATTTTAGTGATATTTACGCATAACACAGAAGACCCAATCACCAAACCTGGAGCGTATTAATACATTTAGTCTTCCTGTAGTATTTCTCGGAAAACGTGACTGACTCTCTTCGCGATTTCAAACCGGATCACGACCTAGTATTATATTTACACTGTTTGACATTTCATTGGTGTAAATATTTTTTAACAACTTAATGAATGCAATTGATTAATTTCTTAGTATACCAAAAGTAAATTCATAAAATTACATAGAAAAGTAAAAATTCTGTAATCATAATTTAAAACTCTGTGAACTATTTTTGTCAGCATAATACGGCTATTCCAGTGGCTCTTCCGTCAATTGCGCATTACTCGTTGAATAAGACAGAAATTTTTAAAAAGAAATAATATTTGCGGAAAGGAAATAAATATGACAAAACGTAAATATAAACATTGAATCATTATTTTTTGAAAGATGTGGTCTCATAACTGCAACGGTGTGTGCAAACAAATTTTCATAACGCGCTAGCGCGCGTTATTCAATTTGTATGCACACACCGTTGCAGTTATGAGACAACATCTTTCAAAAAATAATGATTCAATGCTTAAATATAAACTAAATATCTCCGATATTTTAAGAACAGCAGAATACAACTTTTTGGAATCATCATTTTTCAAAATGCTGAAACTTCTTGTTTTTTACGGAAATGTATTTTCAGCTTTTAACAGATGTAAAAAACAAAAAATGTGAATACGCTAAAGAGACGAATTCCTGAGTCAATTTATATGGAACAATAACCTTTTCCAGTATGCAAATAAACCACTATGTTTTGAAAATTGGACAAAAAGTAGAATTTTGTATGTTAAAGATATTTTTGATGAAAATGGAGAGTTTTATGATATGATGTACTTTGCAAAAAAATGGTTAGAAAAAACAATATCTTATGTGAATATTATGTTTAGAAAAGCATTTAAAGTTTATAAAGAAAAATTTGACTGCAGCTATTTAAAATTCGTCAAAATCAAACTTTGTGTGTCATTGTGTGTCAGTTAACAATGTTAAAAGTAATTTTTATTATTCATTGTATATTAATATAAAGTTTCAAAAACCAATATATGAAAATAGATGCAGAAAAGATTTTAACGACATATTATGTCGATGGGAAAATGTGTATGTTGCAAAAATCAAAGAAATTTATGAAAAAAGAATCCCAGAATTTAATTACAAACTCTTTCATGCTATATTGTACAATAATGTATGTGTCAGTAAGTGGAACAATACTGTCTCTCCATTGCGCGAAGTGTGCAATGTTAACGAGGATACAAAACACCTTCTGTATGATCGCAAAATTGTCAAACATATCTGGGAGAGAATAAGCATTTACTTAAAATTTGACGTCACATGGAAAATTGTTGTACTAAGTTATTACAATGAAATTACCGAAAAAACTTCTCTTTTGAATAACTTTTATCTTTCATTAGTTTTACAATATATAAATAATATGTAAACGGTGTGACCGTTGGACCGAGCGCAGATTTAACACAGTGCAGTTTGATTTTTGTATAATAAAATCTATTTAAAACGCACAAAGTAGGATCCGCCAGTATGGTTGCCTACTCAAATCATTCGTGAAAGTTAAACTAAACGTCGCGTGCTCAGTCTACATTATGACGTCATATTTCAGACGTAAAACGTTCAAGTTTTGTCTTCGGAAATAGCCGAAGAGAGTTACGTGATTCCGATTTTTTTTTATTTCTTCTTTAATTGTTCATCAATATTTAATTCATATGATTGTCAATGTAATAAAATTGAATACTTTATTCAGAATCTAAAAGATCAGTTCCTTGACGTTTATGTTTTTATTTTCCGTCTGATAATTGATAAGTCATACATAGAACAAGTCGTGCTTCTTGATTGAAGCACTATTGAAACTTATCTGGTTTTCTTTTTAATTCATTTTAATTCAGATTACCTTCTATTGAAACACTGGAACTTAATTAATCGAATTTAGGGGCAATACACATCGATAAGTACCAGTCAATCAATGATCGAACTAACTTTTTAAAAACAAAATGGCTGCCAATATGGCGGCGCCCAGGACTGGAAGAAAATTTTTTAAGCCTTAGTACCCCTGATTCAACTTTCATTTTTCACTGATTTTCTTATATATACGTGTTACCATTAATCCTCGCTTCGCGAGGCGGGCTTCGCCCGCCTCTCGCTGCGCTCGGTATAAAATGAAATGTAAAATTCAGAAAGAAAGAATGTGTGCGCAAAACCTAAGGCACAAGCTTAAAAATACTCTTTTTCTCCAGAATGTAATTATCACCAGTATTGGTAAAAATAAAAACGATTTTCATAAAAATATTGGAAACTTTCTATAATTTCAAAACAGTATATGAAGTACCATATTTTTTATATATGATATATGATACAGTAATCGATGTATGTTTATAATGAATACTTATTTTTATAATTATTGTATAATCGATTTATATACAATAGTATTTTTTTCCATATATGTAAAACTATGCTTATTACACAGAAGACATATTTATACGATATGAGTATCAAAATATGTATGTTTTGTGATGAATAATGATTTTATAAAACATAAAAAAAGTAAAAGTTACATAACTAATTGTTAATTTAACTAACGTTCGTGCAACCGAATCCAGGTATGTTATATTGATATTGTCACAACCATTGCAATGCTTAGGCTATATATTTGTGTGTAAATTTGTGCGATATCTCTGTATCTATTAAGTATTTACGTGTTTCACACAGCCGGAGATTTTTGTCTGTTTATAACCAAAGAACATGTAACTTAGATTTGTTTACATGTCGTACTAAACCGAAAATAGGCAATTTACCTCTTACATCTGTAACGTATTTTTCACTGAAGGATTTGTAACCCTTGGTGATTTCTTTTGCTCCATCACTTTGGCTACACTTTCGAACAATTTCTTCCACAAAACCGAACGTAATAGTGCGAACAACAGACAAATCGCGCGAAGTTGATTTTACTTTCAGTTCAACAGCCATGATTTTTGTTACCGACGCTAGCCTCGTTTTGGATGCGATGTGAATCTTCATAACGTGCTCATTCAGCCATTGAGAAATTGTATCAGACAGTTGACCTAAATACAACTGATCACGGCGTCAATAACTAAGAAAATACGGCAGCTAGTTTACGTCATTTTTATCAAATTAAAAAGAAACAAATTTATTGCAGAAAAATACATAATTCTTAATGGAAAATGAAGTTGCTCCGTTGATCTACATTACTAAACAATTATAATACAGATGCATCATATGGACATTTACATTATGTATATAAAATCACTCTCATAATAATCATATTTTTTTTTATCAATTAGAATACAATTTCATTTCGTGATTTATAGATATTTAAAGATAAAAGTTACTATTATTTACAATTGATGACTTTAGAACAACATAATTTTCAACTTCGTCAATTACTTTTATTTAGTTACTATTATTTACAATTAAATAGTTCAGAACAACACAATTTTCAACTGCGTTTCAAAACTTACGCCCAGAAAAACGTATAGTCACAAAAGACCATAAACATGCCTATGCACCTGACTTATGCGAAACAAGTGTGACCCCCCCTCCCGAAAAACAATTGAGATAAGCTTTAAGAAATGAAGATAATTTTTCTATTGATCGACGTATCAAAGAAAAAATTGACCGGAATACTTCATCAGTAACCATGCAAGAAGAAGCGATCGTGGACGAAAAAAGTTGATATGTCGACAAAAAATAGTACATGAATGTATAAGCGACTTTTGTAAACGTTGTGGTAACTAGATAGTAAGTGATGTACTTAAATGGATATCTGCCGCTTGGAATACGCCGAAGGGGTTGATGCACTACTCCTATAGTAGCTTTTGCTTTACGATGCTTATGCTGATGACCGATCATGTACGTGTGTAAATTCAAAACTCATCGTGACCAAATTTGAACAGCAGTGTTACCGTAGATATGGTCGTTAAAATTATTCCTGAAAAATGAACAGCCATCCTCACAGTAAATGTTGATTGATCTCAAGCAGACGAAATCGTTAGAAGACGCTTAATTTTATATTTAGTGAATTATATATGTGTATTGTTTATATTTGAGGGTTAAAGTTTTCTTTTCTTTTTAATTTTAAATAAAGTTGTATTTTGCTTGCTGATAATTAAACAGACACAACTGTACACTCTGTTGACAGTGTTTCTTTTGGAAATTCCCGTTCTATAAATAGTGTTTATAACTCAGAACAGATGAGAAAAGTAGATCAGGCAAAAATGTTATTGATGCAGGTATCAAAGAAATTTTTCGACCAATCAGAAGCGCCGATATCTCATCAAACGAATAAATATGAAATGATTTAACGATACCAGTCAATTGAAAACATTTTGCAGCAAATAGAAGCATTTGAAAGAAAGCGCCAAGGCGGCGTAGAGAATTTGAATATCACGAACCAACATATTTTTCTGTGGAAACCACATTCCAAAAGGAGTGCAAAGCGCCGCCACTGGGGCCCGAGTCCGACACAAGGGGAGTTTAACAATAAAGACAAAATATATAAACCCAGTTGGTATTAGTTGAAGAAACCCCTCCCCCATAGAAAACATGTACCGCCGTATTTTGTTTAAAGAATTAACGTAACTTAACTTTAGCATGTGTACGCACAGGTTTATCGAGTAAGGCAAAGAGAATGAATATTGTATTAAGTTATACATTAAGTGATTAATTAGTTATAATAAATTTTCCGACACAATACTTTTTCTACCACCCCTTCTCTCCAAAATATGTCCATTATACAGTATTGGCGGGCAGCATGGAAAAGATTGCCCAAACTCTGAGTAAGATTGTCTTGACCCCACAAACCTCCTCCACATCCTCTTTCCGTATGGTATAAAATAGTGAATTTGGGTGTGTATGTGTAATATTTTTCTCTGGCTCTTTTTGTTTAATTTCAAGGTTATATATTTAAAAGCTTAAGTGTGATCCAGACACTTTTAATGGATAAGACTGCGCCACTGCAAAGAGAATGTTAGAGAAAGAATGCGGTTTCAGATACTTATTTCATGTTTTAAATGCATGTTTCACGATATGTTTTAAATATAATAATCATGTTCATTCCACGTTAAACCTCTAAACACATCACATCCCACCAGCAAATCCACATTTAAGGACACCCTTGGTGCGATGTCCTGGCTATTTTTCACGTCTTCCTGTGTTCTACGACTTTTTCATATTCTTAATAATAGAAATGAACAAGAAGATAATCATAAACAACTGTGCACCAGTTTTAAAGTCATTGAATTGTTTAATGAAGAATTGTAGTACTAAGCTGAACATGTTAATAATATATAAACAAATTGATTTTCACGTACGCGAACATAGCAGTTTATTTAACAAAACCCATAGTTTTGTACAAACTTGTAGCTCCATGCGTATATGCAAATTATAAACCTCCCTATTGCTACCAATTGTCACCAAATTGTTACACATTTCTGTAACTGGTTACTGTGTGGAACCTAGTCAAACTAATGTTTAAACTATAATAAGTTTGTTTTACTCTATACATGTTTATAGTATACAAGATCACTTTTAAAGGTTGGTATGGTGTTCCATATGTATACACAACACAACATTTGTCCACGATATTACCACAACATTTAATTGGCGATGTCTTAAACTGAAACAATATTGAATGGAGCTACAGAAAGCAATCTAAAAGAAATTTAACCGAAAAAGTAAGTTTTTTTCTTATGTCTTCATTCATGCAAATATTTTTTTTCAGCTGGAATCAAGATAATGTACTAGATCAGACAGTGGTCACCGCGCAACCTATAGAAAGTTACACTGAAACTGTCAAATGTGTTAATAATCTTCTGTCAGCAGATTAAACGGACAAACTTAATAAGTTATATGTTCTGTATCCTCCAACGCTTCTCCAATGAGGATTTTCTTAATCCTCGACAGATTTTAGAATATTGATACAATCGAGTATCTTTGATCCGCCACTTGGTGCACTCTCTAAAGTTGTCGTTCGTTACTTTGGTAGATTGACTGACTCTCATTGATAACTATGTTATAAAATTCGACGAATTAAAACTACTCTGTCATAACAAACATTGGTGATGTTCAGGGCCAGAACTCTTCACCATGGCGGGTATCAATCATGATCTGAATATTGTATTACATTTTTATTAGAGATTAATTTTTATTTTATTTTATTTTTATTTTTAAACAAAAATACAGTTCATGATAATTTTCTAAATTACATTTTACTCTATTTGTTTATTGGCAGCAAATAGCTAAGATATGGCAACAAAACCAACCGTATTTAAATTTAAAAAGAATACATTATAGTGCTTGTTTCTAATTTTGTTGAAGAAAGCTTTTTAAATCATTTAAATTTTACATTCAGTTTAAAATTTGATCATTGAACTGCATGCATCAGATCTTTATTATTTTCTTATCTATTTATTAATTTATTATTTTATTTATTTATTGTATTAATTTATTGTATTAATTTTTTATTCATCTTATTTATTTAATTAATATTATATATATATATATATTAGCAAAACAGAACCCACAAATAAAGGACAATGATGAAGAATCTAAGATGAATGACCAAGAGAAACAATTGTTGGAAGAAATGGACCAACTAAAAAAAGAATTAAAGACAACTCGGGGAGTCATGGAAAAGGCTTCAGATCGAGAGATGGAAACTAAACTAAAACTGCAAAAGATTGAAAGAATCAACTCACAGAATGAGCGAACCATAGAAGAGCAAAAAAACATTATTCAAAAACAGCACACAATGATTCATAAGCTTCAGGATGAAAAGCAACTTCTCTCTGATCAGAGGTTATGCAAGATTTGTTACAATGAAGAACTCCAGGTGCTCCCCATCCCATGTGGTCACCTCACTTCTTGTCGGAGCTGTGCAAGAAAAACTCTCCAATGTCCAGTGTGTAGAAAACGCATTGAAAAACTTGAATCTGCATTTTTGCCATAAACATGTATTAGATTAAAATCTTTCATATATCTAAAATACCGGAAGTGCTTCTACTAATATGTTTTGTATATAAATTGTAATTCAAGTAGTGAGTCTTCACTTGCAAAATTGGATGCACATGTATCATTATTAAAGTTAAGTGCAGAAGCAATAGTGTTCTGACTACACTGGAAAACTGGAATCATTATACATTATATTTCAAAAGCAATTTTTTAAATTGTAATATACAAAGAGAAATTGTTTCTCAATCAAATATAAATTTTATCAAGGAATATATTTTTTCTTCACTTTATATCAATAGAATTAATGAAACATATTTCCTTTATAAACAGGTTGTATATTTTTGCTTCGTTGCATTACGTTTCCAGGAGTGTTGCTTTATTTTAGGATTATTGTATTGATTACTTATGTGTCCTTTTTTTTACGGACAGGTTCTCATGCATAACCAAAATTCTTGAAATCCGTGATTGTTTTGATTTAAATTGGTACGCGAGTTGCTTTATTATGTTATATTTATTGTATAAAATATTATAATAGAAGAGGAGACATTGTATGATAGTCACAAAAAGGATAAAATATCTTGGTTTTCTTTGTGAAAATTTTTTTTGCATTCCAAGTTATATCTTTGTTTTAATTGTTATTTTTATGCTATATTCAAAGTGCCATATCCTTGACAACTATTTGTACATTGTAACATTAAATACTGTAAACCAATTTTTATTCGTGTGCCAGAAATTTTCGACAGGTTCGCGAGAGCATATTTCTCGAACATTAGTCGTTGTGAACCAGTTTATCAGAAGTAAATCGCAAATTAAAGTCGCTGCGAATAAAAGTTGGTTTACAGCATTGAAACCGTCTTCCGTGTGCACCGGTGAATTTTGTTATGTATTTCTTTATATTTACACTAGGTATCGATTTTGTACTATATATGGCATAAAGCCAAATTGAGGCGCCAGCGGGGTTTGCTTATTTATATTTAGATATTTAATCGTACGATTGGATTTGATCACGCCCCGACCAAAATTATCACCTCATAATACTCAAAGAATGATTCCTAAATTAGCTCAACTGACTTTTTCTGGTCAGGGACTGTATATTTTATGTGTATATTATCTCTTTACCTTTACAAAGTCCCAATGGAAGGGTTCCATATTGTTTTCATAAAAAAGTATTTTAAAAAGACCAGAATAACGGTCTAAAATGTTGGGTTTTTTATTTTCTTGTCTATATTTATAAAACATAACTCTTTTACTCTTACTGTTTAATGTTATTGTTTTTAATCTACACAATTTACAATCATGTAATATATAAAATGTCAATAAACAATTACATGTACATTAATTGTACTTTATTATTTCTGTTGATATTCTATTCTATTGTTTAACCTTGCCCTAAGTTCTTGAAACCTTTAATATTTCAAAATTTGTAAATTGACTTTCAAAAAGTAATACGTTCGTTAATTATTAAAACTAGAAAAAAATATAAAGGAACAGTATATTCCTTTAATTTCTTATTTTAAGCGTCGAAATACCCAACAACATCAAGGACATAGATAAGTGTAAGTCCACGACAAACCGTTCAGTCTTTTATCAATCTCCAGTGAGAGGTATTGATATTTTATATGTATCGCAATTTAAGCAAAATTAAAGATGTTAGATCCGTTTGCTTACTCGCTATTAGATAATACGCATCGTAAGAAAAAAAAAAGAAGTGGAAAGGACATTTTTGTGGTTTTTTGACATCCGATTTTAAATTAAAATAATTACAGTCGTATGTGTGATGCTACAAATGATCTTTTCATTTGTATTAAACAGCAATTAAATGAAGCGATATCCAGAAAGGCCTGTTACAACCGACGTGAAGAAAAAGAGGTCTGAGAATATTTTATTTCACAATGACAATAACACTATCTGTTTCATTTGGAAATGATATAAATGTTTCAAAAGAGCCTTTTTATTGATCAGTTTTATGTGATTTGTGGCATGATGGTGCACATCATTTAAGTTACATACAATACTGATGTGATCTAAATGGAGCGCCAACATTGTTCAGACACATACATGTATACAAATGTAATGTACAGCGAAAAACTTAAAATCCCAATGCGTCGGAGGCCTCGGACATTACCGTTGATAGAAGAGAGCTATCGCCCTCCTCTTTTTCCTCCTCCTTATCCTCTTCTTTCTTGGGCTCTTCTTCTTTTGGTTCCTCCTCTTTTGGTTCTTCTTCTTTTCTATTCACACACGCCTTGCCGGTAGAGCTCGCTTCGCGCCGGCGCTGCGCGCCGGCGAGCTACGCTCGCTACAAGCTAGCTTATCATTGAGACATCGTAAGGATATCTATAAATAGAATTAACATAAAAGAAAATATTTTATGAAGATAATTTGAAATTTTAACACTGAGGCACCTAAAACCATGTTTTGACTAATGAAACATTTGAATAAAAATGTAGATGTGACGTTTTCTTATTCTTTTTTTAAGCTTTTTAACCATCGTCAGATTAACCAGAATTTTCTCTGTTTCCCAAAAAAACGTACGTAACTCTTCTTCTTGAAGGATGCAGAAACTTAATTCACATTAAAGATTGTTATGCAGATTTTAATGCAGATTGATTATTAAAAAGCTTTAAACAATTTAAATATCCAAATTTGTGTGGTAAAAAGAGTTTAATAATTTTGCCATTAGTTGTCTTCATATTCTCTTGACTGAGAAGTGGACAGGCATAGCCTGCATTAATGCTATGTCTGTCCACTCCTCAAAAGATAATATTGTCTACATTATACATGTCCTATGATTCATTACTGGATACAGATATGTGTAAGTTCACATATTTCATAAAGCTTAAATGAAATAAAGAATTTTTAATGCATTTTACTTTAAAACTAGTCAGACCAATGCCATGACTGTTCTAAGGGATAAAAATAAATGTAAATCAATTTAAGAAAGAAAAAAAAAGATTGATTCAGAAAATAAAATATTGAATAAGACTTACATGTATGTGAATGCAAAAGCAAATCACTTATTGTTCAATTATCTTGTTTCATTACAGATCTCGAGCTCACACTTGATTACGATGCAAAATTTTCCTTATAATACGCTTGTTTCAAGGATTAATGATTTATAGTATTACCGTAGAAAAAGGTGCCCCTTTCAAGGTTTTATAATATTTACCGCGGAGAAAAGTGCCCTTTTTACCATTATTTAACATGCCCTTTTCAAATCCTAGATTTAACACTATCTGCTGAAATATAAATACCAAAATCTTCTCAAAATCTTGCAAAGCTAACGAATGGGGACATCTTTTTTTTTTTAAATAGGAAACAGTTGTAACTTGCTCTCATTTGGATGAATGCTCACATTTATTTTATTCACTATATATTTACAGTAATTAATTTCCAGGAACGTTTTTAAAAGGGGGCGCGGCAGCATCATTCAAAAAATATTTACAAGCAAAATGAAAAAGAAATTCTCAATTTTTTTTTATACGTAAATTATATATTTTTTTTTAAACGGGGGGGGGGGGGGGGGGGCTCTATGATAAGTCAATTTTTTATATGTAAGTTTAAGAAAAATGTCTGCTGCAAGAAAAGAGGAAATAAACTGCAATAAACATTATGTTAAAATCTTTATTATTCAATAACATTATATCTGAGATAAATTCTATTTAAATAAATAAACAATCTTATAAATTATGAATAATGAAAATTTACTAGAAAAAATAGGCATGTTTATATTTTATTTTGCATTCAAATTCATTTACGTTACGTTGATACTTCTATTTTTATTGATTTATCATAATTCATTATTTGATCACATGCTGCGTTCGCCCCAACGGTCGCACCGTAAAACATATTATTGAAAAAAAATTGATATCAAAAAACCTTTCATTTGAATTAAATCCAATAATTTGCTTTATCAGTTTAAAGTGCAAAAAGGTCGCAATATTTATCGGGCACGGGTTCTTCGTTCTCATTGACTTTTTCACATTTAAAAATGTCATCCATATATATACATGTACTAGTATTGTTAAAATTATTTAAACCCGAGCAGAATCGTGATTTATTATAGTGACATGTGCATGTTTCATAAGCAATAACAGAGACATGTATATTATATAATAACTTAAACACCCGGCCCATATGACCTATATATGTCACTTTATAAACTTAAATACTAGAATATACAAATGATGGGTTTACACATTGCTTGTTTAGAATAGAAGAGATTGTCTGCACATGAAAAGCTGAATATAGGAATTTGGCAGTTTGGCTTGGAAAGTTGGATAAGAGAAAACTACATGTAGTGCAATATGAGTATGATATGTTTAGAATATTCGGTTTTTAAAGCCAGTACTACATGTATATAGTAAAGAAATCGGTTTTAAGTTTTGAGTAAGATGTACAATGGAATAAAAAATAAAATTCATACGTCTTCTATTGCTTCCACAAAACATATAATAAATAGCCTATCGTTTCCTTCCTCCCCCCTAAATCACCCCGTTTCTATTTTGATCTGAAGAACACCACACCTAAATTGAGCAAGTATAGATCTGTGAGGTGTGGGTGTGTCCATTGTAACTTATTTTCTAAATTAAAATCACTTATAAAATACCTCAAAGTTCGGAGCTTTGAAACACTTTGTAGTTCATTGTGCCAGTCATTCACATAGAACTATACATGATATTGGTCACGGGCCCTGGAAGTTATTGTAAATATATTGCATGTGCACATGCAGTATATTTACAATAACTTCCAGGGCCCGTGATATTGGTCATATTTGGCCCCCATAATTCGTCATTCTTTAATGTGTTATTAAATTTGCCGTTTTATGCAACAACAAAAAATTGGAAAAATGGCAAGGTAAGGTTAACTTTGTGATGTTATGTTTCTAAGTTGTGGTCACTTGGATCAAAAGGACTTCATATGTATATATTTCCTCTATTTCTTACGAAAACTTTTAGTTAATTCATAGCTCCAGACTGAAATTTACACGCCCCGTTTATCGATTGGTCGAAATCTACAGCGGCTGAAACTGACAAGACACCGGCAGGACTGAAATCGACACGCCCTGTTTATCGATTGGTTGAAGCCTACAGCGACCTAAGAAATATCACGAACTGCACGAAATAATTATCATGGAGTGAAATTTGAGTAACTGTTATTTATTCATAAATATACCTTTCCCTTTGTTCAAGACAATAATTCACTTCAGTTATAATTGCTTAATTATTTTATTAACTCTTACACCTCACCTTTGATTTAATTGACTAACTCATATTGAAGTTTTACTCTATGTCATATGTCACTCGTGCTTAAGTGCTTATTTCTATTGTTTTCAATTCTTATTTATATTGTGTTATAATACACCATTGTCGGGAGAGAGGAATTAGGTTTCGGATTGTTCGGGTGTAGTTTTTGGATTCCCAGAAATCACCCATACCGACCTAAAGTTCAAATAAAGTGCTTTTTACCATCTAAAGCATTTTAGTTTTATTGTCGCCGGATAGAAACACCATAATTTCCCCGGTGATATAATCATGATGATGTCAAACTCAAAGTCTCACATGAGACAATTTGGCTGTTTCTTTTAGCTAACGTACTTATGTACATGTACTTTAACAGTAATTTTGTGAATTTTACTTACTTTTTATAACCAATTTATTAATTAGTCAAAAGAAAGATGTTAATATAAACAATAAAATGTTCTCTTTGATGATTTATGCGGGTTATGAAGGTAGCGATCATTGCAAAAAAAAAAAAAATTACATAACCCGCTAACGTGGGTTATTTATTTTTTCATTCATTCATTCATTCTTTATTTCTTTTTTGCAGCTCATCAGATTATACAAATTAAACATAGTTAAGTACAATAGTGGGTATTTTACAGGAGACCCTAGTACATACATAAATATGAAAAATGACGTAAGTAAAGGGAAAAAGAATCAAAATATTAACATCCAAAGTTACAGATATCGTTTCTTAATTTCATACTATAGTAAATGTATTTGCCAAGGTTACACATACCTTTAAATTTTTCGTTATTAAACAATTTATCATAAAAATACCTTTTAATATATTTTTACGGTATTCAATATATACTGGACACACTAAATTAAAATGGAATTCATCTTCAACATAGTCATATTGCTAGTAGAAACCCACATCCCGACTAGCATACACTTGTGAAATTCAAGTCTGAAATTCAAGTTCAATATCAATAATCATAAAACGCATAATTCTCAGAAGCTGACACTAATATATGTATTGTGAACATGATTGATATGTATACCATCTTGTCAGGCAGAGTGAGTTAACATTTTAAAATTTAGTAAATTATAAACTATTCAGACAGTCCATATTATGACTTATTTATGACTTAGTGGGGGTATGCCTTAGAATGCTTGATGATACCTGGATAAAGCTCAAAGAAATCTGCTCCTGTTACATTTTAGTAAAACAGTAGAATATATATATTGAAAGGAGAAAGAATATACAAAGTAAAGGTTTATTAGAGAAAGAGCAGGATTGAAAAATTGGATTTTGCAAAACAATTGCAGTAAAAGAAAATATATATATATATATATATATATATATATATATATATATATATATATATATATATATATATATATATATATATATATATATATGAATGATATTGTAAAAAAAATATTTACAAGGCATTCCCATAATTTACTCCACAAAGATCAACAGATTGACTGTTACAGTATTTCATATACATTACACTTAAGGAACATTATAGCAATTACACCATGAGTAAATTTAGTCAACGGTGGAAAAAATAAACGTATTGGACGTCAGCAACTGAGTACTTTAAAAACTGATTTCAATTAAAATAAAAATACATATATTAAATAGAATAAATAAGGGATATAACTTAATATTGGCATTGTTGGCACCGCTCTTTCACGTCTTGTAAACATTGTTTTACCTTTAAGAAAATACCTTCCGTATTTAAAACACGGGCGTTTGTTTTTCAAGAGACTTTAATCTCTAGTTTATAACACAATCAATCTAATTAGAATTAGACTTGTAATTCCGCTCCTTTACGATACGCTATACTTGTATAGCGTATCGTAGAGGAGCGGAATAACAAGTCTAATTTTAATTAGATTGCATGACACACACATATATATATATATATATATATATATATATATATATATATATATATATATATATATATATATATATATATATAACGTTATATATATATATATATAACACAGAATTGAAAAAATATACATCATACATGTTCTTTGTATTTGTATTGAATATTTTCAACTATGTAGTAATATATCTGTCAATCTGATAAGGGTTAAAGAATAAACTGATAAAAAAAAATGTAACCTTACCTGTACAGTTGTTCTCATGGGCAGATAATTAATCTTTATGTAAATTTCAACTAATCAGATTCAGTGCGTGCTTGACTGGATAGCCGGCCCTTGATTCCAAACGCTGCCGCTAGGAAATTTGCGCGCTCGTAATCAAGTTACAGGGTATCACACCGGTAATATTGTTTTCACTATATATAGCCCTATAGAGGGGAAAGAATTCTTAAAAATCAGTTTGTATTCCTCATGACAAAATATTCGGAGGAAATGTTATTTGTTACCTATCTCATCAGCTAACACCATAAAAAGGGCATTTTCTCAAAATATCTAGCTCCAAACAGGTCTACCCTCAATTTAAAATAGCTGCAGGTCTGTAGCTCCCGGTCTGAAAAAAATTCGGATGGACGACCAGGTCGTCCATATGATTTTTTTCAGACCGGGAGCTACAGACCTGCAGCTACCCTCAAAACCACGTGTTTTCCATTTGTATGTAAACAGACTGCACACTCCCCAGGAAGCTGAGCTGCATGTGCCCTGAAAGAAGTAGTCCCTGTGAAAAAAGATCATCATCTAACAAAATACATGAAATATCCTACTCAGTGGTACAAAAATTTTTAAAACTGAGTAAAGGAAAATGTAAAAATGCAGTCAAGGAAAACAATAATTCTGAAGTATATATGGAACTACAATTGATACCTTGAATTACATTTCGTGTTGAATGTAAACAACCTGCGCACTACTCCATGTGGAGAGGGTACCTCTGGAAAAGGGTACCTCGGGAAGAAGTCCCTGATCATCGTCAAACAAAATACTAAACTTCCTTGCCAGTTGTATGAACAACTTTAAAAATGTAAAAAGAAATTCCCATTACTCTTTAACCTCATTGATTAAGTATGTAGTACTTTACCTGTCGAGATAACTGTCGAGATGCCTGTCGAGAACCTTACCTTTAACTGACCTTTTACCTTGCATTATTCGGATAATATTATGTTATTTTACGGCTGGTAGTTTATGTCACATTTATCAAAATTAAAAGAAACTAACATATTGCAGAAAAATACATAATATTTTGATAATCATGAAGTTGCTTGGTTGTTTTGCATTTCAATATACAAATGATGCATTATCGCGGCATATGTAGACATATACATGTACACTATATGAAAATCGTTCTCATTATATGGTCCTTTTTTAAGGGTATTACAAACAAACGATAACAAGGCAACTATTTTTCGCAGTTGTATATTTTAGAACAAGTCAAATTTTAACTTAAGGTTTCCCACTCCTCAATGTTCTTGTATCAAGATCGAGTTTCTTGAGAAGTATATCATTGAAATCAGTAGAAAATAAATACAAAGATAATGGGAGGTCAGTGTTCATCCCTCCGAGTTATGGCCAATTTCATATGACCCTTTTGCACCTAAAATGCCATTTCAGCATGATTGGGATTTCTTGTCAGTATTTTTGATAAAGCAAACTTTTTTCTTCAAATATTGTTTCTGATTATGCACAATTGTCACACTGAATAGAGGGATTACGAAAAAAAATGTACGAAGCTGCTTATTAAATATTTTTGTGACCTTTTTGCACTTAAAATAGGTGATTTCTATAATAGTTACAAAGTGATTTGAAATAAAAACATTTTGAATATCAAGAATTTCATAATGTTAATCCAGTTTGCCTAGATATGTATTCGGTAGCATTTTGACATAGTAAAACACGGGGGTCAGTGATGTCAAATTTTAGATATATATATGACTTCAAAGGTAAAATTCTCGCAAAATTTGGCTTCAAAAAATTAAGGTATTCGATGTATAATGACCACATTTTGTACCTAAGAAATGAATGGTTCGAAATTCCTAATCATGGTATCATTTTGAAGGTGTTATCAAATGAAAATACTCCACCAAAGGAATTTTCAAAATATTAATTATGGTCCAACAAATTACACCTTTAATTTTGTATTGAAGTCCATGGGTAACGTACGTTTTAATGCGATATTGTAAAAAATAACTTAAAATTTGTAAAAATCTCTTGGTTAATGCATGCATAAACTTTCTCTTTATTAAAATATGAATTAAAATGAACCATTTACCGCAGATATTCTGACGAAATTAAAATTTTCTTTTTTTCAACAAGGGGAGATAACTCTTTAAAAAATTTTAAGGTGCAAAATGACCGGCTTCTTATAAGTTGTCAGCCATGTGAATTTGGTTCATTTCACTATCATTGTTTTTTAGCAGTACATATTTAACTGGTTTTAAACGATTCAAAATTGTTCAATATCCCTTCATTATACATTGAATACCTTAAGTCATTCTAGATATTTGCATGATTATATGCTAAAAGTCTATCACTCTCTCAAAATTTAATTTTGTACAAGTCACTCAGGACCTATTGAATATGTTACAAAACTATCAAATGTTAAAAATGTGAATAATAAATAAAGTATAATAAAAAGAAAAGTATATTGAAAATTCACGAAATTGCTCGTTTCTGTCATTTTCGTCTTAAGAAAAATTCCGCACGAAAAAAACCCAGTTTTTCCAAAAACTTGTTTTTTCTTGAATTCAAATGGATTTTCTTTATGAATGTTGTGTAATTATGAAATAATTATCTTTTTCTGATGATTAAATAAATAAAATCACATTCATTTAAAATATAATGATCATCTGAGCAATGAAATCAACACGCGGAGAGTGAGATACCTTAAATCGTTTTAAAGCGCATACAGAGATACCTGCACGGATCAAAACAGGACTTCACAAATGCCCCTGCATGTGCACCTGACTTTTGCGAAGCATGAGTAAAAAATAAAATATTTGAGAAGAGCCTTTATAACGATCAAATTCATATCAACACATTTTGCAGCATGTAGGAGCATTTGAAAGAAGCACCAGCAAGGTGTCGATAATATCACACACCAACATTATTCTCTTTGGTAGTCTTATTCCAAAGGAAGTGCAAAGCACCAAAACTGGAGCGTGACTCCGGCTTACTAGTAAACTGACCGACGACAGAAATTTACCACAAAGCCAAAATTTATAGGAATCAGTTGGTATTTGTCCAAAACCTTCCCAAACCTCATAAAGGTTTAGTCAAGGAATTACTCAATTTACAAAACATTAAAGTATACATGCAGAAACTAAAGAAGTAAAGAGTAATTCCTTGACTAAACCTTTATGAGGAGATCATCAAGGTCGGGGACGTGATCATATCCAATACTGTAAACCAACTTATATTTACGATGACATTATTTCGAGAGTTACCGGAGATAAATTGGTTTGCGACGACTAATGTTCTTGTAATGTTGCGACGGCTAGCTAGCCAATCCATGAAGTTATTTACATACGTCCGGCAAAGACTGGTTTGCGTCGAGAAATATTCGCTAAAACAGAGAATATATATTTAAGAGTCTTTAACAAAAACGTCTTCTGTATAAATAGCAGCGCGCGAACACTTGTAATACCGTAAAACGTAACTTAGTGACATACTATAGCAGATTCTTACATGTCTATTTCACTCTATACTCTAGACAGAAAGGAGAAAACCTGTAGGTTTGAAGCGATGTGAGCAAAAATTGTGAAGTCATAATTCATATTTACAGGTTTTATTCTAAAGATCAAATTTGAAACTTTTCAGAAAAAAAAATAGGAACAATTTTGTCTTATCTGTTGGGTACTATCTTAACGACCTCCGATCCTCAGTCATGTTTGGTAACCCTAGATTATCCGGATTATTTCAATTCTTACCATAAAGCTGTCTTTAATATATAGGAAAAAATTAATTAGACTTCTAGTGTTAACATTACGATCAGGTATTCAACAAAACGCTCGGCTTATT
This sequence comes from Magallana hongkongensis, assembly GCA_015776775.1. Lineage (NCBI taxonomy): Eukaryota > Metazoa > Mollusca > Bivalvia > Ostreida > Ostreidae > Magallana > Magallana hongkongensis. The sequence continues at coordinate 46,088,412 of CM027471.1, read as the reverse complement.
GGCTCCACTGAGATCTGCAACATATACAGATAAAGGGGTTCGAGCCACCGACGCATCGGTACAACCTTTTCTCTTTATATTTAATTTGATTTCAGTTTGTATATTTATTCAATTATATCCATTGTGGGCAAATTTGCATTAACTTTGTAAAATGCATTGATACCCTCAATAAATTTTATTTTATTTCATTCCATTTGTAAAGTTTGAAGGACTTATATCATATTTACGATAAGAAAAATAATATTTTGAGGCTAAGGGTCGGGGAACCATAACCTCCCTAATGTTTCCAGTTGTCACAATTATTAAAAAAATGTTGTCATTTGTTACAATGTGTGAAACCTGGAAAACACCTACTGTAAGTTTATAAAGCTCACAATATATATAAATATTTACCTTATTTATGTTTGTATGAGGCACCGTACTATAGTACTATTTTCCTTTCCGCGTATGAATATTACTAGTGTCATAGCCGGTGGACGACAAGAACAAAAATTCAAGCAATGAAAGGAGTAATATTGAAGAGGGTATAGGAAAAGAAAATTCACAGAAAAAGGTATATTTTCTTGTATGTATTGAATCATGCACATACTTTTTCAGCTGAAATAAAAAAAAAAACAGATAGTGTGAGCAAAAAATTATCGTAGTCGCTATCGTGACAGAAAGACTGAAACCTGTCAAATGTGTTATTTGTCTAGTGTCAGCTGATTAAACTGGCAAACTTAATTGATATAGATACTTTGAATCCTCCAACGCTTCTTCAGTATAGATATTCTTAATCCTATGCTATTTTTGAAAGCGGTAAATGTTATGATCCACCACCAGTTCTAATCTCAGTGTCGATTATAGAGTTGTTGTTCTTTCCTTAAAATTTAAAATTTTTCCCGTCACCTTCAGGCACGTAGCTTTTTCTTGCGGCAACTAATTTTTTAAAATGTACATATAAAAAATTCAATTACCATGGAGTGCCCCCCCCACACTTTTTTTGGAGGATGTAAAAAATTAATAAAAAAAAATAAGGAGATTAGGATTGAAATTGAAGCTATATACTACCCCCCCCCCCCCCCCCCCACACACACACACACGGATTAGGATTTTGAAGATTTTGGGAAATTCTTATTTCCCCCTTTTTTTCTTTTCTTTTTTTTTGCTTGTCAAGATTTTTTGGATGAGTCTGGCCCCCTCACTTTCAAAAACGATGCTACGTGCCTGACCTTACAGCTGAAGAACTCTCCGCCATTGTTGATATCAGTCATGATCTGAATGTTATTGTATTCTTTTTTTTATCAGTGTAAACAAAGATGCAGTTCATGGTAATTTTCTAAATAATTACTTTATTTGTTTTTTGGCAGCAAATATATTATATGCCAACAAAACCCTTGTTTTGATTAAACCGTAATTTACATTATGATGCTTGTTTGCAAACTTTAAATTTCAACACCCGGTTCAAACATTGACCATTGAGCTGCGTCAAATCTTTACTTATTGGTTATCTATAACAGACTGAGGTGGATACAACAATATGGAAAAGGGGGAGGGGTTAAACTCGATGAAAATCAAAACGTGTAAAATTCAGTATTTGTCAAAAGAACAAGGACTTTTTGAACGTTTTCAGTGCGTAAAATTTAACAAACATTTATATAGTCACTACCTATTTCATCATCAGAGTACACTGCATTAAGGTGGCTCTATACACCCACAGTTTATTCCAAATCTCAAAAAAAGACCACAAAACATATACTTATCAAATATTAAAATGATAATAGGGATACTATAGGTATTTGTAAAGAATTTTTTAATGTTTTTTCTTGTTTTTGTAAAAAATATTTTTTAAAAAGACAGCTATTAACAAATTGAGAGAAATTTGTTTGTCATATGATGGATATTTCCTTCGGACACATAAAAAAATTTATTACACTTACAACGCACTTTGAAAAATTACGCACTGAAAATTTTTTTCAAAGTGCGTTAATTTTGGGACCAAGTCAACGCACTTTGAAATATTTTGTTGAAAGTGCGTTGATATCGTCGATATTAACGCACTTTGAAAAAAAAATGTTCATGGTTTAGTGAAAATAGATAGTTTAATTTAAAATGAATGATTGTTTTAACCTTGTTTAGCTTAATGTGATATATTTTAAAAAAAAACCTCATTGCGTTCTCATCAGCTAACTTGATAAACAGTTTCTAGATGAGAATTTTTTCGTTTCTCATAAGACAATATCGACAATTTACACAGATATAAAAATTTCGGGAGGTTTGAATTATCCAAATATGACATTATAAACTTCATCGCTTAGCAACTGCATTTTCATTTTTTTTTTTTTGGAGAATGCAGCAATTTTACCTCTTATCTGGTATATTGGGCTATGCCCGAACGAATATGATTTATATATATATGAATAATGGAGATCATTGTATAATATATTTTAACTGGCTTATTGCAAATATGATGTGAAAAAAGGATACATTAGTTTTATTTATCAAAAACAATATGATCTTTTAGAAGATCAGTGCGAGAAAATTAACCCACATCCTAATGCTTGTTTTTAAGTTTATAATAATTTAATGCGTTAAGAGTGTCTATACTACAAAATGTTGATGTACCTTCATTACGCACTTTGAAAAATTATTTCTAAGTGGGGTTAACTTGGTCCAAAATTTAACGCACTTGAGAATTATTTTTTTCAAAGTGCGTTGATTTTGTCTAAAATTTAACGCACTTTGAAATTTTTTTCAAAGTGCGTTGTCACATTGCATACACAGAATGGGAAAAGGCAGTTGCTAAGCGATGCAGTTTATGTCATATTTGGATAATTCAAATCTCCCGAGTTGTTCTTCATGTGTAAATTGTCAAACTACAAAAGATCTTGAGAAAAGAAAAAAAAAATAAGAAAACAGTTTATATACATTGGATTCTTTCTATAATATATACCACTGAGCTTAATAAGGTAAAATCAACCTCAGATTGTACATGTATATAAAGGTAACAATTATTTCGACCAAACTCTGAACAATTTTTCAAAGTGCGTGAATATCGACGATAAAGTGCGTAATTTTTTGAAAGTGCGTTGTAACATTGCATAGTCGAGTTTTAAAAAATGGATGTGTGATGTCACACACACATGTCTAATGGGGGAAGGGGAAACACGCCTGAAACGTAATATTAAGTATTATAAACAAATTAGAAAAATAAAGAAATACAATTTTCATTAACTTCAAGAGAAAAATATTTAAAAACTCAAATAAAGAAAAAAAAATAAAAGTGACAAGTAATTTAATAAATATATTACAATTGCCTAATATCCTCCAGTAATCATTGGAAATTGAAAATAAATATTCAATTATTTCAGCTTGCAATTTTAAAATTTGAGTTGTGGTTGCAAACATTTACGTATATATGTATTGTATCTTTCAAAATGTATTTCTTTCAATTTTCAGGATTATCTTATCCATGAATAAATCTTTGCAGAGGTGCAAATTAGAGAACTGCTTGATAAACAGTAATTCACTTGCTTCCAAGAAAATGTCACACAGTGCAGTTGAGAGTGAGAGATTGTTGGAGAAAACTAGTAATTAATTATCTTCCAATTGAAAACAGTGTAAAACTACTGTTAATACAATAGTCAATTCGAATACTGTAGATTCCTAATTCCGCGATATCAATTCAACCGTTTTCCATGAAATCGCGAGAACATAAAATCGCGAATGCCGAATTTCATCATAGTTTAATGTAGTTTACATTTTTCTGAAAAATAAAAGCGAGGTTTTAAAATTTGCGAGATGTACTTCTTGCGTAAATTATTAATTCCTTGCATTTTATTAGGAATATACAGTATTTTTAATTTCTCTCTCTCTCTCTCTCTCTCTCTCTCTCTCTCTCTCTCTCTCTCTCTCTCTCTCTCTCTCTCTCTCTTTTAAATAATAACTATATACCATTTAGTTTAAAAACAGGGAATTAGATCATTAATATATATATATATATATATATATATATATATATATATATATATATATATATATATATATATATATATATATATATTGTAGCAAAACAGAACCCACAAATAAAGGACAATGATGAAGAATCTAAGAAGAATGACCAGGAGAAACAATTGTTGGAAGAAATGGACCAACTAAAAAAAGAATTAGAGACAATGCGGGGGGTCATGGAAAAGGCTTCAGATCGAGAGATGGAAACTAAACTAAAACTGCGAAAGATTGAAAGAATCAACTCACAGAATAAGCGAACCATAGAAGAGCAAAAAAACATTATTCAAAAACAGGACACAATGATTCATAACCTTCAGGGTGAAAAGCAACTTCTCTCTGATCAGAGGTTATGCAAGATTTGTTTCAATGAAGATATCCAGGTGCTCCCCATCCCATGTGGCCACCTCACTTCCTGTCGGGGCTGTGCAAGCAATACTCACGAATGTCCAGTGTGTAGAAAACGCATTGAAAAACATGAATCTGCATTTTTGCCATAAACATGTATTAGATGAAAATCTTTTATGGATCTGAAATACCAGGAGTGCTTCTACTAATCAAGTAATGAGTCTTCACTTGCAAAATTGGATGTCCATGTATTATTATTAAAGCTGAGTGCTGACGGAATAATGTTCTGACTATACTGGAATCATTATACATTATATTTCAAATTTTTAAAATTATAATATACAAAGAAAAATTGTTTCTCAATCAAATATAAATCTTATCTCAACTTTATATCAATAGAATTAATGAAATATATTTGCTCTATAAACAGGTTGAATATTATTGCTTCGTTGTAATATGAACTGCATTAGGTTTCCAGGAGTGTTGCGATGTTTTAAGATTATTTTATTGATTACTTGTGTGTACTTTTTTCACGGACAGGTTCTCATGCATAACCAAAATTCTTGAAATCCGTGATTGTTTTTATTTAAATTGGTACGCGAGTTGCTTTATTATGTTATATTTATTGTATAAAATATTATAATTGAAGAGGAGACATTGTACTTTGATAGTCACAAAAAGGATAAAATATCTTGGTTTTCTTTGTGAGAATTTTTTTTGCATTCCAAGTTATATCTTTGTTTTAATTGTTATGTTTATGCAATATTCAAAGTGCCATATCCTTGACAACTATTTGTACATTGTAACATTAAATACTGTAAACCAATTTTTATTCGTGTGCCAGAAATTTTCGACAGGTTCGCGAGAGCATATTTCTCGAACATTAGTCGTTGTGAACCAGTTTATCGGAAGTAAATCGCAAATTAAAGTCGCCGCGAATAAAAGTTGGTTTACAGCATTGAAACCGTCTTCCGTGTGCACCGGTGAATTTTGTTATGTATTTCTTTATATTTACACTAGGTATCGATTTTGTACTATATATGGCATAAAGCCAAATTGAGGCGCCAGCGGGGTTTGTTTATTTATATTTAAATATTTAATCGTACGATTGGATTTAATCACGCCCCGACCAAAATTATCACCTCATAATACTCAAAGAATGATTCCTAAATTAGCTCAACTTACTTTTTCTGGCCAGGGACTGTATATTTTATGTGTATATTATCTCTTTACCTTTACAAAGTCCCAACGGAAGGGTTCCATATTGTTTTCATAAAAAAACTATTTTAAAAAGGTCAGAATAACGGTCTAAAATGTTGTGGTTTTTTTTCATTTTTTGTGTCTATATTTATAAAACATAACTTTTTTACTCTTACTGTTTAATGTTATTGTTTTTAATCGAAACAATTGACAATCATGTGATTTTTAAAATGTCAATAAACAATTACATGTCCATTGTACTTTATTATTTTATCTTCCCTCTGTTGATATTCTATTGTTTAACCTTGCCCTAAGTTCTTGAAACCTATAAATATGTTAAAATTTGTAAATTGACTTTCAAAAAGTAATACACTTGTTAATTATTAAAAATTAGAATTACAAAAATAATATAATGGAACGGTATATTCCTCTAATATTCTTCATTTCTAATTTTAAGTGTTGAAATACCCAACAACAACATCAAGGACATAGATAAGTGTAAGTCCATGCACGACAAACCGTTCTTTCTTTTATCAATCTCCAGTGAGTGTTGATGATATTTCATATGTATCGCAATCTAATCAAAATTAAAGATGTTTAATACATGTTTGTAGCGAGTAAGCGAGCGGATCTAACAACTTATTTTAATTAGATAATACTCATCGTAAGTATAAAAAAAAGAAGAAGTGGAGAGGACATTTTTGTGTGTGTGGTTTTTTTTTCTTTGACATCCGATTTTAAGTTAAAATAATTACAGTTGTATGTGTGTTGCTGCAAATGATTTTTTAAATTTGTATTAAACAGCAATTAAATAAAGCGATATTCAGAGAGGCTTGTTACAGCCAACGAAAAGAAAAAGAGGGAGACGTTTATGGTTTGAGAATATTTAATTTTACAATGACAATATTGAACAATCTCTACTTCATTTGGAAATGATTTAAATGTTTCTAAAGAGTCTTTTTATTGATCAATTTAATGTGCTTTGTGGCACGATGGTGCACATCATTTAAGTTACATACAATACTGCTGTGATCTAGATGGAGCGCCAACATTGTTCAGACACATATATAAAATGTAATGTACAGCGAAAAACTTAAAATCCCAATGCGTCGGAGGCCTCGGACTTTACCGTTGATAGAAGAGAGCTATCGCCCTCCTCTTTTTCCTCCTCCTTATCCTCTTCTTTCTTGGGCTCTTCTTCTTTTGGTTCCTCCTCTTTTGGTTCTTCTTCTTTTGGTTCCTCTTTTACCTCTTCCTCTTTTGGTTCCTCCTCTTTGACTTCTTCCTTGGGTTCCTCCGTCACTTCTTCTTCCTCTTCGCTGGCTTCTTCGGAAGTTTCAAATTCCACAATCTCGTCATTGAGTTTCTTACCCTTCTGTACAGCTGTTAGCGTAGCCGTTGGTTTCTCCCCACTCGTCTCCTCGACAACAGCTACTTCCTCTGTAGATTTAGTTTCTTTTTCTTCGGATCCGTCTTTCGCATCTTCTGACCCTTCACCTTTCTCTTCTGACCCTTCACCTTTTTCCTCTGACCCTTCACCCTTTTCCTCGGTTTTACTGTTGTCCTCCTCCTTCTTCTCCTCTGCTTTCTTTTCCGGTGAAGCTTTTGATGTCGCCGCTTTTTCACATTCTTTGGGTACAGTATCACATGACTTTGATATGCGCGTATTCGCCCCCTAGATCAATCTATAGAAAAAAAGATGGTGCGGACATTGAATATACAACAAATTCATAATGTTCTTGATATAGTTCAACTCCATGTCTCTGTATATATGAATTTATATTTTTTAATTATGAAAAAAGAAATTCCAGAAGCAAAGAAAAATAAACATTATAAGTAATGGCAAAATCAAACAATAAAGCACACGGGTATACTTAAAATTTGATTCCATGAAAAGTTAAATAGTCACTTCCTTCATACATAAATCAGAGCTAGTCCTCCTTGCTTTGGGGATGTATAGCGTAATATAGGAATGTTTACATCCTTATCTAACAGTTTATACAAGGAAGTTAGACGTCAAAGCGGAACTTCGATTTGCATGTACAGGTAAAGGGGTGGAGATTTATGTGGAGCATCCACCTATGTTCTTTTTCGTCAATGTGTGTTAAAACTGTATATAGATCATAAGATTTACGAATCACCAGCAAACACTAGAGTAAAATAGAGTTTAATGAAAACAATATAAACCTTCCATTTTCCCACTATCATTCAGGTCGCAAATAAGAAATAATGTCAGTGACCTTAAATCTACTTATTATGAATCAAGTTCTTGAGTATCTGCAGACCCGGTGGAACTCACTTCTACAGCATTGTGTACATTCATTTAATTTCGAACAATATAAAATTGTAAACACCCACTAACTTTCTTAATTCCGAATTATTCAGTGATGTAAAAGAACGTGTATTTTGCGACGGTCATCTAAATTTTATTCAAATTATTAAAATATAGTTTCAAGCAGTAGTTTCTAACAAATCCATACTACTATCTGATTAGACACGTACCTTTACATAATAGACATTCTGTGCTACGGCCTGCTTCCTGAAAGACACGGGTTCAAAGGTTGTAAATTCTTTTCCATACTCCGCCTCGACATCAGCTTTCACCTACAGTCAAGAAGTATTGCAAAATTTAGAGAGTTCATGTTGGTAGGTTAAGATTCTTTTGAAACGCATTCTAATTTGCCTTATTAGATACAATTTACGTCGATTTTTTTTTTTTTTGAATACTCAAAATTACCAAAATCTGTAGACAGAGTATTTTGAATATTTAAAAAATTGTGTAGCCAACAAATAACGACGTGTATTCTCAATTCTTTACTATAAAGTTTTAATAGAATTCGAATAAACCAAGTTTACTCTACATAAAACAGAATTAAGCGACGAACTATTGAAAAGAGGGAATGTGCAAAAATTGATGCACTGACTTAATGTAGCCGACTTTGGTTTTCATTGCGCATACTTTTGCGCATTCTTGTAAAATGCCTTGTACAGGCATTTGCACTTTTTAGGAAATTGTTTTGATAACTTTCTTAAACTTTAAGACAGTTTAAGAAGTAAGTAAACAAGTAACCAATAGAGATAATTTGAATTTTCAAGTATATTTTATTTATTTAATGCTTTCCCGTTGTTTGGTAGATAGGTAAACGTCGCCATTTAGCATTTTGACGTTATGAAAAAGTGAAGGTCGTAATAATTGATATAAAAGAAAAAGTAAAAGTGTTTGCCTTGGAAAGTTTACGTATAGAAATATGCTTCCCTCGGGGTTATATTTTGTTATTTTTAAATCAATCCTTTGTACGAATCTACTTTTGAATTAGTAATACTCCACAAAAATAGCAAAATTCAAATTGATTTCTTTTTATATTGAGATGATTTCTTATAAAAACAAGACAGTACAAATGAGTGTTTCTAAGATATATGGTAAAAAAAGGATATTACCAATCACATATTGCAATATAAGGACAATATCTATCGTAGCATATTTTTATCATTATGCTTCAAATTGCGAAAAATTACAATTTACTAAATATTTCTTCAGTAAATGTACGTGATTTTGAGATGGCCCATAAATTTTCAAGAAACTTTGCAGATACACTAAATTTTTAAGTAGGTGTATGTTATGCATGGTGACATGTAAAACTAAAGAGCTTTTCTTAAGTATTTTTTACTCAAACATTCCATAGTTGGCCTCCTTAAGTTACTTTCATTTTGTCTCTTTTAAATTAAAAAGAAAATAATAAAGTTTTCTGTATATTTACCTTTGAGACGAGGGCTTTGACCTGGTCGTCTGCTGTGGTGGTTTGGGACAGTTCCCCGGTTGTTGGTTCCTTGTTCTTGGATTCTCTGCAGCCCATGGTGACGAAGATGTCAGAATTCCTGCAATAAGAACAGAAACCATTGACTATAAACAGCAAAATATTCAGTCACTTTATTAACACTGACCAGCACTTCTTGAATTTAGGTCCATGAATTTCGACACTTACTGTAATCGCTACAGTGAGCTGTGGCGTGTGGTTCTGGCGAGATGTCATGACAGACAATGGCTGGTCATTCCTCCTCCCTGCCTCCTAAAGGTAGAGAGACATGGCGGACATCCTTAAACATTCAGGACCTTAGTCGCCTCCCTGACGTTCATGTGTTATATAGCGCCCCTCTACGTCCGCATCCAATACACACATCTTGTATGAACTACTCTCAATAGTGGTCAATAGGGCATCCTGTTTTACGCTGCAGAACCTACCAGCTCTGGAACAAAAAAAAATGAAGTTCTTGGTTTGAAATCTACGCGGTCCATGTTCCGACATTAAGGAACTTTGAAGTCTGTGTGAATTTTTAACTGTGATTTAACAATCTTTAAAAATGTGTTCAATCTTTCATCTCCCCTCCATCAAACCAAGGTTGCATACATGTAATTAATGGTTATACATGTACATGTATTTCATTTGGTCATTTACGCGTGTTCAGATTTATCGGGATGCTGTATGTTTTAGATGTAGGCCTATCTTATTCTGCACAGCGATTTCATCAATAAATCACTGCATGCCTGTATAGAACTGATATGTCATAACCATGAACACTCCCCCAATCCCAACTCTCTTACACTACAGACCTGTAAACTAGTCGCCAAACCCGGATCTATAGTTTACTATTGAATTAGTACTAGTGTATCAATCTGATGATTGGTTTTATTTAATAAATCGACTTAACTATATTTGTATATCGAAAACATGTTTCTATTTTTTAAATTATTACAGATAAAATGGGGTCAGGTCTTTTACCAAACCTTGATGGGCAAAAGACACATGCACCTATTTGCCAAATCTTAATTCCTTAATCCTTACCATATTTAGCAAGTGGGGTGTGGAGTGGAGAAAATGAACAGATGAAAAGGGGGGGGGGGGTGAATCGAACGGACCTCTCACAAAGAAAGATAACTCTGCCTATTTCCGGTGGGTTTGAGGATCACATGAGAACGAAGAGGACCAGCTGATCGCTGTAAACAATCGCTATGAAGTGTCACCATTATACAGCTACATGGAAACAGAATCCAGCGGAACATGAATGACAAAGACTTCGACACTGTGCCCGACCAAACGGGGGGTGCGGACGATGTCTATAGATCGCAGCCGCCAGGAAGAGAAGGTGACGCGCCCCGGGGGATGGGCCACGACTCTCAAGGCCAACTCGATTTCTCATTTTCTACCTCTGTTGTACGGGATTTTCCCGAGGGATTGAAAAATAAACATTCTATTAATTCTCCAGATAACAGGAATCATGTTTCAAATGATCATAAAGAGCAGTCTTTTTGTAGAGAAGTGTCTGGTAAAGTTGTCCTTTAGGCTTACAGGCTTTTATCTCACAAACCCACTCCAATACAGTATAATTCATATAAGTAGTGAAGACATTTAGTCTGAAACATCCGACGTTTTCCTGGCTCTTTTAACAATTTTGATATTTTACTGGTCAGGATATCAAAATTGTTAAAAAAGATAGGAAAATGTCAGACATATAGGACTATCATATGTTTTGGAGTTGTGTCATTTACCATTTTAGTAAATCAACATTTGAACTGTCAGTTTACTTCTAATGAGTTTTCTCTTTATATTCAGGCTGTTATGTATGAGCGGCAATTCATATAAATAAAATCATGAAATACTTGAAAGCTAATGTATATGGTCATCATGGTCATATACTATGATAATCTCAGCAAGATTCATCAAGAGACTGAAAATTTTTGACAGACTTCTCTTCCCCTTCGAAAGAGGCGTTCGTCAAAAATTTTCAGTCTTGATGAATCTCACTAAGGTTAATACTTTGAATGATAATACAAACAAATATCACAGCTGCAATCCACATGCACAAATGCCGTAGCCAAAAAAGGCAGAGGAGTTCCGCAAGGGGTGTGATACGGATCCGTATCAGCCCTGGAGGGCTGATAACCTGTATCAGCCCCGGAGGCCGATACGGATTTTGTGATGTCATCTGTATCACATATGCAAAAAACCTGTATTTATTACTAAGTATGTAATAAAAACAAAGATCACAGCTGCAATCCTTACCAGAATGCACATGTCGCACACAAGGGTATATATATCTTGCAGTATTCATTCCCCAACTGTATAAATCCTCTAGCCATGCATGTAAAATTAAACACATCAGATCGCATAATGCACAATTAAACATTAAACTGCCACTATCCCTTTCAGTGTTTTATGAGAGAATTTTTTATTGAAGAAATACTTTAGGAGTTAATTCTCAGAAAAGAATTATAAAAAATCTCCAATACCTAATCAGTGTATCGATAAAGTTTGATATCAGTGATTTTTAGGCATCTTGTTTTAGAAATTTACATGTTACATTTATTTACAGAAAGAATACACTTGTTACAGGCCACAGTATTCATAGAAGATGCTGCAAGGGTAAGTTTACAGGAAAACATGACTGCAATAATACTCCAGTGTCTGTTACCTCCTTCAATTCCTCCTAGTAGAGTTGTTATTATTTAGTGGTGTTGTCAATCTGTTTCCTATGATCAGCTCTGAGTGAAAGTGATTTGTTTTACATGTAATATTTGTTATACATGTAATTATAGGGGTTATGTACCTATGTTAGTTTGTTTCTATGATCAGCTCTGTGAATTTTTTAAAAGTGATATTCTTTGGTTTTAGTACAGAGAGATTTGTCATCGAGTGGATAAGCGGGCCCTACAGATCTACCGCATGTATCAATCCAACACCATACAACGGTTCGTATATCTAATCATTACAAATTTTTGTAGTAACTCAGGCAAATATGTATATATTATAAATAACATACAAGTAGCATACAATTTTAATATACCGGTACACTGTACATGAATTTTAACATTCCACCCTCGTGAAAGATCAGCTAAAACATATATGCAAGCAAGACCATGATGCTACATATATGCATTTCTTAAATAGCTATAAACCTTTAAGTTAGAAAATGGAAACAAAAATCTGCAGTCAGGATTTTTCAGGAACTATTATGTTGACGCCTCTGTAAGAACACTTTATTTCAATTTTTACTCCAGATGCCGCATTGTGTTTATATTTGTGCTTCACATCCTGGCATTCTTTGAATACCCATCCTCCCTGACTCTGTCCTCGGACATTCGTTTCCGTGGCGATGGGGTCAGCATTCCATGTGGGGTCACTGAAGGGATAGAACTGATCTGTCTGTTGTTCTTCGTAATGGATGTCATCATTAAAGTAAGGTTTCAAATTCCACTGAAGGCACTTACATTGAAATTGCATATTCAAACAAAGTAGTGTTCTATTGAAAAAATTGTAGACTTTAGAAGAAGTTCACAATATGTTTATACTTTTTTACAGTATTGGTTGATTGGGTTCGCTCAGTTCCGTAAGAAGAATTGGATGATAGCGACAGTGGTTGTTCTGACATTATCTCTCATAGACTGGTGTGTTAGCATTGGATTCAGGTGTAATGAGGTCAGTATGTTGACCTATTAATTAAAAGAACTGTATTGGTGTCAATGGTCAACTTTAAATTATATATATACCATGTACATGATTGATTAATACGTATATGTGACCAAGATCTAGGGACAAAAGAACAAGTGTGTGAATTTCTGGTAACCCTTGTAGAATGTTTTGTATGAAAAAAATAAATTTAGACATTTTGAAGGAAACTGAAAAAAAATCAATGTAGTGAATAGTGTCACATTTATTTAGTTATACATACACATGTAATGTTTAAATTAAGTTGTACATGTGTACATGTTATGCCTCTTTATGTCCTTAATTCAGGCCACCAGATTCCGTCGTATAATCCGGCCATTCTTCATTATCAACTATTCCAATATTATGAAGAAAACTGTGAAATGTCTGCAGCGGACATTGCCCGAGGTGTTCAGGTATGTCAACCAAGTTTATTTGGCTATATAATTGATCACATTTATCTGCATATGTAAGGGAAAAAGTAATAAAATGAAAACAGTTGTAAAATGTATGATTCTTTTTCTCGAATAATCTCTGTATTCTGAAAATATTTTAGAATTTTTTTTTATGAGATACCCGTAGATTTATACATGTATGAGATTAACCAAGTTGTGACTCAAGAGAGATAACTGGTGTTATTGTTTCGTAAATTTTCATTTTAAAGAAATTTTTGCCTAAAATTGCATGTCATGTGTTATCAGCTGAGGTACAAATTTCAGTCGTATAGAATCTTTCATATAAATACATGTATAATGAGAGTCAGAAGGTCAGGAATTTGTAAAAATAAAACCACCCCAAGTAAATTAACCCATCTTGACATGGAATCAGGTATAATGCACCTACACTTTCTCCCTCCCTCCACCCCCCCCCCCCCCCCCCCCAAAAAAAAAAAAACAACAACAACAAAAAACAAACAAATTAACAACCCGAAACAAATAAACAAACATCCAAAAACCCTTTATACATTAATTATTTTCAATTATTAATTTTCAGTGTGCTGATGCTGCTAGGCTTACATCTGTTTGTGTTTTCTCTGGTTGGAATGCTGCTCTTCCCTAATCCTAAGGTAAATATATCAAAACAGACAACAATCTGAGCAATCCCTTTTTGTCCGCTGCATTAATGTAGGCTACTTTGATATTTTTTTGTATAAAAAGTGTAGATAAAGGAGTTACTTTATTGCATTATTGATCGTTACTTTTTGCTCTTGATGGTACAGGTAGTTGTAGTAAATTAACATTATCATGATAAGGACAATAGTTTACATGTTTAATACAATAAGTAAAATTTTGGGGGAAAAATTATGAAAATGAAATATCCATTGTATAACTTCTGATGCATTATAGTTGGTTCTTACATTTAGCTGTGAAGTCAGCATTACTTTACAAGTATTTCTCTCTCTAGCTGTTTGTATTTGTTACAGCCTTATGATACCATGAGTAATGTGACAGATGGCATGTTTGTTGCTCAGTCCAACGTTTCCACACCATCTCCCTCCAACTCCTCAACAGTCGTAAGTTGTTTTTCTGGGTTTTTTTCAACTACCAGTCTGTTACAAGTATGAATGTCATTGAATACTCCAGCCCTGTTTTACTTCGATATACTTGTACATGTTCTTGATTTTCACATGTCTTAACAAATTTTAAAAGTCCATTAAATATTGCCCATGTGATAAATATTTGATGCTGTGATTGTGAAGGGACTAAGACATTTCTCAAGTTTTTCTTACTTCCTCAAGAATCTTAAATCCTTTGTTTACTAATACATGTGTATTTAAACTAGTGGAGGGGACAATTGTTCTGCTCTTTGCTTGACTCCTTTACTAGGATTTTTATTTTTTAGATAGGGGAGGGAGAAACATATTTCCGGACATTACTGGACTCCTTCATGAATCTCCTGGTTCTTCTAACCACAGCAAATAACCCAGACGGTAGGTTACGTACAGATATATTACCTGTATATACACAACAAACAACCCAGACAGTAGGCTACATACAGATATATTACCTGTATATACACAGCAAACAACCCAGACGTTAGGCTACATACAGATATATTACCTGTATATACACAGCAAACAACCCAGACGGTAGGCTACATACAGATATATTACCTGTATGTACACAGCAAACAACCCAGGTGGAAGGTAACATACAGATATATTACCTGTATATACACAGCAAACAACCCAGACGGTAGGCTACATACAGATATATTACCTGTATACACGGTAGGCTACATACAGATATATTACCTGTATACACACAGCAAACAACCCAGACAGTAGGTAACATACAGATATATTACCTGTATATACACAGCAAACAACCCAGACAGTAGGCTACATACAGATATATGACCTGTATATACACAGCAAACAACCCAGACGGTAGGTTACATACAGATATATTACCTGTATACACGGTAGGCTACATACAGATATATTACCTGTATACACACAGCAAACAACCCAGACGGTAGGTTACATACAGATATATTACCTGTATACACGGGAGGCTACATACAGATATATTACCTGTATAGACACAGCAAACAACCTAGACGGTAGGTTACGTACAGATATATTACCTGTATACACGGGAGGCTACATACAGATATATTACCTGTATATACACAGCAAACAACCCAGACGGTAGGCTACATACAGATATATTAACTGTATATACACAGCAAACAACCCAGACAGTAGGTAACATACAGATATATTACCTGTATATACACAGCAAACAACCCAGACGGTAGGCTACATACAGATATATGACCTGTATATACACAGCAAACAACCCAGACGGTAGGTTACATACAGATATATTACCTGTATACACGGTAGGCTACATACAGATATATTACCTGTATACACACAGCAAACAACCCAGACGGTAGGTTACATACAGATATATTACCTGTATACACGGGAGGCTACATACAGATATATTACCTGTATAGACACAGCAAACAACCTAGACGGTAGGTTACGTACAGATGTATTACCTGAATACACACAGCAAACAACCCAGACGGTAGGCTACATACAGATATATTACCTGTATACACGGTAGGCTACATACAGATATATTACCTGTATATACACAGCAAACAACCCAGACGGTAGGCTACATACAGATATATTAACTGTATACACACAGCAAACAACCCAGACAGTAGGTTACAAACAGATATATTACCTGTATACACACAGCAAACAACCCAGACGGTAGGCTACATACAGATATATTACCTGTATACACACAGCAAACAACCCAGACAGTAGGTAACATACAGATATATTACCTGTATATACACAGCAAACAACCCAGACGGTAGGCTACACACAGATATATTACCTGTATACACGGTAGGCTACATACTGATATATTACCTGTATACACGGGAGGCTACATACAGATATATTACCTGTATACACACAGCAAACAACCCAGACAGTAGGTTACATACAGATATATTAACTGTATATACACAGCAAACAACCCAGACAGTAGGTAACATACAGATATATTACCTGTATATACACAGCAAACAACCCAGACGGTAGGTTACATACAGATATATTACCTGTATACACGGTAGGCTACATACAGAAAAATTACCTGTATACACACGGCAAACAACCCAGACGGTAGGTTACATACAGATATATTACCTGTATACACGGGAGGCTACATACAGATATATTACCTGTATAGACACAGCAAACAACCTAGACGGTAGGTTACGTACAGATGTATTACCTGAATACACACAGCAAACAACCCAGACGGTAGGCTACATACAGATATATTACCTGTATACACGGTAGGCTACATACTGATATATTACCTGTATACACGGGAGGCTACATACAGATATATTACCTGTATACACACAGCAAACAACCCAGACAGTAGGTTACATACAGATATATTACCTGTATACACGGTAGGCTACATACAGATATATTACCCGTATACATGGTAGACTACATACAGATATATTACCTGTATACATGGTAGGCTACATACAGATATATTACCTGTATACACGGTAGGCTACATACAGATATATTACCTGTATACACACAGCAAACAACCCAGACAGTAGGTTACAAACAGATATATTACCTGTATACACACAGCAAACAACCCAGACGGTAGGCTACATACAGATATATTACCTGTATACACACAGCAAACAACCCAGACAGTAGGTTACAAACAGATATATTACCTGTATACACACAGCAAACAACCCAGACAGTAGGTTACATACAGATATATTACCTGTATATACACAGCAAACAACCCAGACGGTAGGCTACGTACAGATATATTACCTGTATAGACACAGCAAACAACCCAGACGGTAGGCTACATACAGATATATTACCTGTATACACACAGCAAACAACCCAGACAGTAGGCTGCGTACAGATATATTACCTGTATACACACAGCAAACAACCCAGACAGTAGGTTACAAACAGATATATTACCTGTATACACACAGCAAACAACCCAGACAGTAGGTTACAAACAGATATATGACCTGTATATACACAGCAAACAACCCAGATGGTAGGCTACGTACAGATATATTACCTGTATACACACAGCAAACAACCCAGACGGTAGGCTACATACAGATATATTACCTGTATACACAGTAGGCTACATACGGATATATTACCTGTATACACACAGCAAACAACCCAGACAGTAGGCTACATACAGATATATTACCTGTATACACACAGCAAACAACCCAGACATTAGGTTACAAACAGATATATTACCTGTATATACACAGCAAACAACCCAGATGGTAGGCTACGTACAGATATATTACCTGTATACACACAGCAAACAACCCAGACGGTAGGCTACATACAGATATATTACCTGTATACACAGTAGGCTACATACGGATATATTACCTGTATATACACAGCAAACAACCCAGACAGTAGGCTTCATACAGATATATTACCTGTATATACACAGCAAACAACCCAGACGGTAGGTAACATACAGATATATTACCTGTATATACACAGCAAACAACCCAGACGGTAGGTAACATACAGATATATTACCTGTATACACACAGGAAACAACCCAGACAGTAGGTTACGTACAGATATATTACCTGTATATATACACAGCAAACAACCCAGACGGTAGGCTACATACAGATATATTACCTCTATATACACAGCAAATAACCCAGACGGTAGGTTACAAACAGATATATTACCTGTATAGACACAGCAAACAATCCAGACGGTAGGCTACATACAGATATTTTTCCTGTATACACACAGCAAACAACCCAGACGGTAGGCTACATACAGATATATTACCTGTATACACAGTAGGCTACATACGGATATATTACCTGTATATACACAGCAAACAACCCAGACAGTAGGCTACATACAGATATATTACCTGTTTACACACAGCAAACATTACATACAGATATATTACCTGTATATATACACAGCAAACAACCCAGACGGTAGGTTACATAAAGATATATTACCTGTATATACACAGCAAACAACCCAGACGATAGGTTACATACAGGTAGATTACCTGTATATACACAACAAACAACTTAGACGGTAGGTTTCATACAGATATATTACATGTACCTGTATATACACATATTTACATTTGCAAATATGTTTCCTTATATGAACCTATAGAATAGGGAAAATGTTCAATTCTGTATGAACTTTTTCATGACGTCACAATGATTCTAGCTTGTGCTTATTGCTTGTCGCATGGAAAATTATAAACATAAAATCTCAGTAATTTTAACATTTCTGAATGATTTGTCTTTTTCAAACGTAAATATAAGTAATAAACAGCAATGTTAAAAAGTTCACCGGGAAATGAAGTTGGTTGGTACATGATCAAATCTATTACTGTGAAGCCCGAAGTAACATACAAATATATTACCTGTATATACATTTAGTATTGTAACATGTCTGTCTATCTTTGCTGTTAAGTATAATAAGTCACCAAATAACCCATAACCATGCAAGTCTGGTTAAGATCTCATGTCTATAAAGCCAGCCCCTACTTAATTATTGACCATTTAATTCCACTGGTCTGGCCATTACTCTCTCAGCATGATACTGTCCTATTGATAATAATGATTTGCTTATTTATAAAATTAAGAAAACTCCTACTGGATGCCACAAGAAATATATGTGTACCCGGTAATTGTGATGGTTGTTTTTCAGTGATTTTTAACAGTTACCATATTTATAAAGTCCTTATACATGTATAAAAGATGACCTCTTCTCTTTACAGTGATGATGCCTGTGTACCAACAAAATAGGTTCTACTCCTTGTATTTCATTGTCTTCCTGTTAATTGGTAAGAAATTTAGTAAAAATAAAATTGAATGATGAAATAAGTAATAAATAGATATCAAATTAATGCCTACTTTTTCATGAAAAAAATACATGT
This sequence comes from Magallana hongkongensis, assembly GCA_015776775.1. Lineage (NCBI taxonomy): Eukaryota > Metazoa > Mollusca > Bivalvia > Ostreida > Ostreidae > Magallana > Magallana hongkongensis. The sequence continues at coordinate 46,068,899 of CM027471.1, read as the reverse complement.
TTTTGTTTAGTTTAGAATGTAGAATATATTATTTATTTTCCTTTCAATATTTACAAACTGACTGCAGGAGATATGCTGTAATTAGAACATTGATTTAATAAAACTAATACTTGTGTATGTAAATATGAGCTTCTTCTATATGCCTTTTGGGAAACTGAGGAATTTGTATTATTGCTAGGGTTAAAAAGACAATTTTTGAAATTACCGGTAGGAAGTGTATTAACAGCATTTTTTACCTTTTAGGAAACTATTGTTTCATGAATATGCTCTTAGCAGTTATCTACAATCAGTTCAGAGGATACTTCCAGGTAAATAGTCATACCAGTAATAAATCAGTTACCTGCAATCAGTCATTAAGACTTGTTAAACTGATCGAAGGATAAGAAATAAAAGCAATGAGAATATATTGCTTCAGGGATATAAATGGTTTAGTCTTTGTCCCATTTTCTCACTTTTATTCCTTTTAAAAAAGTCATGGAAATCAAACACTTCTTTTAGTCTCATGGCTTTAAGCCAGGTCTCTTGTAATGCTATGTTGGTTCTTGGTTTACAGACATCAATGCAGTCAGACCTCTTGAGGAGGCGGGTGGGGGTGAGGGCAGCGTATGAAGTCCTGAAAGAGACGGACAGGTACTCCAATATCTCACACGCAGGACTCAGGTCAGGGCACATCTCATGTCTCAGCATGATGATCTCAACACATGATTTAAATATACATCTCGGCATGCAGATCTCAACACCTGATCTAAAGATACATCTCAGCACTTCATCTCAGCATACATCTCTGATCTCGCCACTTTATTTAAATAAATGTCTTAGTTTTCAGATGTCAACATTTGATTTAAATGTTTTTCAGATCTCACCACTTTCTCAGCATGCTGATCTCACTTGATCTCAATATAACAGATCAACAGTTGATCTCGCCACATGATCTAAATTAACATCTCAGTATGCTGATCTCACTTGATCTCAATATAACAGATCAACAGTTGATCTCGCCACATGATCTAAATTAACATCTCAGTATGCTGATCTCACTTGGTCTCAATATAACAAATGAACAGTTGATCTCGCCACATGATCTAAATTAACATCTCAATATGCTGATCTCACTTGGTCTCAATATAACAAAACAACAGTTGATCTCACCACATGATCTAAATTAACATCTCAATATGCTGTTCTCACTTGGTCTCAATATAACAAAACAACAGTTGATCTCACAACATGATCTTAATTACATATAACATCTCAGTATTCTGATTTCAATGCATAATCTAAATCAACATCTCAGCATGCTCATCTAACCACTTTGTTTAAATATACATCTCGGCATGCAGATCTCACCACTCGATTTAAATGTACATCTCGGCATGGAAATCTCACTATAAAACACATCATACAGATCCCCCTCAAACTTATGTGTACCAAATTGGTGTATTTTGAACTTGCTTGTAATCTGCAGATTGGTTTGTTTCTCTCTGTGTTGTAGGCATGGTGTATCTCTGTACAATGTCAAGACAATAATAGAACATGCTGATCTACCTGTCCATGTTAAATCAGCGCTCAGAGAGGTAAGGTATCCACAAAGAAAAGATTATCTCTCTTACCCAAGTATCTTCTGCATAACTAGAAATTGATATTGAATGTATTTGAAGCCCACCCACAGGTTTGTGCATCATAAGTTACTTGTTGATAAATTCAATGTTTGTACTAACCAATAGAATGACTCTTTGTATTTGCTGCAGGACTTGGACAGGAAGGTGACAATGTCTGACGATTACTTCTCTCTGATGGAGTTCCAGGCGTGCTTTGAAGCCATGGAAACAGATCCACCACAGAAACAGGTACACTACACAAGACTTAGTATGTGTACATTAATTTAAAATGTAAATAGGTTTGGTTAAAATTTTGGAAAATATTGTCTAGTATATTGAACAAAAACTTGTATAATGTTTACATTGTATTTACAGTTTTACTCGTAATAAGTACCATGTAAATCTGTGTATTCTGATTTGTTTTATTTTGCTGTTTGATTGTGATTTCAGAAGCCAGAGTTACGCTGGTTCCAGAACGTATGGGTCAGAAGGTTACAGAGATGCGTGGCTCATCGCGTGTTTGGTTACTTTGGTAACCTGGTGGCCACCGCAAACGTCATTGTGATCGCTGTATGTCTATTTATCAGTAAAAATTTAACTTGCATGGTCTATAGGTATTGTAATAGCGGTATGTCTTATTAATACCTAACTTAACTGTAAGACAACTTAAATGCTTGTTACTTTCATATGTTTTATTAGCAGTTAATTCACCATATTAAATGCCAATAAGATCACTTTATAACAGTTGATATAATTAGAACATCCTAAATATTTTTGTGATAGATGGATTTCTTGTTACAAAATACTTTATTTAAAGTCTTAATCTTGTGTAATGAAAAAACCCAGTAGTTGATTTACTCTTTACAGACAGAACTTTCTTTAGAGTATGATAAAAGCCTCGGAGGAAATACCTCAAACCTCAATGTAAGTAAACCGTATATAGAAGGAAATATTGTATCTCATATTGTCTCAGAAAGAAAATTAAACAGAAGACAAGGAATTTTGTTGTATCTGAATTTTTTTTAATATAGTTCCTCTTGTAAAGGACTGTAAGTTAAAACATTTGACCAATTGGCTTCCTTTCCTGTTACAGATTGTGAATTTTGTTTTTGTGGTTTACTACTTTGTGGAACAAGTGGTCAAGTTTGTGGCGTTTGGGTGGAAGAGATATGTGTACGAATACTGGAACATCTTTGATGGAGTTATAACAGTCATACTGGTGGTGTGTACTGTCATCTATTTACTTTGAAAAATTTCATTATATTTGATATATTATTAAATGAATATTAATATTTCCATGTATTCAAGAATCGACTGACTTTAAAAACTACTTGGTTCTAATCAAGAACTTGTTAAAAAATAGAAACGTGATTTAATTGAGTGTCAGTTTAATTTATTTGCTTCTTTATATTTTTCTGATTGTTATGAAAACTAGAAAACTTTTTTTCAGATAACTGAATTTTTTGCTGTTGGATATTATGGTTTTCCACTGAGGTAAAATAAAAAGTTGTCCATTGCCAGTGAAAAAAATGAAATTTAGTTCTTACATGAATTCTTGTGAATTTTTCCCTATTTCTATCTTTCCAGTGGCTCAAAACAAGTACACGATACTCCAGTGGTGTGGAACTTTGTACGCATCATCAACATTCTCATCTTGTTCCGACTTCTCCGCATAATACCCAATATAAAGGTCAGGGAACTTTCATAAAGACTTTCTTTGCCCACGTACTTCATTAATTGTAAATATTACACTGTTATGACACTGCGGTAATGTTTGGATAAAGAGTGGATAAAAATTATTTACAAAGTACAATGTATTAAATGATGCATTCTTTATTAGATCATCAAGGAAGCCTCTTTTAAAATGAAGAACAAGCACTTGAAATATAATGTACATTGTATATTTGCAATAATTATTCTTACATTATTATTTTTTTAGGCAATGACAATTGTGGCTGCTACTTTAGTAGATTTAGTCCGGAATCTAAAGGCATTTGCTGGGATTTTAATTGTTAGTACTCATATTTACAGTTTACAAATTAAATTTACATATAATGGTTTGGACATTCTAAGAATAGATTTTGGTAAAGAGAATTGATAGCTACAGGTACAGTTTAATTATCTACACAACTACTACAATGGAGCTTATTTTTCTCCCTGTAGGTGATTTATTACTCTTTTGCCATTGTGGGCATAGAAATCTTCCACAACGCAATCACAAATACTGCATCCAACAACACGGGGTAAGATTCGAAGATATTTTATCACTGGAAAAATGACCATGTATAACATGTATTGTGCTTGGTTTAATATTTTCATGTTTTGATAAATGGAAAATATGATTTCTTTTCCTCAATTTTAACAGTATAATTTAAGTATCTAACAAAAGGCAACTACTCCTTTGATAGTTACTATAAATTTGTAAAACCCAGTCTGTGTCTGTGTTTATTCTAGATCTGTATATATACCTGTATTTCTGCCTGTAGTGGCTAGATTAACAAAATAGCTGTGTTTATATTGCTTTGAACAGACTGGTGTTTGAGTGTGGCTCCTATCAGCAGCTAGAGTACTGGGCCAACAACTTTGACGACTTTGCTGTGAGTGTTTAAACAAGTCTTAGACACACAAGTTTTTATCTTCTATGTCATTACACATGTATTTATAAACTATATTGATCTCCTACTTAGAAGAAAAACAAGTTTTATATAAAGACGTAATATAACAGTAATACAAAAATATGGAATTTTTCCCTACTTAATGATAGTGTATAGCTAAATTATCATATAAATTTTAGGTATATTCAATTGGTACTGTACTATTTCATGTACATGTGTAGATGACTCTAACATGAGCAAGTTTATATAATCACTTTGTGGGGTCAGTATGGGTTAAATTGTTAGAAATTGATAACACATACAGGGGTAACCATCTTTTGGGGGAATGCTAGGCAAGTGAAAACTTCATGTATAAGTATTCATTTGTCACATACTTTATCTTTCTCTAAACTTATACAATGAAAATGTGAAATATTATTATGCCAGAAAAAAGTATTTATTACAACCAGATTCTTAAAGATAAAAAAAAACTTGTTTGTTGTGGAGCAATGATTGCAGTATTTATAAAATGGAATAACTTTAGAAGGTGCAGAGAGGTTGTTACATGTATATCTTTGTGGTGTTTGTTTGTAGGCAGCCCTTGTGGTACTGTGGGACATTATGGTGGTCAACAACTGGAGTGTGTTCTTGAAGGCTTATGCCAAGGTCAAAACAGAGTAAGTACTTATGTCAAGGTTAAAACAGTGTAATTAAGTACATATGGCAAGGTCAAAACAGAGTAAGTATTTGTGCCAATGTCAAAATAGAGTAAGTAAATGTACTAAACTAAAAACAGTAAGGAATCTGCAGAAAGTCACTGAATTATAGTTCACAATGTAGAGATTGTTTTGGTGTATATGAGATTTGTGTTTCTATCTACTGTAGATGGTCCTATTTATACTTCATTATATGGTGGTTGTTTTCGGTTGTCATAGTGATGCAGCTATTCACAGCTCTTATTATTGAGGTAAAGTTACTTTCTTCATGTTTATAAATTGCAATATACAGTATATGGGGACTGTTTACCTGACAGGTGCGTTCAAACACTCAGATTTCTTCCTGCTATTCATATTAGCTGTTTCAGTAAATTTTTTGTGTCGTGAATACTGGTGATAATTTCCATTTCCTAGAGATTAAAAGGGTAGCTAGCTATGATCTGTTAAAAAAATATTATTAAAATACATTGCCCCCCCCCAAAAAATATTTACCATATGTATAGCATTCTCACAGATTTAAGGTGGAAATGCTAACAATTTTAATGTAACTTAAGATCTTCGAAAACAATCTCTAATTGTAAATGTTTGTGATTTAGAATTTCATAATGAAATGGGATAAGAGTGCCTCCAGAAGAAACAGAGGGAATTCAGACTTTGAGGAATCTCATCACTTTATGTCTGTCCATGATATGTTCAGGTAAACACCAATACACAGATCAGTTTGTAATTCACATCGTGATATAGAAAATTTCATTAAACAATAATACTGGTGAAAAACATTTAGTGTATACATATACATTTAGTCTTTTTAAATTCATGTTCCTATAATACCGGTACTTCCTAATTATTTTACTCATACTGAGTGGTTTAGGTGCTCCTTTATATAGTTCATTTATTATCCTTTTTTCTCCTAGCTGTGACAACTTTGTCAAAAATATATTGGTATTAAAATCTTCTGGTACATGTTTCAGGGAAAGTCTTCATGAGCCGACAGAAGAGGAGATCTTGTTACATATCAGCAATAACCAGTATCTGCAGACAACCTTGTCATAGGGAGGTTATGGACTAGTGATATAGGCTAAACATAAGAAGTTTCTTACCTCCTTACAGAAGAGTCGGGCTGTAAAGAGACAAACAAGCTGAAAACAACCTTGTCATAGGGAGGTTAAGGACTAGACTGAAAGAGACTATAAGTCAGAAGGAAGATTAAGGACTGAAGACAGGCTAAATAAGGAGTTTTGTCTACATGTACCTCTTTACAGAAGAGTCGAACTGTAAAGTTTTCTGTTTTAAACATTGTTGACTAATGTTTTTTATCAGCTAAACAAATCCTGAAGCCTTCAGTTGATATTGATTTAATATGTTGTACTTTTTAAAGAGATGCATTTTGTTTTATCATGTTACACATGCTTTTAGTTATTTAATATTAACAGAGTATATGGAAAAGCATCAGGGCATTATAGAGGGTTGTCGCAACATTAAATTACATGCTCTTGTTGTTCTCAGAGTTATCTGCCCATGTGTCTGTTATCTCTGACGCTCTGACAAATCAGCAATCTATTTGACAAAAAAAAAAAACTAATTAGATTTTATATTACACATTTATTAATTTCATCACCCCACTACTTGGTGTTTTTTTAAAAATTGAACTTTTAATCAATACACATTAAAGAGTTTTATAACACAAGAAGTGACACACTCGTATCTCATGAATATATGTATGTTTTTGTTGTACTTTCTGCTGGGATCTTAATGAACAAATTTTGTTTTATTTAATTATGTACATGTTCGCTTATTTTTTTTAGCCAGAGGTAATTTTTCAAACTTTAGTTATTTTGTAATTATAAAAACCAGTTGTTTGAGTTATGAATATACCCAAAATTACATGCCTCAAAAACCAATTTTCATTTCCAAAACATATATGTACTATTAGTATTGTTAGAATGACTGCAATATAAACTGCATTATGTTTTTATTATCTTACATAGTGTATCACGTTCACTGCAGTGATTTAGATGATGATATCTAAGGCATTCCTATTAAGCAGTTTTATAGCTTTAATATATCCACATTTGCTTTATTGCTGCTCCTTCCATTAACTGTTTTCTTTTATTTGCAGTCATTTAATCTGTGATATGTGTGTACATGTGGATGTGTAATAAATTGTTTGCTTAATTGGAGTTTTGTCTGCTTTAAATTTTTTTACTGTATCAATTTTTAATTACAGTGAATTAGCACGTCGATGATATTGAAAATAATAAGTCAGTAAAATTAAAATTTAATGTATTAATTATGAAATAAGTAATGTGAATGAGTATGTATCAACTGTAATTATGTACTTATGTATTTATCGGTCATAAAATGAGGACTGATAACTACGTTTTCATCACATGGTAACTTCTTCATAAATCAAACTAATACTGGTACAATAAATAAGATTTTGAGCGATTGTATTTCCGCATGTCGATAAATTGACATTTATTTATTTGTTCGCTATTTATAGATTGTTGTCACATTTATTTGCTTTGAAAAGCCGTGTATTTAACGTATAACAGGGGCACATTCAGACGGCGGCGCACCCGTTTTGTACAAAATCCATCGACATACACCCCCCAAACATAAAACCCTGGATCCGCGTGTTTATAGTTTAGCGGTTCACAAAGAAGAGTTTTGTGACATACAAGTACTTTATATATATACTGTAAATGCGAGTAAGTAATTTCGCGTAAAAATCGCGAAAAGCACATCTCGCGTATTTTAAAATCTGAAAAGCTTAAAAATTAATATTCTGACGGATGTAAACTAAATGAAACTATGATAAATCATTGGCGTTTGCGTTTTTATATTCTCGCAAAACGGTGGAATCGCGGAAATAATAACTGGCGAAAAATAAGGATGTATACTACACTCAGAGCGGTGGTTCTGATAGTGTTTCGTGTGTCATTCCAATAAACAGCTTAAATACTAAGTACATGTATACATATATATAGTGTCACTATTGCTTGTATTAATTTATGAATAATTCATCAAGATCGATTTCATTTATCTGTCATATGATTGTTCATGCAATGCGTATTAAAGTGTTTGTATATATTTCGACATATTATTCATGGGTGTTTAATAATTATATAATGTTAACATACATATTATGTTTATATATATATACATGAATGCTCTATGTTTTCAACCAATATATCAGTACGGCTAGTGATGGTATGTAGAACTTGATTTCACCGTAGTATACTGTAGGATACCATTTTAGTATTGATTTCATCATCACAGTGTATCGTTTTGAATTCAAAATGAGGTATCGATCTCTGTGTAAGGAAATGTTTTTGAGTCATTCTGGGAAGTGAAAGATTTGTAATCACAATGGCTTGCTGTTATATGTTAATAGTACTGAGTTGAGGGTTTGATGCCGCTGGAGTGGATAACTTTCATCAATATGGTTCATTTCGTTTTAAATTTGGCAGGCAATTAGATTCAAGTGTGAGGAATAATTAATCACCCGAAATTTCACCAAGAGCTAGAATATTTTATGTAACAATCCATTCAACTTGACATACCCTCGGTCCAATGACTTTATTTCCACCGTCTATGTACACCAAAACTGTTTTGTGGTGAAATAACGTCCATTTTTCAATTAACTAAAAAAAAAAAAATACCCCCCCCCCCAAACCCAACCCCCCCCCCAAAAAAAAAAACAACCACAAAAATGATAAAATAAAAGGAAAACTAAAAAAAAAACGTTATCTTCTTCTCCCCTCATTAAGATAGTTATATTATAAATTATAACGTATCAATTCTAGAACGACGTATTCAGTATTCCAGACGATGGCGCACCTATTTTGTTTACATGCTAACTTAAATCCTTGATCCGTGCATGGTACTTTTTTCATTAATAACAAGACGAAGCACCGCCCCTTTTTCAAACACACACACACATTTTAAATACCACGTGGCTGACAAAAAACATGAATGAATAAGTTTATGAATGAAATGACATGGTTAGTGAGCCGGGGTTTAATAGATTAAACGGGTGGAATAGTGAACGTCCGAACTTTGATTTTGGATATTGCTATATGAACTAAAATGTCTGAATATTGTTACTTGGCATGTTCAAAAGCTGAAATTTTTCTGGCTGAAGGGATTAAGGAGCGCCTATACACTGTGCATGGACACTATGACACCATTATTTCATCCGCGACTGATGATCACATTTCATATCAGACTCGGAGAACTCAGATTCTTGACTGTAAAGTGTTTATAGCCATTATAACACCCGAGTTTGTGAAATGTGACATATATTTGGGTATAGTCCACTAATGCATTTTCCATAGGCGGTAATGTTAACGTTATGGTTCATAGCTCTGGCCCTAATTTTCGTTCAGCAACGAGGGACCTCTTCAATGAAAGCTCATCAAATTGTCTCTTTCCTGTTAAAATTTCGTGGTTTGAAGTCAGATTCGTTTTCCGGCAAAATGCGTCTGTATTGAAAAACTCTGAAAATGAAAGTAAAAGTAGGGAATTTCTCAGTTTTGGAAAGGGTGTACATCAAACAATTTCAATTCTTTATTTCAAATGATAATTCAATTTTGACACTTGTTTTAAAAATTGCAAATCCTCTTTTCTGACATGTGTCAAGCATTCTGATCTAAAATGTCCCAATAAATGTATATACACTCTGCAAGTATAGGGACTATTTTGCTTAAAGGCACTTCTTTGTTGTCCTACCGATTCTAAAAATAGTTAGAGGGATATACCCAATATAAAACAGTCATTGTGGTTATTTACAATTCTTAGCTTATATATTCACTCTAGACACTATAAAGAACCATGATTCCAAATTTGGAAAAATTCAATACATAACTATGGATTTTGCAGCATTGATACACATGCATGAAATTTGAAGAAACAGTCCAGTCATAATTTACCTAAACAACATATAGCTCATTGGCACTCGATGCTCTTCAAATTGCATAAATTGAGGAAACATAATCTCAAGGATTAAAATACATGTAAAACATAAACATTCAATATTTTACCAAATTTATTTTGTTCATATTCTTATGAAAAAGCTCAATTATGTCTGATTTTATAAAATTGTTGTCGTAAAAATCATGAGTTTTTCTTTAGTTACAAAAAAGAATTGTTTTCAAACACCACGAAAAAGGTAAAATAGAAAAGTATATGAATTTCCCTATCCATCAAGGTATTACATGTAGGTATTGGTTTATAAATAATAAAGTTATATGACTCTATAATGTGAGGCCCTCAATTCAGTTTTTGCTCCATTTTGATGCTAGCTTGAGATTACCTCACCTATGACGTCATAGTGATGAGTTGTTTTTACTCATATAAGTGTAATATTTGCTGAACTTTTTATTTAAGCCTAATTTCGGAACAAATGCACCATGACTTAACTCCTTAAATATATGTCATAGGGAAAAGAAACTTGCTAATAAGGATTTTTTCTTTTACTCTTGTATATTGTTACCATGGTAACAAATTTAACAAAAAATTATCAAAAGACATATCCTGTGGAAGAGAGTCTACATTTAACTAAAGTTCAAAATCCAGAAGAACAAGAAATACCCACAAAGTCTGTGAAATATGTATAATCAATGTAAAGTTTCCCAGTATCTATAATATTCTAAATTATCTGCATGTAAAATACTGGCCATGCAGGGTATATAGTTTTTATAGGTTCCTTCTTTTAAACTTGGACGATTGAAGTTACAAAAATTAAATTTTACTTACATCAAGTGTGGCTCATTGTTGTGTTTTATTCTTTGAAGGACTGACTTCCATTTCAATTTACATGTTATCTAAAATGAAATGTTTTGAATTAAATTCTACATTATCCAACACTATTCCCAACATTTGCAATTCCATATCAAAAGCAGCCATATGTTGAGAGAGAGAGAGAGAGAGAGAGAGAGAGAGAGAGAGAGAGAGAGAGAGAGAGAGACAGACAGACAGACAGACAGACAGACAGACAGACTTAGAGAGAGGGGGAAAGATACAGAAAGAGAGAACAGATAGGCAACAATAACTACATCTTCATGCACAACACATTTATACAGCCTAAAGACCAATACCCCCCCCCCCCCACCCCAACATATTGATCTATTTTTTCAATAGTATGAATGAATAAATACTAGTAAATATCTACTTAAAATGATCACTGATAATTTCATTCAATTTTGATTATGATAAACAAAGATAGATTTTGTGGATTAAGTACTAACCAACATGGTACTGGTAGGCTTCTACATGTTAAAGAGTGCATACCTACATCTTCGGTATATAGTCATGTCACATGCATGACAAATTAATTTACTCCAATTTAATGCAAATCTATCGGACACTAAAACAATTCCCTTACAATGCAAACTAATCTAAGATAGCTGGACACTGCTAGAATGAAGTATTTTTTCTCACCGGAAACTTTCTGCTTTTCTACTTTCACTTTTGCTCGCTTGAAATGATCGCACTAAAAACCCGAAGTGATATTTGGTCTCAAAATTTATAAAGATGTCTTCTAAACTCATATATAATTAGAAACACACCTACATTTTCATTTTTTTATGTAAAAACTCAAAATAAATTACTTTCAAGTTAAAATCACAATTTCTTTAATTTTAATTGGTTTTTTGAAAATCCCGGGGGGGGGGGGGGGGGGGGTGGGGGTGTTGTGATGGATATTTTCTTGGAAAATATGCTATTAAAATGATTAAACTTGTTGAACTTGTTGGAAATTTAGTTTATTCACATAAATGAGAAGATATACAAAAGAAAAATGCACTTTTATCATAATAATTGCAAATAAACAAGAAATATGCCTTACCAGCATGGAGCTCAATATGGGTATAGTCCACTAATGCATTTTCCATAGGCGGTAATGTTAACGTTATGGTTCATAGCTCTGGCCCTAATTTTCGTTCAGCAACGAGGGACCTCTTCAATGAAAGCTCATCAAATTGTCTCTTTCCTGTTAAAATTTCGTGGTTTGAAGTCAGATTCGTTTTCCGGCAAAATGCGTCTGTATTGAAAAACTCTGAAAATGAAAGTAAAAGTAGGGAATTTCTCAGTTTTGGAAAGGGTGTACATCAAACAATTTCAATTCTTTATTTCAAATGATAATTCAATTTTGACACTTGTTTTAAAAATTGCAAATCCTCTTTTCTGACATGTGTCAAGCATTCTGATCTAAAATGTCCCAATAAATGTATATACACTCTGCAAGTATAGGGACTATTTTGCTTAAAGGCACTTCTTTGTTGTCCTACCGATTCTAAAAATAGTTAGAGGGATATACCCAATATAAAACAGTCATTGTGGTTATTTACAATTCTTAGCTTATATATTCACTCTAGACACTATAAAGAACCATGATTCCAAATTTGGAAAAATTCAATACATAACTATGGATTTTGCAGCATTGATACACATGCATGAAATTTGAAGAAACAGTCCAGTCATAATTTACCTAAACAACATATAGCTCATTGGCACTCGATGCTCTTCAAATTGCATAAATTGAGGAAACATAATCTCAAGGATTAAAATACATGTAAAACATAAACATTCAATATTTTACCAAATTTATTTTGTTCATATTCTTATGAAAAAGCTCAATTATGTCTGATTTTATAAAATTGTTGTCGTAAAAATCATGAGTTTTTCTTTAGTTACAAAAAAGAATTGTTTTCAAACACCACGAAAAAGGTAAAATAGAAAAGTATATGAATTTCCCTATCCATCAAGGTATTACATGTAGGTATTGGTTTATAAATAATAAAGTTATATGACTCTATAATGTGAGGCCCTCAATTCAGTTTTTGCTCCATTTTGATGCTAGCTTGAGATTACCTCACCTATGACGTCATAGTGATGAGTTGTTTTTACTCATATAAGTGTAATATTTGCTGAACTTTTTATTTAAGCCTAATTTCGGAACAAATGCACCATGACTTAACTCCTTAAATATATGTCATAGGGAAAAGAAACTTGCTAATAAGGATTTTTTCTTTTACTCTTGTATATTGTTACCATGGTAACAAATTTAACAAAAAATTATCAAAAGACATATCCTGTGGAAGAGAGTCTACATTTAACTAAAGTTCAAAATCCAGAAGAACAAGAAATACCCACAAAGTCTGTGAAATATGTATAATCAATGTAAAGTTTCCCAGTATCTATAATATTCTAAATTATCTGCATGTAAAATACTGGCCATGCAGGGTATATAGTTTTTATAGGTTCCTTCTTTTAAACTTGGACGATTGAAGTTACAAAAATTAAATTTTACTTACATCAAGTGTGGCTCATTGTTGTGTTTTATTCTTTGAAGGACTGACTTCCATTTCAATTTACATGTTATCTAAAATGAAATGTTTTGAATTAAATTCTACATTATCCAACACTATTCCCAACATTTGCAATTCCATATCAAAAGCAGCCATATGTTGAGAGAGAGAGAGAGAGAGAGAGAGAGAGAGAGAGAGAGAGAGAGAGAGAGAGACAGACAGACAGACAGACAGACAGACAGACAGACTTAGAGAGAGGGGGAAAGATACAGAAAGAGAGAACAGATAGGCAACAATAACTACATCTTCATGCACAACACATTTATACAGCCTAAAGACCAATACCCCCCCCCCCCCACCCCAACATATTGATCTATTTTTTCAATAGTATGAATGAATAAATACTAGTAAATATCTACTTAAAATGATCACTGATAATTTCATTCAATTTTGATTATGATAAACAAAGATAGATTTTGTGGATTAAGTACTAACCAACATGGTACTGGTAGGCTTCTACATGTTAAAGAGTGCATACCTACATCTTCGGTATATAGTCATGTCACATGCATGACAAATTAATTTACTCCAATTTAATGCAAATCTATCGGACACTAAAACAATTCCCTTACAATGCAAACTAATCTAAGATAGCTGGACACTGCTAGAATGAAGTATTTTTTCTCACCGGAAACTTTCTGCTTTTCTACTTTCACTTTTGCTCGCTTGAAATGATCGCACTAAAAACCCGAAGTGATATTTGGTCTCAAAATTTATAAAGATGTCTTCTAAACTCATATATAATTAGAAACACACCTACATTTTCATTTTTTTATGTAAAAACTCAAAATAAATTACTTTCAAGTTAAAATCACAATTTCTTTAATTTTAATTGGTTTTTTGAAAATCCCGGGGGGGGGGGGGGGGGGGGTGGGGGTGTTGTGATGGATATTTTCTTGGAAAATATGCTATTAAAATGATTAAACTTGTTGAACTTGTTGGAAATTTAGTTTATTCACATAAATGAGAAGATATACAAAAGAAAAATGCACTTTTATCATAATAATTGCAAATAAACAAGAAATATGCCTTACCAGCATGGAGCTCAATATGGGTATAGTCCACTAATGCATTTTCCATAGGCGGTAATGTTAACGTTATGGTTCATAGCTCTGGCCCTAATTTTCGTTCAGCAACGAGGGACCTCTTCAATGAAAGCTCATCAAATTGTCTCTTTCCTGTTAAAATTTCGTGGTTTGAAGTCAGATTCGTTTTCCGGCAAAATGCGTCTGTATTGAAAAACTCTGAAAATGAAAGTAAAAGTAGGGAATTTCTCAGTTTTGGAAAGGGTGTACATCAAACAATTTCAATTCTTTATTTCAAATGATAATTCAATTTTGACACTTGTTTTAAAAATTGCAAATCCTCTTTTCTGACATGTGTCAAGCATTCTGATCTAAAATGTCCCAATAAATGTATATACACTCTGCAAGTATAGGGACTATTTTGCTTAAAGGCACTTCTTTGTTGTCCTACCGATTCTAAAAATAGTTAGAGGGATATACCCAATATAAAACAGTCATTGTGGTTATTTACAATTCTTAGCTTATATATTCACTCTAGACACTATAAAGAACCATGATTCCAAATTTGGAAAAATTCAATACATAACTATGGATTTTGCAGCATTGATACACATGCATGAAATTTGAAGAAACAGTCCAGTCATAATTTACCTAAACAACATATAGCTCATTGGCACTCGATGCTCTTCAAATTGCATAAATTGAGGAAACATAATCTCAAGGATTAAAATACATGTAAAACATAAACATTCAATATTTTACCAAATTTATTTTGTTCATATTCTTATGAAAAAGCTCAATTATGTCTGATTTTATAAAATTGTTGTCGTAAAAATCATGAGTTTTTCTTTAGTTACAAAAAAGAATTGTTTTCAAACACCACGAAAAAGGTAAAATAGAAAAGTATATGAATTTCCCTATCCATCAAGGTATTACATGTAGGTATTGGTTTATAAATAATAAAGTTATATGACTCTATAATGTGAGGCCCTCAATTCAGTTTTTGCTCCATTTTGATGCTAGCTTGAGATTACCTCACCTATGACGTCATAGTGATGAGTTGTTTTTACTCATATAAGTGTAATATTTGCTGAACTTTTTATTTAAGCCTAATTTCGGAACAAATGCACCATGACTTAACTCCTTAAATATATGTCATAGGGAAAAGAAACTTGCTAATAAGGATTTTTTCTTTTACTCTTGTATATTGTTACCATGGTAACAAATTTAACAAAAAATTATCAAAAGACATATCCTGTGGAAGAGAGTCTACATTTAACTAAAGTTCAAAATCCAGAAGAACAAGAAATACCCACAAAGTCTGTGAAATATGTATAATCAATGTAAAGTTTCCCAGTATCTATAATATTCTAAATTATCTGCATGTAAAATACTGGCCATGCAGGGTATATAGTTTTTATAGGTTCCTTCTTTTAAACTTGGACGATTGAAGTTACAAAAATTAAATTTTACTTACATCAAGTGTGGCTCATTGTTGTGTTTTATTCTTTGAAGGACTGACTTCCATTTCAATTTACATGTTATCTAAAATGAAATGTTTTGAATTAAATTCTACATTATCCAACACTATTCCCAACATTTGCAATTCCATATCAAAAGCAGCCATATGTTGAGAGAGAGAGAGAGAGAGAGAGAGAGAGAGAGAGAGAGAGAGAGAGAGAGAGACAGACAGACAGACAGACAGACAGACAGACAGACTTAGAGAGAGGGGGAAAGATACAGAAAGAGAGAACAGATAGGCAACAATAACTACATCTTCATGCACAACACATTTATACAGCCTAAAGACCAATACCCCCCCCCCCCACCCCAACATATTGATCTATTTTTTCAATAGTATGAATGAATAAATACTAGTAAATATCTACTTAAAATGATCACTGATAATTTCATTCAATTTTGATTATGATAAACAAAGATAGATTTTGTGGATTAAGTACTAACCAACATGGTACTGGTAGGCTTCTACATGTTAAAGAGTGCATACCTACATCTTCGGTATATAGTCATGTCACATGCATGACAAATTAATTTACTCCAATTTAATGCAAATCTATCGGACACTAAAACAATTCCCTTACAATGCAAACTAATCTAAGATAGCTGGACACTGCTAGAATGAAGTATTTTTTCTCACCGGAAACTTTCTGCTTTTCTACTTTCACTTTTGCTCGCTTGAAATGATCGCACTAAAAACCCGAAGTGATATTTGGTCTCAAAATTTATAAAGATGTCTTCTAAACTCATATATAATTAGAAACACACCTACATTTTCATTTTTTTATGTAAAAACTCAAAATAAATTACTTTCAAGTTAAAATCACAATTTCTTTAATTTTAATTGGTTTTTTGAAAATCCCGGGGGGGGGGGGGGGGGGGGTGGGGGTGTTGTGATGGATATTTTCTTGGAAAATATGCTATTAAAATGATTAAACTTGTTGAACTTGTTGGAAATTTAGTTTATTCACATAAATGAGAAGATATACAAAAGAAAAATGCACTTTTATCATAATAATTGCAAATAAACAAGAAATATGCCTTACCAGCATGGAGCTCAATATGGGTATAGTCCACTAATGCATTTTCCATAGGCGGTAATGTTAACGTTATGGTTCATAGCTCTGGCCCTAATTTTCGTTCAGCAACGAGGGACCTCTTCAATGAAAGCTCATCAAATTGTCTCTTTCCTGTTAAAATTTCGTGGTTTGAAGTCAGATTCGTTTTCCGGCAAAATGCGTCTGTATTGAAAAACTCTGAAAATGAAAGTAAAAGTAGGGAATTTCTCAGTTTTGGAAAGGGTGTACATCAAACAATTTCAATTCTTTATTTCAAATGATAATTCAATTTTGACACTTGTTTTAAAAATTGCAAATCCTCTTTTCTGACATGTGTCAAGCATTCTGATCTAAAATGTCCCAATAAATGTATATACACTCTGCAAGTATAGGGACTATTTTGCTTAAAGGCACTTCTTTGTTGTCCTACCGATTCTAAAAATAGTTAGAGGGATATACCCAATATAAAACAGTCATTGTGGTTATTTACAATTCTTAGCTTATATATTCACTCTAGACACTATAAAGAACCATGATTCCAAATTTGGAAAAATTCAATACATAACTATGGATTTTGCAGCATTGATACACATGCATGAAATTTGAAGAAACAGTCCAGTCATAATTTACCTAAACAACATATAGCTCATTGGCACTCGATGCTCTTCAAATTGCATAAATTGAGGAAACATAATCTCAAGGATTAAAATACATGTAAAACATAAACATTCAATATTTTACCAAATTTATTTTGTTCATATTCTTATGAAAAAGCTCAATTATGTCTGATTTTATAAAATTGTTGTCGTAAAAATCATGAGTTTTTCTTTAGTTACAAAAAAGAATTGTTTTCAAACACCACGAAAAAGGTAAAATAGAAAAGTATATGAATTTCCCTATCCATCAAGGTATTACATGTAGGTATTGGTTTATAAATAATAAAGTTATATGACTCTATAATGTGAGGCCCTCAATTCAGTTTTTGCTCCATTTTGATGCTAGCTTGAGATTACCTCACCTATGACGTCATAGTGATGAGTTGTTTTTACTCATATAAGTGTAATATTTGCTGAACTTTTTATTTAAGCCTAATTTCGGAACAAATGCACCATGACTTAACTCCTTAAATATATGTCATAGGGAAAAGAAACTTGCTAATAAGGATTTTTTCTTTTACTCTTGTATATTGTTACCATGGTAACAAATTTAACAAAAAATTATCAAAAGACATATCCTGTGGAAGAGAGTCTACATTTAACTAAAGTTCAAAATCCAGAAGAACAAGAAATACCCACAAAGTCTGTGAAATATGTATAATCAATGTAAAGTTTCCCAGTATCTATAATATTCTAAATTATCTGCATGTAAAATACTGGCCATGCAGGGTATATAGTTTTTATAGGTTCCTTCTTTTAAACTTGGACGATTGAAGTTACAAAAATTAAATTTTACTTACATCAAGTGTGGCTCATTGTTGTGTTTTATTCTTTGAAGGACTGACTTCCATTTCAATTTACATGTTATCTAAAATGAAATGTTTTGAATTAAATTCTACATTATCCAACACTATTCCCAACATTTGCAATTCCATATCAAAAGCAGCCATATGTTGAGAGAGAGAGAGAGAGAGAGAGAGAGAGAGAGAGAGAGAGAGAGAGAGAGAGAGAGACAGACAGACAGACAGACAGACAGACAGACAGACTTAGAGAGAGGGGGAAAGATACAGAAAGAGAGAACAGATAGGCAACAATAACTACATCTTCATGCACAACACATTTATACAGCCTAAAGACCAATACCCCCCCCCCCCCACCCCAACATATTGATCTATTTTTTCAATAGTATGAATGAATAAATACTAGTAAATATCTACTTAAAATGATCACTGATAATTTCATTCAATTTTGATTATGATAAACAAAGATAGATTTTGTGGATTAAGTACTAACCAACATGGTACTGGTAGGCTTCTACATGTTAAAGAGTGCATACCTACATCTTCGGTATATAGTCATGTCACATGCATGACAAATTAATTTACTCCAATTTAATGCAAATCTATCGGACACTAAAACAATTCCCTTACAATGCAAACTAATCTAAGATAGCTGGACACTGCTAGAATGAAGTATTTTTTCTCACCGGAAACTTTCTGCTTTTCTACTTTCACTTTTGCTCGCTTGAAATGATCGCACTAAAAACCCGAAGTGATATTTGGTCTCAAAATTTATAAAGATGTCTTCTAAACTCATATATAATTAGAAACACACCTACATTTTCATTTTTTTATGTAAAAACTCAAAATAAATTACTTTCAAGTTAAAATCACAATTTCTTTAATTTTAATTGGTTTTTTGAAAATCCCGGGGGGGGGGGGGGGGGGGTGGGGGTGTTGTGATGGATATTTTCTTGGAAAATATGCTATTAAAATGATTAAACTTGTTGAACTTGTTGGAAATTTAGTTTATTCACATAAATGAGAAGATATACAAAAGAAAAATGCACTTTTATCATAATAATTGCAAATAAACAAGAAATATGCCTTACCAGCATGGAGCTCAATATGGGTATAGTCCACTAATGCATTTTCCATAGGCGGTAATGTTAACGTTATGGTTCATAGCTCTGGCCCTAATTTTCGTTCAGCAACGAGGGACCTCTTCAATGAAAGCTCATCAAATTGTCTCTTTCCTGTTAAAATTTCGTGGTTTGAAGTCAGATTCGTTTTCCGGCAAAATGCGTCTGTATTGAAAAACTCTGAAAATGAAAGTAAAAGTAGGGAATTTCTCAGTTTTGGAAAGGGTGTACATCAAACAATTTCAATTCTTTATTTCAAATGATAATTCAATTTTGACACTTGTTTTAAAAATTGCAAATCCTCTTTTCTGACATGTGTCAAGCATTCTGATCTAAAATGTCCCAATAAATGTATATACACTCTGCAAGTATAGGGACTATTTTGCTTAAAGGCACTTCTTTGTTGTCCTACCGATTCTAAAAATAGTTAGAGGGATATACCCATTTGTACGAACTTTCACTTGCATTGGATCTGAAGAGAAAAATCATCGTGATACAACATGACACAGTTCAAGAACTTCCCGCGCCATTTCCAAACTTACAATCTGTAAGATGGTGCAACAATTCGGGCTTCTTGGCAGAAAAGGTTCATCAAATTCTTAAGGATCAAAACAGAGGTAAATTCACGTATATACAGATCAATATTAGAACTTGATGTAAAGTGGACATGGGGACAGTCTAGTTCAGTCTGGCTGCGTCGGTGCCCATCCCAATATGTGTTGGGTAGGAACGTAAACAAAGTTTACTTTCCTCTAAATTTAGTTTGGAAAATCCTAACTCTGTTGAATGAAGAGAAAGTTACCTTTAAATTTCGGTGATATATGCAGTGTATTACGTTGACATACTTAATTATATATGTTATTATTTTGTTTATTGGATTTGTCATTAATAATAAAATACCAAAACATTTATTTATAATACCTATGATTTTAAAAATAATAAATGGACGAAAAAAAAATGAATCATATTGCGCAATTTTCTCCTAGATACCAATTCATGAATAATGTATATTTAGATGTGTGCACCATTTAACAAGGGATCAAGAGTAATTTGGAGCAGCTGTATGAGCTGTTTTTATAAATAGATGTTATTATGTAACAAAAATGTCCCCTAAGGTATATACTGTTTGCTAAATCTTAAAAATTTTACCGAAGCAAGGATGTTCAAAGAATTTTATTTAAATGGTTCTTTGGAATGATAATCAGCTTTTGTAGCCGGTGCCTTCTACGTCTATTGATTTTTAAAGTATTATAGATAATCAATGAATAAAATTGATCAGTCTCAAATTGAGTATCCGTACTGATACAGGCAGGTTAGTGTGCATTTGGAAATTAACATATCAAGTTTAGTCCGAAATATCTGACGTTTTCCTGGCCTTTTTAACGATTGATATTTTAAAAATTTTTTCCTGGCATATATCAAAATCGTCAATCAGGGAAACGTCAGCCATTTCGGACTAATCATAGAAAATATAGACATCCCCTGCTAGATCTATTCTCAGTACAAAAGCTACAGAAGCTGATCAATGTATCGAAAGTTTAAATGCATGCTCATTACCATTTTAAATCTGGTTTTATTTTAGAGTTCCTTTTGGAAGACTGCTTTTTTGACAATGACGCCTTAAAACGGTTTATCTGGAAGTTCGAGGAAACGAAAATCGGGGAGCAGCTCTCTCAACACGTAATCCATAATCTATAAATACCTGTTTGCAAATGATGTTACAGATGCCCATGACTTAGGTCATTGTGCTTTAACATGAAATTCTTTGGAAACGTATTCAAATACCGACATATTACAGTATAAAAATATTTTCAATTTGTTTTTAATATCAATTATTGGTATCTTTGGATATTTTTAAATGGTTATTTAAACATAATGGAATTTTTTGGGGGAAAAGTTTTTTTTGGATATCTTTGAACTTTCAGAGATGACACAAAATTTAAAAAAATATGTCAAATAAAACACGTGTAGGATAAACCGGCTTTGTGTATTCACGTTAAGGTGACATCAGGAGAATATGTTTCATCAGAACTTCAACTTCGAGACATTCAAACAACCCTTATCACACTATGTGAGGGCATCAACAAAATTCAAGAAACATCCCAACCTAGGAGAAAGGTCAGCAGACGACAGTTTCCACGTGACATCCGGCGCGTGGCACGGCGTTACCAGGATGTTATAGGTATAGTAGAATTGGGCTCTAAACCATATTTCTAATGAAATTATTAATCAGTTTTTAAATAGTTCAGTTTTCTTTAGGGTATCAAAACCAAAAAGTACAGAAAAACCTATTAACATTATGTATAACAGTATTGTGAAGGGCAAACAGAAAGAAAATGGGGATAACTAACAATCTTATTAATTTTCAAAATACACAATAATATACCGGTAACGCTACATTCAGTTGCAGACAAAATATTAACGTTAGGAGGAAAAAGTACTCTCTTAGTATGTATAACAACAGGCATGTTTGCACTTTTCAGCTTATCCATTAATTCGTCAGTTCGGTCGCTATCTGGATCTGGAGGAGGACGAACTCGATGAAGTAGAACAATTTTCAGAGTATGGAACAAAAGAGGCATTTTGGCAGACGATACGGTTCTGGCTGGAAAAGACAGACTCGTCAGAGCTCACTGTTGGAACAATCATAAAAGCATTGAAGGAATGTGATGTGAATCTCAAAGGTTAGTCACATCAGTTTGAGCTCAATACAGTCTACACCGGTACATGTACTCTAATCATATTGTTTGTACTTAGGGTATTGCAACAAATGAGAAATGTGTGCAGCTTAGGTGCAAAATTATGTTTCATCCTAAAGGTTGAGTATCAAAACAGCGGCAAATCATAAAATATCAGAACTTCATTTAAATAATTCTTGCTTGTTTTTTTTTATGAAATTAAATCAGTAGGAATTTTGTTTTAATCTATGATTTTCATGCATACAGGTGACCACTCCACATGTGTAATTGAGTCATGCCTTCGCATTTCTGATTACACAAAAATGAATTCAATACTAATTTTTGATTATCATTTACAGGAAAACAAATGTCCAATGCCCACAGAAAGGTCTTGAAATCAAAGTTAGCCTGTTTAGTTGAAAACATCCAGACCGAACCATTGATTCCTTCGTTAATGTCAATGCAATATTCTCTGTGACGTGACAAAAGGCGTACGTTACGGCGCCAAAAACAAGGGATCAGCGGATCAATAGACTTGTCCGATGTCCTGATGACCAAAGAGAAGGGGCTCCTTGTTTTCTGTGAAGTCTTACGGACAACAGGATATCAATTTGTAGCTGATGAAATTCTAGGTAAGCAAACGAATGATTAGCTATGTAAATCTCAGAGAGTTAATGCCTCTGCAAAACATTAAGTTTTCTATTTTCTTTTTAAAGCTGGTGTTGAACACGACCCGATTGTGGGGAAACCAGTAGCGGTCCTGCGACCTCGCAGCATGTCGTCTGCAACAGCTTCTGACCCTGAATTATACGTTAAACAAATCATTGACGAACACCGCCTGTCTAAGGCCAGCAGTACCAGTTCAGTGTTCAGCAGACGAGATTCAACGTCATCAACGAAAATCGCCACCATAGCACCCAGTGTAAGCAGCGACCAAAGCGTTGATAATATTGAAACAATCTCAAAAGGCAAAAGTGAAAAAACAAAAACCTCTCGTTCAAAGTATGAAAGAAAAGTAAACAATGATTCCAATGTTGCCAATCAAAAATTTGAAAGGAAAGGAAAAGGGACTTCTTCATTGAACTGTGTCAACGGTTGCTCGTTATCGTAATTTCATCTTATTTCTCCATTTTGTGTTAAAGATATATCTCCATTAATCATTATTTCTCATTTATTGTACATAAAACAAAACCAAAGCGTTAGTTGGAGACAAAACTGTTCATTATTCTTAAAATGTTTCATTTCCAATATTAAAGAATAAATAGAAAACATTTTTCTTTAGTTTCACAAACCAATCTGTACGTAAAAATAATTGAACTTCATCCTCTCCACAAAATATGTTTTCAACAAAAGTGAATGACCCATGATTTCGTAAAATACAAATATAATGGCACTTTGTGATAAAACTTTGCAACACCACGACAGTTAGAGGATTCCTTGTTCAAGCCTTGATCAAAAGAATTAATGGGACAGAAGAGTGATATCGATGTAGGTTTCAATGAAAAAATTATTGACGAGGAGAATGCTATAAAAGTTATTCAAATGTATAAAATCAAATTCTTAACCGGCAGCCTGCATTTAAAATTGAAAATGTGGTAACGAACAAAAATATTTTAGAACTGTTACTTGAATGAGATATGTGGCCAATATGTGTTTATAAAGAAGTCTATATATTTTTAAAAAATCGTTTCTTTACATATCGAAGAAAAGGTTTAATGGTTATATAATTTTATGGATACGTTCAGAGATTGTAAAAGTACACCCAAATTAAATAAATTAATTTTTATAGCCAGAAGACTGCGACATTCAGTGAAGCAATAAGTATTTTGCTTTCTTTTGTAGTTCATGTTTTGACTCACAAGGCATTAAAAATTGTGTTAATCCTAATCCAGCAACTAAACAAAAATTTAAACTGAAAGTGAAATCAGTTACCAGAAGATCGGACCGATATGGATGTGTCACTTGCTTCCGATGAAAACACCGTTTCTAAAGTTGAGTATGAGAGTGATTACGTCATGAAAGAAACATTTTCACTGAATCTTAATTTTGTTTGGCTATTTTGTGCTACGATTTTGGAGAAATTGTAGTAAAAAAAAAACCCACCATTGATCAAATTTTGGGTTATTGAGGGGTATAATTTTTACTGCAGTGATTTTTTTTACGAATTTGCCATAAAATAGGTTGATTTGAATTTTTACGCGTAATTGTTTTACGAATTGGACATGTCCGTAAAAATTAAAATCATCTGTGGTAAAAGGGGGGAAATTTCACCGTGACTTTTTTGCAGTTAACACACATACAAATAAGAAAATCGTTATTCTGTTACCGATTCCTTATATTTATGATTGTGTTTATACATTTACCTTTATTTCATTTGTGATATACATTTTACTTATTCCTATTTATCTGGGTATCATCATTGATGTACACCATGTGCTCGTCTCAGTTCGATTTACCGTGAAAAAAAAAGAAAGACAACTCCATTTCAAATTGTTTTTCTCTCTCTATTTTTCTTTCTCTCCCAACCAAAAAAAGACATCTAGCTACTAACGTGGCATTATAGTAGTTTTAAAAAATACTCAAGACTGAATAAAAAGATCTGAACTGTTATCACTACGTGACCAAAAACGCTCAAATATACCTACATGTACAGCTGTCAGGGACTGAGCTGAAGGTCAAGAACCGGCATTACTCTCATACGTAAGATGTAGAAAATTTATGTGCGGTGTTTTTTTACTTCTGTGAAAATTTACGCGTTTAATTTTTACGGATTTATAAAACTCGTAAAAATTAGTAAAAATAAGTAGCACGTAAAAAATACCCGTTATACTTCAACAACAAAATGATCTTTTAAATAAATTTTTAAAGTTTGGTTTGTAATGTTTAAATTAGTTTATTATAACGAACCATATGCTATGTTGAACATTGTACGATATACTAATACTTTGCAATCTTTTTCCCTATTTAATGATAAATGTTCATGTAGTTTTGTCCTGTTTCAATATCTATAAAACAAATTTGAACTGTTAACGCATTCAATAAAACCAAGTAATTTAATTTCCCGACTAGGAATATTTCATTTTTTGATATATAAAATGATGTCATTCAAATCAACTCAACTTCCGTAACGAGTGTGCATATCAAGGACTGCGTAACAGGAAAACCCTTGATGCAGTGAGACCGGCATTGATCATGTGATAAAGGGGATGTCAAGTGTATACTGTATGACACTGGATGTTATTGCACGTTGTACCATATGGAAGGTTCGAGGAGATTCAAGTGGTATTTCTTTAATAGATAGCCTCCCAGTCATTGTAATGTCAGATTGTTGTTACATGTCTACACAAACATATATTTTAATGATAAAGGGATCAAAGAACTTTTTCAAAATATGTTTGACTATGTTGACCCTGATGTGATCATTTAATAAAGTATGAATAAATACTTTTTCTTTCTCAATGCTCAATTTCCTTTCCTTCCACATTAAACGTAGCATTTGATGGCGTGTTTGTTCTGAAGATCTTTGTCTGGGCAATATTGATGTTAGGTCCTATCTGTGCTGATGTTTCTGCCACTGAGATAATTTTTTATTTTTCATTTGGACCTGAGTATGTAGGATAAGTGCCAAGTCATCCGCAAAGTCAGGGTCCTGTAACTGTGACCATGACGTCCACTGTATTTCATTCCTCCTGTTTATTGATGATTTCATAAGTGGCCCACAGTCTATGTTAAAATCTTAATCTGCGGGTGTCCTAGCCTTTGTAACAGTTCCCTTTCTTTGTTCTTCCTGTCCTGTCTTCACTATGTGGAAAAATGATTCACAGCAATGCGATCGCGTTCAAAGTCTGAAGAAAAAGTATGTTATGTTACAAATTAATCAAATTCGAAAAGGAAAAGAGAAGGGACTTACATCAAAATGTGTAAACCATTCCGCCACTCATTAACCCGAACTTCCTGTTCTCACAACATCATTTAAACTTTTTATTTTGTTTTTCATGATATTTGTTTTTATACAATTTAAAAAGAATGTCCCATCAATAATAGAAAATTATGAAAACAAGAGTTGAATTTTGGCTGGAAAGTGTATTCGAGACTTGCCATAGATGCTTTAATTCAACAAGTAATGATATTACAATGAAAGCTTCTTTATACGAATGTAATTTACAACATACCTAAGGTTAAATCGAGATACAGGCTTCGACATTTTTTGTTAAGTAAAAAAAAAATTCCGATTGATTTTGTTTACAAATACTGTGGTTTCATTAATTTTCATGGGTATCAATTTTCGTGGATTTTCTGAAAACCACAGTTTCAAGGATACGTAATTTCGTTGCCAATGATCCTATCAATACAAAATGTTAGTTGAAATTGCACTTCAATGAACATTTAATTTCGTGGATCAACTTAACAACGAAATCCACGAAAATTGGTATTCAACGAATATTGATGAAACCACAGTAGTTTGTTGAAAAGAAAATACCATATTATATCTGAAACAAAATCAGATATGGTAATCTCTATTATCTGTCATAGTGTGTTTAATTAATTACCTTTTATATAGATATAAAGAAACTTTTTCCAGTAGACATATACATGTATTAAGTTTTTTAAAACAATAAAAACACATACAAAGATTCTTGATAACAAAAACTCTAAAACATTGCAAGCAATGTATTTTGACAGATCAATGATTTACTTTGAAAATCAACAATTAAAAGATGAAAAAATAGCTTAATTTCTGACCACGTTCATTCAAACTGCATGCTTATTGTTTAGGGAAATATATTTGTTTAAAACGTTTATGATTCAATATGAAAATATCCTTTCTTTTCAGAAAACAGAAATACTAGAAGCAACTAGGTAACATTGAAATGGTGACCATCTCAAAGGACCCCACTTAAATAATCGACAATAAAATGAAACGCATATCAGAGATTTTTTCTTTGACCTTGCCCTATAACTTGACACTTGACCTACAAACATCATTTAAGGTCACTACACACCCTTTGATCGTATGAGCCAGATTGGACCAAAGGGAGAAAAGACATGCTCCGGACAAGTAATTTTCATATAATTCTCACATTTGACCTTGGAACTTAGTTCAAGGTCAATGCACACCCTTTATTCAAAAGCTCTGTTTATGTGAAGTATGAGCCAAATAGGGTTAAGTGAAGAATATATATGCTCTGAAAAATAGAATTTTTGCATGACCAAATAAGACCTTGGCCCTTGAGCTACAAACTTTATTTTAAGTCACTGCACACTCTTTGACCATAGGTATTCTTTGAGTGAAGTTTGAGTCAGATTGGACCAAGGGGAGAGAGGATATATTCCGAACAAGGATTTTCGTATTAATGTGCTATGACCTTCAGCTTTGACCTAGAAGCATGGTTCAAGGTCACTGCACACGCTTTACACAAAGGCTCTCTGTGGGTGAAGTATGAGCCAGATTGGGCCAAGGGGAGAGAAGATATGCTCCGGACAAGAGATATCCGATGGACAGACGGACGACAGACAGATAGACTGATCACTATAGGGCGCCCGCAGAGCGGGGCCGTAATAAAAAGGAATTCTTTTTTAAGTTCATACATTAACCATCAAATCAGTTATAAGTACATTTAAGTGGTAAGTGTGTTTTATTTTTAAATATTCCTAAATGGAAAGAAGTTGCAGAAGTTTATAGCTTTAATTTCTTATACTATGATTTTTTTTACTTTATTTAACTAAATATTGGGTGAAAAGTGTGAATAATTTTTTTATTATCACTGATCAAGTTTTGAAAGAAGAAAAATATTTGTGCATGAAGATCTACTCTTATCCCAAACAAAAAAAAATGATGGGACCCCATGCTTTTGAGACAGGAAAGTTAACTTTTGGTGTATTGGTGTTATTAATAAATCGACAGGCACGACAGTGAATATTTCAAATAAGTTCAAGTTAGTTTTTTGATGGATTTACGAAAGTAAAACAATAAATAAATTTGTACAAAAGATCGTCTGTCTTGGTATACTCAAACCATGGAAATTGCGAGTAATGAGGAAGGTTTTTTTATTCAATATTTTCCCCTTGATATTAGATATTTTTGTTCTCTCCGGAAATCACTATCACTGTTATTCATATCCGTTAATTCTCCATGGTTTCCGTTCTCACATTTGGTACAACATAACATACATTAATGTGACATTTTTGTTGAAAGGGTAATTTACTGAAAGCATGTCGGGATATTGTTACATGTCCTGCAATAAAACTGACAATAAATTGGCCGAAATGATAAAAGAGCGCCTTTCTTCTGGACAGTATGACGTCATATCTTCAGGAAGCACCGAATGTAACTATCAGAGTCGGAGAACTCGAATTCTCGACTGTAAAGTGTTCATTGCCATTATAACACCCGAATTTCTAAAACAGGACATTCATTTGTATGAACTTTCACTTGCCTTGGATCTTGGAAGAAAAATCCTAGTGTTACAACAAGACTTGGTCCAAGAACTTCCCTCACCATTTCCTGTCTTGCTATTTGTAAGATGGCACCAAGATTTGTTCATCTTGGCGAACACAGTTTTCCAGATACTTCAGGAGAAAGACAAAGGTAAATCAAGTTGCGTAGACTAAACAAAGTATTATGTTTGGAACAACTTTTACCTTCTTTTATAAAAAAAAAAATGGTACATTGTATAATAGATTTTCTAAGATGATATTATTTTATGGCTTGACGGTTAGTTTATGCTACCATCATTTTTTTTATAATGCTTCTAGCTTCATAAGATTTCATGACTTGCCCAGCTCATGTCACGGTGATCTTACCAACATTGTTATCGATTTCTTAAAGAGGTTTGTTCCTCATTTTTTGAGTAACTAATTTTTATCACATCTAGTCTAAAAGTTTTGCATCCTATATAAATTTTCTTTGAATGTTTATTTCTTACAATGCCTAACAAGAAAGCATATTGACGCAAGCGTCAAATGGGCAGCAAAAAATATAATTCTTGTATGAATCATCATTGGTTGTTTACATGAAAAACCACACCACAAAGAAGAAAATAACGAGTTGGTTGTACCAATCTTTATGGTAAATTTTAATATATTTTCAGCGACACGTTTTGAAGTATAACATTTTACTATTATTATTAAGAATCGTGTTCGTTACTGTAAGCATTTCTAACGGTAACTGTATGACCATTGCCATAGTATGAAGTAATGGAGAACGTATTGATTTATACATTATTCTAATACAAAGTTCAACGCATCATTATTCTCTTGGAGATTATGTATTTCAAACCATTTTTATTTTTTATTGCATTGTATTGAATTAAATCTTTATACATAAGTTATATGATTTCAGGGGACCACATAATAAGATAGAAATGGATTATTTAAAAGGTGCATGTAAGATCATATGCTCATCCGGTAGAAAAGGTAAAAAAAATAAGCCGGATAATTTTTTTCCTAAATGGAATTATAAATCTTATCTACACTTCAGTTTATGAAGATACGTATACATGTAATCATGGTTATTTAATTGCATGAGGTTCTCAAAAGTATTAAAAATAAATCAGATCAGCTCAAATTTTCATGTCTTTCATAATTTTGCGTAAATAACTGATATGAATGTCATTTCATGATATTTTTCTACCACATTTTACCTTGAAATATAAATACACACAAAAATCATTTTATTTGACGCAGAACATAGAAATTCAAATATATCATTTATATAAAATTCTATGTCATTCAGGTCTTTAGTATTTCTGGTCTTTAGTATGTCCCATGTACCGATCCCGATACAATGAAAAAACTCCGAAGTTTTCCGAATAGATTATAGTCTCGGTAAAATCGCGCCTAACACGACATTCTATGACATATTTTATGTTTACGAGTAAAACAAAAAATATATAATTTTTTTAAAGGCATAAAACATATTTCTACATTTTTGCAAATTCAAATTTACATCTTATTCATAAAAATAAGCATAATAATAATTCTATAAAAACAGAACTATCCCGCAGAAACGCAGTTATAATATCTAAATGTTTATCAAATAACGGACCGCAGTTATAATATCTAAATGTATATCAAATAACCGACCGCCTTCTGGCGGCCCGTAATAAATTTAAACCATATTGAATAAAATTGTTTACAGAAAATTACATATTTACAGAGTTTAGTAAGTGAATATATTAAGTGGCGGAAGGTTTTTAAGAAGAAAAAGAACAATTTTCATAACTCAATAGTTTTAGATTACTGTTACTTTTATAGCTTCCTAATTTTCAGCGCAGACCAAACATCTAGAAAGTTTGTGTATTACAATATATTCATGTTGTTCTGAATAACATTTTTAAACAATATTTTGATATTTCTATCGATATAATTTGGCATATCTAGCTTATATTTTATAGAAGTCGAGAAAAAGTGTACTCCAATATTTGCTTAAAATTAGCTTAATTCATGCCATAACTCAATTTTTTTGAAATGTGACCCCAACGTTCTTTACTTTTACATGAGGCATTAAATATTTGTCTATTTGTATGCAAAGCTGTATATGGAAAGATTGCATTACAAATTTTTTATTTGCGTTATAATTTGATTGCTCCAAAAATTTTGTAATAATCTTAACATCTGCTGTTGCGTCCATCATGACATTTAAAGCCACCAGTAAAGCAAGGTTTTTTGAACTTTGACTTAGATATTACTTTTAAATACACTACATGTGTTCAATTTCATACTGTATTTAAATCATACGTCGATAGTAGTTCAAACTATAAATATTGTTTGATTTCATCAAATAATCAATTTCCATTCCAAAATTCAGTTATTATTTTAAGATAATCATCATGTCTGACTACGGCCCCTTATTTCCAAAAAATGAAATGTTACATGGGTCATTATTAAAATAAATGAACAATTTAGGTCCCCATCGAAGTGGTTTTCAGATGATTGACATAACTGGTATATCAGGTGCCAACCTCCTTCAATTATAGATAGGTTAAGAAATAGTCATATTTCATATCCTTCATTAATTATAAACAATTTTTTAAATGTTCATTTAACTGTAATTCAACATCTATTTGTAAAGCGCTATTTCAAGGGTTATAAATTTTTGAGATGACGTCAAAATCATTCGCGCTAAAACGTTAATCATCACGACGTTACGTGTAACATGTTTAACAATTTATCTAAGGAATGAATTCAATAGTTATTAGTTTTAAACGCTTTTTTATAAGCCGCAAAATGGTTTGGGTCAGTTCATGCCTAATAAACCGCAAAGCGCTTTATTAAAATAGCGTAAACTGCCCCAAACCATTTTATATCGCCTAAAACTAATAAATATTGAATTCATTGCTTATGATTGATTTTTGGGGGTATATATTTTCACAAAAGTCCTTTTAAAAAAACAGAGATATATAGCAGGTTCCAGTAAAGGTTCTACCAAACTTCTCTCTTTACTCCTTTCTAAAATTCTTACAGTAGTGAAGGAGAAACTTCAAGAGTACTGCACAACAATATACTCTAGAAGTGGTGTGAATCAGATGTGGATATTAAAAAACTCTATTAGAATTATTAGAAACTTTGAGGTCACAAAATCTTACCAAAATCAACACCATCAAAAACGTACGATTTTTCAACACTTTATACAACCATTTCCCATTACAAATTAAAATCGAGGCTTTTTGATACCATCGCAGTTGTTTCTTCAATAAAAGTAGAAGTCGAAAAATGCTTACGTTGTCATTGAAAATCTAACAAATTATTTTCTTTAAAATCATTCTGATTGCGCACACAAGTACTCTGAAGTTGACATTAAAAAGATTGTTCTGAGTTTCTGATAGACAACATCTATGTAGTTTTTGGAAATCAAGTCTTCCAACAATCTGTTGGAATTCCCTTGGGTACCAATTGTACCCTATTGTTAGCAGATCTATTTTTGTATTCTCACCCCTGCAAATGTTATTGTCATTTAAATTTTAGACCACGTGGTTTTATTTGACCCTATTAGTTTCGCAGTAAAATTCGTGCCTCGTGTTTATGGTCTATGATTTCATTGAATCTAGGTACTTGTAGTCAAATATAAATTCTAGATGTTAATTAATTTTAAACTTTATCTTCATTAATTGGTGGATAAAATTTGTTCTAGAAATAAATGTGACAATACAAAAAATAGTTTTTTTTCTTCTGTTGCAACAACTAACATGCGTAATAGAGATCCCTCCTAAGAATTAATTTTCGATCCGCGATTGACCTAGTAATAACATCAATAGTGAAACAGACTATACTATTTTATGCAGAATGGTCCTTGAAAATGGCTCGATATACTAAGTTTTTATGCAAAATATTCACCCATCTTTTTTAAAAAAAACCCATTGTATTGCACACCACAAGCATCAAACATGGCTATGATTTTATTAAGCAACCCAATGTTTACATTTTCAACCACTCTACACGTCGTGATGGCAGAAAATGATTTTAAAAATTATAATTTCCGTTTATTTAAAATGAAAAGAACTAGGTTGGAACTGGGGTTAAAGCATTTGTAAAAAAAAAAAACAACGACAACAACAACAAACGCTTTAACAGTGGTTTATTTAGCATAAACGGTCCAACCGAGTTTATACTGTATAACTCTTGTAGATATTGAACAATTTATCTACTTAACTCATGGTGATGTAATATATTTGACCTATTGATTCATAAAATATTTACACAGGAAATAATGTGTCGCTCTTTAGTAGGTTCAAGTTTAAGGAAAAATATTCACATTTAAGTATATGCACTAACATGACATTGTATTTTTATAAATTGAGCGCAGTTGTGTTGCTTGTAATGAAGTAAGTTATATAAATGGATGATTTGACAAAGAAGGGGGCATTTTGATTATGACAGGAAGAAGTATATGCACTTGAATAAAACATGTTTTGTCTTTTTTCTTTTCACTTATTTAATTTCTAAAGAAGGAAAAATAGTATATGTGGAAACTTAGCAAAAATTCTTTATTCAAGTTAAATGTACGTCACCATGCCACTTTCATTATTCAACTAAAAAAACCCTCATGAATCACAACCTGTAAAAACACATCTTTAGAACAGATTAATATTAGTGTAGATTATAAACATCTTCAAAGTAATAAATATTTTTTAGTAGACATATATAAAATAAAACAGAATTTTTTTAAGTTGAAATAAATTACACTCTTTTTTGCGACTTGTGGAAAGCAATAGTCCTATCAATCAATCGGCACTTATAGTAATTAAATCGATTTGATTTCATATTTTCTGATTGCAAAATAATAATGTTATTGATTTGATTTAAGAGTTCCTGGTTTCAAACTATTCATTTGACAATGATGCCTTAAAACGATTTATCTGGAAGTTTGAGGAAACACAAATTGGACAGCAGCTTTATCCTCATGTATGTTCTATCTACAAGTTAAATTGTTATGATAATTTATATAATAGGTAACACAAACATGAAATATATAAAAAGTATGTACATAAATGCTGAAATGCAAGATAGTCTACAAGACAATTGATCAGTGTTTACTTATACGATTGAAACTTATTAATTGATTATAAGCTTATTATAAAATTGAAGCATACTTTAAATGCAATGTCATGATCTTGAGATAAGAAACATTCACAATAAAAATACCGACTAAGATAATAGGATTTTTATTGAAGATCTTTCATAATAATTGTTAACAACATTCAAATATTTAGTAAATATTACATATGCTTAAAAATTTGATTGTTTTCTAGTTTACTTCCATATAAATTTAGGACAATCATAATTTACTAGTATTAATTTTGGCCATCTGCAAGGACGGGATGCTCTTTTAGTGTTTGACAACTGAAAAACTAATTATTTATGTCGCAATTGATTCATTACCTTTCTTTCAATTGTTAACTCTCAAAGATAAAAAGACAATTTAGGCTTTTTTTAAATAATCAAAGATGTTATTTACAGTACAAATAAAAAATGTACCAAGAATGTGAGTTGTCTAGTTGTTTTGTTCAGGTAAAATCGGGGGAATATGCATCATCAGAACTTCAACTCAATGACATACAAACAACTTTAGTTACTCTCTGTGAGGGCATCAACAAAATTCAAGATTCACCCGCACTAAGGAGAAAAGTAAGCAGACGACAGTTTCCAAGCGACATCAGGCGCGTGGCACGGCGTTACCAGGATGTGATTGGTATGTCAAGATTTGATACGGACTATTCAACTCTAATTGGTTGTCTGTCCTGTTGATGTTTAGGAAGAAGGAATCATTCTTTGAGTATTATGAAGCTATCAAACACGGTCGAGATGATTAAATTCAATGAAAACCGAAGATCTTTATGACAGCTTTGATCTTCATGCCCGACCATATTTGATCA
Source organism: Magallana hongkongensis (assembly GCA_015776775.1). Lineage (NCBI taxonomy): Eukaryota > Metazoa > Mollusca > Bivalvia > Ostreida > Ostreidae > Magallana > Magallana hongkongensis. Next base: position 46,034,389 of record CM027471.1, on the reverse strand, counting down.
CCTCCTAATATTAAAGAATAATACTTTATTAATTGTTTTTATACAATTTTCATCAGTTGTACGACTAGATATTGATATAATTAAATAAATATTAATAATATAGATTCAAGTTACCATTTGAAAATCGATTGATAGTTTTATCACATACTATAGAAAATTGTAAATATTAGATTATAAAGCAGCAAGTTTGCACGTTTCAGCCTATCCAATCATACGTCAGTTCGGTCGCTATCTTGATCTTGAGGAGGATGAGCTTAACGAGGTTGAAAGATTTTCAGAGTATGGAACAAAAGAGGCTTTTTGGCAGGCAATCCGTTTCTGGCTGGAAAAGAGGGATTCCTCGGAACTTACTGTTGGAACGATCATAAAAGCATTGATGGAGTGTGATGTTAACCTAAAGGGTAAGTAAAAAAATATGAGTGTCAAAAGTATTTATTTATATGACAAAATGTTATGCCAAAATTGTTGTCTTCGGATTTTTACACAATCTCTCACGAACTATGATTTTGTTATTTAGAGTCTTTTCCGTAATTTCTTTCTGAGTAAACGTATCTTGGTTGCAAAAATTATTTTCATGATTACAGGAAAACAAATGAGCGCTGCCCATAGAAAAGTCTTGAGATCAAAATTAACCTACTTAGTTGAAAACATCCAGACAGAACCATTGATTCCTTCTTTGGTATCAAAAAATGTTCTCTGCGACGTCACAAAAGCGTATGTCACGGCACCAAAAACAAGGGATCAGCAGATCAATAGACTTGTCGATGTCCTGATGACCAAAGATGACGGACTCTTTGTTTTTTGTGAAATCTTACGAAATTCGGGATTTCAATTTGTAGCACATGAAATTGAAGGTAAGCTAAACCATATTAACGAAAAGAACCATCATTTTTCTGAGTTTTTGTAAGAATGTATTCCAAACGTATAAAGTTTTCTTTTTTCGTGATTAGACGATGTAAGTAAAATGCAGACTGTGCAAAAGCCTATAGAGACTACCAGGCCTCAAAGTCGAAGCGTGTCGTCTGAGTGTGAAGCTTTTGTGAAACTATGGAATCGTTTGTCCGCAAGCAGCAACAGTAGCTCACTACCCAGCAGACACAACTCTAAGTCATCAACGAAGATCACAACTGTTGCACATAATGTTAATAATAACGACACAAACTGTACAAAAAATGGAGTTGAATCACGGGTCCAAAGTGAGAGGAAAACTTTATGCCAAAAGTGTGATAGAAAATGTAACTATGATGTGACTGCAGCTGACCAAAATTCCAAAAATAGAAAAAAGAGAACAACTTCCTTTGATCATATCAGTTGTTGCACATTATCCTAAAGTCATGTTCCAGTGCCGTTGAAAAAAAATTGAAGAACAGCTTTCTTATTCGCAAGATCACAATAATTAAATAGCTGTATTTTGTATGACTGATAATATAAAATGCATGTATATTTTTATTTAAAGAGTTGATATAGAACTCAAATGTAGTCCATGATAGTTTTTAGACATGTTTTGCTATTGTATGTTTTTCGCCGGGTGGCGTTGCGGCTCCAAAATAATAACTCTCAGTAAATGTACAAGATTTTTATTCAGGTGTGAATTGACAGTATAATTTTAAACTTTGTCGTATACTTCAATAAAAATTACAAAAACGGATCTGATATATAAATAAAATGATGAACACACAGATAACATTATTTTACATGTACTTTATTACACGTTACTTTACTTAATACATTTTGCTGCATTTACACGTATATTCGCACATTTTGCTGTACATTGCTTTACTTCTTCACTATATATACTTTACTTTAAAACAATCATTAGATTTGTACACATACTTCCTTTTAATATAATTGTATACTACATAAATACATTTATTTTACCGTCTAACTTTATAAATACATATAACCCATGTTTTTCTTGCAACAATACATATACTTTTTCTTTATATAAAATAGTTTTCGTATGAGCAAATACTGATTATCACATAATAATTTCAAATACTTCTCAATTATCTGGTCATCTAAGGAATAAATACGGCGTTAAATCCGTCACAATAGAACAATCAAAACAAACTTACCCAAAATAGTTGGACTCGGGTCAGTAATACTTGTGTTATAAGTAGAAATTGTTTAAATGAAAGGAAGGAGTTGTGTGGCAACGCACTTTGAAAAATTTACGCATTTTGAAAAAAAATTCAAACTGCGTTAAATTTGGGACTAAATCAACGCACTTTGAAATTTTTTTTCAAAGCGCGTTAAATTTTGGACCAGGTTAACCCACTTTGATTTTTTTTTCAAAGTGTGTTAAGATGGTACAACAACATTTTAGTATCGACACTCTTAACGCACTTTGAAAAAATGTATATAAATCACAAATTCTGGAATTGAAAGTCTAATTTGTTGATAGTATGATGATTTATTAACACTGGTGAATCTATAATTTACCGTATTTGAAGAAGGGGATGGGGATTAACCAAAGATACCGGTCAATCGTCAGTGTATCATATACTTGAATACAGGAAGAAGGACCCCTACCCCTCATTTTTCCTTCCAAAACATATGATATTCAGCAACATAAACGCTTAAGAGCAGAAAAAGAAAAAGAAAAGAAAGGAGAAGAAAAAAAGAATCTGTTGTAAATTAAGTACCTGGAGTGATATCGAAAAAACGAGCTGGCCAAACAATAATTTCTCCATTGGTATGTTAAAGAATCTATAAGAGTTTCAACATTGTTTTTATTTTCTAATTAAATAAATGACTTCAAAATAAAAAGAAGTTACATTAACAACGTTAAATTATTATAAACTTAAAATGAGCATTAGGATGTGGGTTTTTTTTCTCGCACTGATCTTCTAAAAGATCATATTGTTTTTAATGAACATAACTGACGTAGTATCCTTTTATCACATTATGTTTGTTTACAAGCACATAGCTCAATATACCAGATAAGAAGTAAATTTGCAGCATACTCAAAATAAGAATATGCAGTTCCTAAGCGGTGATTTTTTTTAAAGTGCGTTGACTTGGTTCCAAAATTAACGCACTTTGAAAAAAAAATTTCAAAGTGCGTAATTTTTCAAAGTGCGTTGTAACAGAGCTGCTACGCCCAGACGAATTCCTAAATGCAGGGGATTAGAACCCGTCGAAAAAAAAACCCGTATGAGTTAACGTCAAACTATGGAAAGCAACTCTGACAATAAATAAGTAACATTATAAACGTAAAACAAAATATATTTAAGTAAGTATGGACGTAAATTGTAACAATGTTTATTTTGTATAATACCAACATAATGGTATGTTTCCGTAAATTTATCCAATAAATAATATCTATGTTTGCCAAAGCATGCGTCACGTAAAGGACATATTATTTGTGCAATCTGATGCATCTTCGCTAACCAAGGGTTTCCGATACACTACGTTTATGAGAAGCGTAGTGTATCTGAAACCCTTGGTTAGCGAAGATGAATCTGATGTTTCTGAAAAGGTATTTTAAAAGCATATAATTATGACGGACTTTTAAAAATAAATATCAAAAACTGTTTTCCTGTATATGTACTTTCTCTAAAGGTATATAGCAAGACCAAGAAAACAATCTAAGATAACTAAAACTAGTGAAAATACTTTTAAATATGTTTATTAATGTGGGACAACTCCGATACTAGTCGTATTTGATTATTTGGTATTAAAACAATACAAACCATTCGAAGGATACCTTTAAAAATCTTAACAAAACTACAAAATACACCTCAAATTCTGATACATATATCTTACATATTCAGATATAAATGTATTATTTTCCAAGAGTTATCAAATCTTTGATATCGACTAGGAATGATCGATTATGTTTAAAAATAGATTTTTAAAAATTAGAATAGAAGAGTGCAATTTTAATTTTAATAATTTTTTATCCAATACAAATTCAATGTTTCATGATTAATTAGGTAAGCAATTTTTATGCAATTGCAGCTTATGACATTTCTGAAATCATTTATTCAAAAAGTCTCGATCATAATTAAAGAACACAACATACTTGCAATTTATTACTTCAAGCATACAAAACACAAGAAATTATATACTTGACTTGATATAATATTCACAAAAATAATTGTTACAGTTAAAAATAAAAGGTAATTTCTGCTTTGGAGGACACGAAAAGGTTCTTTAAGATTTCCTAATTCTCAAGATATACTATGTTGATTCAAGGACAATGGGTTTAAAAAGTAAACAGAAGGTTTCGTTTGCATAATGATTTTTCCTTAGTTTATCTTAAATAAAATATTGA